>JAJOZX010000740.1:425000-810000 GCA_023014485.1 Bathynomus jamesi | reverse complement strand
ATTCTGATTAAGATATTCCTTGAACTGTAACGACTTGCTGCCGCTCACTAAGAAAATTATATACCCATTTTCCTACTTTTCCTGTTATTCCCATATATTTTAGTTTATGTGCTATGATTCCATGGTCACACTTGTCAAACGCCTTGCCAAAGTCTGTGTATATCAAATCATAGTTTTCATTGTTTTCAAGTGCATCATTGTTCCATTAGTTGTGATAGGCATGATCTTCCTGACCAGAATCCATGTTGGTTAGCATTTAATTTTTTCCGAGTTTCCACAAAGTCATGGATTTGTTCTCTATTCTTTCAAATATTTTGGTAAGCGACACTGGCGGCTGACTGGCCTACAGTTTTTAGCCTCAGACCGATCTCCTATATAGAGTAGGGTGTGTCATTGTGTCAATTTTGTTAACTTTTTTCAAATCAATTTTGGTAGTGAAAATATAGTGTCTTTTCATGTCAAAACTTGAAATTGGCCAACCAAAATGAACTAAAATAACCCTTACCTACATCAATTTTACCTTAAAGTTTCAGAAATTGACTCTTTTACTAAATAATAGGACATAAATTGATTAACTATTCATCTGTCACAGAATTATCCCACTGATCTCATATGGAGTGTTTTCAAGGTCATATAGTTGTTGTACAGTGTACAAGTCACAACATGAATAGAACTGTCCCTCACTCTCAGTCCTCAGTTGCCTCTTAGATGTCATAGACGGTGGTTTGCTGTTATTGCTCTTGTACCTACTTCATAGTTATTCTACTAGACGAATACTACAGTTTAACTGGAAGTATGGATTATTGATTATTACAATTATCTATTATTATCATATTCTTCTGTCTAATTATGTTGTAATCCCATGAAATATTTTTTTATTGAATTTTAGAACATCGAATGACTAAACTTTGAAACATCGTAATTGATATAAAATACTTAAATGTTTTTCTTTCTCTTCAGATATTCCTAAGATGCCAAAATTGAAGACAAGAGGTCAGTCGTCATGCCACTTGAGCCTGTTATCGGTACAGGCAAGGAGCTTCCCGTATCAGAACTATCAACAGTGCGAGACATGCTGAGACTAGGGTTACTCCTTCGTGAACAAAATACAAAGGATAGAAGGAACTACACAGAGAAAGAGCTCATAAGGGACATGATTCCCCCTCTTCTGCATCAGTGGAAAAAAGCTAATGTGTTATTCAAACCACCTGTACTCAATCAGTATAGAACTATTGAGCTAAAATTAACAAAGCTGTGGCACAAAGCAGTTGAGACATCACTTGGTAAAGTCAAACTAGCAAAGAAAAATAAATTTCTGCACACACTTGATACTCTTCTTGACATTTTTAACTGCCAGTGTCCCATAGAGTTGTGTTCTGAAGCCAATTGTGCTCCCTCAAGCAGAAGAGAACCTCACCCTCACATTGATTGTCGCTGTCCTCGTGAGAAGAAGATCCCTGTTTTGGAGCTGGCTTTCATAAAGGCGCAGAGAACAAAGGCAGGAGGCCAAGGAAGTATGCAGATTGGTTCGGCAGATTATTCAGAAACCAAAAAACAGATTGTTATTGCTAAGAAAAAAGAGAAAATCCGAGAGAGGGAAGAAAGGAAGAAAAAGAGTGAAGAAGCCACCCAAAGAGATGAAAAGCTCTATCAAGAGGTTTCTCACTTCTTTGAAAGCTCTTCAGATGAACAGAAAGAAGCAACATCAGATGATAGCTCCAAAATGCCATCTGAACCTTCGCCGAAGAGAATGAAATACAACACTAAAGACATCTCAAACATTGCCCTTGCCAGTATTCGCCACCATACGGGGCTACGAGAGACTGCAGAGATTGCCACTGCTGCTTGAATAGATGCAGGCCTCATCAGCCGAGAGGATACATCCTTAGTGATAGATCATAATAAGATAAGAAGAGCACAAGAAAAATAATGGAGGAAATATCTGATCAGCATAAAAAAGATTTGAAGGAGGAAGGTCTCTCTTGCCTTTTGTTTGATGGAAGAAGAGATGACAAAAGTTCTCCTAGAGGTAGAGGGAATGGACAGAAAGTTTCCCGGTCTCATCAAAGAAGAACACTTCTCTGTGTGTTCCGAACCTGGTGGCCGCTATTTGTTTCACTTTGTTCCTGAAGCAGAAGTAGAAGGCAAGAAACATGCAGATGCAAATGCTGATCAAATAATATGTTGGCTTCAAGAAAGAAGACTTGACAGTTCACTGCAGGCCGTTGGTGGAGACTCAACTGCGGTGAACACTGGATGGCAGGGCGGTGTTATGACGCATTTAGAGAAAAACTTGGAAGAAGGCTTGTTTGGATTGTATGTGATTTGCACACAGGGGAACTACCTCTTCGTCGTCTCCAGGAACTTGATGGTCCTACAAAGAGCAACAACAAGTGGTCAGGCCCCCTTGGCAACATGCTAGATGAAGCAACGGAATTAGAAATATATACAAAATTTCCAAAGGTCGAAGTAGGCCCTCCCCTTCCACTGTTGTCTGAAGAAGTTATCAAAAACCTCAGCACGGATCAATCTTACGCTTATCGGAGGATTAATTGGCTTTACTCGGAGAAAGGAAGCAGTGACACTGTGGAATATTATTAAACATGAGAAGGACTTATATTCTTCACAAATGAGAGGTTCCGGCCAGTTTGAAAATCGTGACGAGTATGATATTCATCATGAATACTCCAAGAGTAATGTCCAAGCTATTCAACAGTACATTTACAAAGTTGGAAACACATTGAGCAAAACATTAGATGGCAAACCATTCAGAAACATTGCTACCGGTGCTCTTCAAAAAGTATTAGACTGCATATTAAACGGGCATATCTTCAGTGCAAACTTTGGCTTGACTCTCCATATGGCTCCATATCTGAAAATTTAAATCCACTTGACTATGGTTACGTAAAGTCTGATGAGGGACTTTTGGAACTTCAACTAACCGATTAACCAGATAAACCTCAGGATTTGATTGAACCTTGCAGCTGCAAAACCTGTACCAAGAGGTCAAAATGCCCTTGCACTGCGTCATCCATACCATGCTGCTCATTCTGCAAGTGCAATCAAAGAACATGCCAAAATCCTAACGCCTGAATTTCAGCAGGTAACTGAATAAAATTACAGATGAACAAATCTGTACATTGTACTTCTGTTTCATTTTCATGGTGTCGGAAGATGATACCACAAAAGCTATAGTGCTTTTATTTGTAAATAATGTTTCAATAAAAGTTTCAAATAAACAAAAAAAAGAACAGAAAAAAAAAATGGGGCCTCATCATTAAATGAGGTCATTCCCACTAAGTTAGCTATAACTTAGCCCATTGCCGTGGTGCTGCACTGGGAAGATGCACCTGAGTGACGGTAACACTCTTTCTCAATCACATAAGCGGCCTTGACAGTTTTTGTCATTTTTGCCAAAGTCTTTGCCACTTTTGCAAGATTTTCAGTCAACTTCATCATCAGAAATAATACATGATCTTATCTCAGTCTTTTACAACATGCAAACCTAAGAGTTTTATAAAATTAGCACTATTTTTTATATTTTGTCTATTTTTTCAAATATTTTACAACCATTTTTAATCATTGTAACCCAAAATTTAGACATCTGTACATGTTTTTGTGTTATGAAATTTTAGTAGAGCTATTATCTAATTTCTTGACTATTTAATTCGGTAAGATTGGTTAGAGCTAGTTTATGCACCAAAATAGCGAAAAATTTCATTTTTGCAATTTTTTGACAATATTTACTTAATTTTTTACTACAGTATTTTTGCTGTTATTTTTTTACATTTTTGTCAGTTTTCTTGGTTCAGGCAGCAGTATGTTATAAACACAGATTCTCAAACAAACAATTGCCCTTAAAAAAATTTTCAACTCAAGAATATGACAAAAATACGAAAAACTGAAATTTTTTTTTCCATTTTTGCCAATTTTTTTGCCATTTTGACCACTTTCGCACCAATTTGGTGCGATGGCATAGAAAAATTCGGATTCTACGCCCGAAAATTAGTCTAGATCAGTCGTCAAAACCTCTGCACCCAGAAATTTATACGAACTCTAGGCCAGATCCTGTACTAGTTAGGGAGTGTACCAGAATGCTCCAGATATAAATTGCTTTGTTGTGGCAGCACTGTAGTTCAAAGTCATAGTAAGCTAGCTACCTGTTACATTCAGTATTCATAAGTATGGCACGTGGTCAGGAGCGGATCTAGACTTTTTAGTTTACGGGGAGGGTCGGTTTAGCGATTATATCGAACTCGTAACAAATATACAACTGTTTTATAGCAAGATTTTTATTAATAATAAGAAGCTGTAAAACTAAATGTAATACCTATGAAGCATTACACTTGATCACTTGATCACAGTTTTGCGCCACTGTAGACATACTGTTGAGAGGTCCACATTTTCAGTAATAGCAGTTTTTGCCTTATAAAACCATACACCTTGGTATTTGCCTAATTTAATTTGACCTAGGTTAGCCTACGTTCATTTAATTATTAACCATCTGATTTAACATGCTCATTTAAACATACAGGATGCAATTTCAAATGAGCACTAGGTAAGTAGGTGAGCTATACAAACGTTTTAGGCAAGCCTATTGTTTAGGTGACTTAATTATTTGATGAAAAATTACATTATGATGCATGACAATTTCTTAGTTATATACATCATTATGATGCATTGTTTGGTAGTCCCCCACCTAATTTATAGACCTTAAATTATAATAAGTAATAAATAAAAAATAATGACTAACTTGTAGTAATTGTGATACATGGAAACTAGTTCGTAATATCTAACAAGAGGGATGAGTATTAAAGGGCATGAGAAATGACTTTGCATACTACATCATCAATCACAGGAAATTTTGTGAACCAAAACATCCTAAATGCTCACAAACCTTGCACAGAAAGCTTTCAGAACCATGCCAAAAAGAAGTTAAAGTGCGTGTGCCCTACATTACCATTTCGTCCTAGGGCGGGCGCCAAGGAGGGCAAATGGGGCGATCGCCCACCCTTGGATCCGCCACTGCACTGGTTCAGATAGTTAGAGATCATGTTGCAGATAAGAGTATGCGTAAATTTGTGGAGACTTTAAAGTTCCCCCAGGTCAATTGTGGGAAATATTATACACCAGTGGAAGACTCGTGTGGAGCACAGGCCAAGCAGGCCAAAAGTTATGACAAACCCTGCGCTGCGAACGTTCAAACGTGTAATGAAGAAAAGCCGCACGTGTATCCCCAAATCCATTACTTATTTGTAAATGGTACAATGAGTGCCAGAGTGTACTGTGACATTTTGGACAACAGTACCTTGCCAACACTGAAGGAATTTGATGTTGAGGTTACATACCTGTACCATAAAAACAACGCCCCTTGTCCAAAAGCCACTGGTTCAAGTAGATGTGTTATGGCCTCCTCAAAGCCTTGATCTCAATCTATTAGAATATTCATGGGATGATTTTAAAGCGCATCAAGAACAGATTGTACAGAAAACATCTATCACCGCACTGGAAAATGCACTGCTGGAGGAATGGCGCAATATCCCTCCTGAAACGTATGAGAAATTGGTGGAAAGCGTTCGTGAGAGTAGTGAGGTTGTCAAGGCCAAATGTGCGCCTACATCTCATCAATATACAATGTAATAGTTATCTTTTGTTTTATTACAGTACTCACGCGGTTATCCGTGATTCAAATGAACCGTGAGTATTAACTGTGATTTACTAATTGTGACCATTGTGCACTTATCCGTTATCATGACACTGAGTTAACCGTGATTTGGCATTTACGTGTTTACATTGTTACATTGTTTACGTGTTTACATTTGCGACTCACCTACCGCCAGGCCAGCACAACGCGTCTGAATCAGTGTCTCTCCGCGCTTCATAGAGTACATATATGCACTTATGGCTTGGCATTTTTATTTTTTCCAAACTACCAAAGAAAATTAATATTAGCAACAATGTCAGCAGAGAGAGGGGTTACAATTTTCAGGAGCAGATGATATTCACGTTTTGTGGTGAGTTCAGACTATTTAATTGTGTATTATATCATAATAGAATAATACTGTGTGTAGTAGCGCGCGAGGTGGGAGGCCAGTCAGTGGTGGGGGGACAGCATTGGCTGTACCACCCACCCACCAGTGGGGTATATCGAATTAACCTTGAAATCAAGTTATTCTTCCCTCATGTCGTACTGAAATCTTTTTAAATAATTTTTGTGTAAATTCTCGTGTTTTTCTTCAGTCTATTTAGTCTTCGATAACTTACTGTAACTTTCTGTTTGTTTTCAGCCTGTTTTGTTAAAAAGTGACTTTTATTTCCCTACAAACAGGTCCCTCCCCCTCCTCCCCCTCCACATTTGCAGCAATTTTTTTATGTCACAGGAATTCCTCCCACAAGTCGCAGCTAAATCGTTTTGAATATTTTTGTTAATTTTCAAATTCAAATTCAAAATTCACATTGAAACTTTATTCAGAAAAGAATAAAAGTGAGAGAGATTTACAATTTTTAGATATTTGTTATAACATTATTCAGTACTCTCAACTAAATATGCCCTTGGAAGCATGGAGGCTTTTCATTATGCAAAATTAAAGGCATTTAGCTTTTCTTCAGGCTTGTTTGACTTCGATTACTTACTGTAACTATTTTCAGCATTTTTCGCTACAAAGGGACTTTTACTTACTGCTACTCAATTAAATCGGACGTCAAATGCCACTAACATTCTCAAAACTGAAGCTCATAACAAATTATACTGCACAACACAATTTCTGTCCTTTGCGCAAATTCTGCTGATTACGAATATGTTATTTTTTCTCTAACACCCACCATTTTTCCAGAAAACTACGTTAATATTTCACAAAAATTATCCAAATTATATCAAACGGGGTTCCAGGGAAGGTGGAATTCCAGTATGTTGGCTGAATATTGCTGGTTTCTAATTAGGAAACTCCCGAGAGTATGTACAAACGAAAGACATCAGCAAAAAGATTTTAATTGTTGTTCTGATCTTGTAATAATTATGATGAGGTACTCACTATATTCTAATCTGTATATTCTACTTTTATTACACGTTCTACAATTCTCAGGATAAACTGTCAAATTTGGCTATTATCTCCAATGAAAAAATTTTAAGGAGAAAACTAAGTTATGCGGACATTAGTGACGATTTTGCACTTGGGAAATGTAGGGGAAAATATGGAAGAGAAGTGCCGATGTAGAAATGTAGAAGAATGTAGAAAAAAGTAGAAGGAAACTGTAGAAGTTTTACTGACTATTTTGTGTTGCTACTGATTATGTTACCAAAAATTAATGTCTACGTTTGAGTGATTCGCTCAAAGATAGGACCCCCACAAGAGGTTTAGCAGGGAACCCCACATACGGAACAGAGACCCTGCCAACGAGATTAGAATGGAATTACAAAGATAATTTCGCAAAATTAAATTAAAATTAAAATTAATGTTCGCGTATAAAGATAAGATACACAACTAAAACACAGATAAAAGTATTATCAAGTTACAGTATTGAATTTGTATGCTGAATTATAATCATTTAACGTTGGTTTTTATATATATATTTTTTTTCAGGCAGAAGTGGGCCAAGGGCGAATGCCGCAAAACACGCCCCCCACCCACTATAGAACAGGCGTCGGGAACCTTCTCAATGGCATGAGCCACATCAAAATGATAATGCACTTAAACGAGCCACAAACCCTCAATCTTAAGAAAATGGAAAAGAAAATTTTTATTTTTTTATTATGATGGCTGTGCGCCATCATAATGAAAAAATAAAAATCGAAGCTTTGGGTTGGGTCATCCAACCCAAAGCTTCGATGAGCCGCAGGTTCCCGACCTATGCCATAGAAGAAGAAGAGAGCCAAAATCAAGGTCCAAGGTTTTTGAGATGCCTGGACACTCTGTGTTTAAAAGGTTGGAGATCATAGGCAGGGGGAAAGATGAATTGAGAAGCTTATTCCAGAATTGACCAGTTGAGTAGATGAAATAGTAAAAATACCGATTAACCCTTGCGTTAGAGAGTTCGACAGAAAAGGAACGAGAATGTGTCAGAAGTCTGGTGCTGAGTGCTCTCCCTAAAGGAGGAGGCATGCAGTTAGAGAGTTCAGAAGAGCAGTGTTCGTTGTAATAACGATAGTAAAGAGAGAATAAGGCAACATTGTGTCGAAGAGAGACGGATTGAAGACAGTGAGTAAGGGGTGGGGAAATGATGAGACGAAAAGTCTTTGATTCCACCCGCTAAAGTAGAGCTGTGCGAATTGAGCCATCCCACACATGGGAAGCGTACTCCATAAAGGGGTGGACAAGACCCTTGTATAGAGAGAGCAACTGAGTGGGGATGAAGAAACTGCAGTGCCGGTAAGCACACCTAACCTACTAGAAACTGTTTTACGAAGAGAGTATATGTGATCTTTTCAGGAAAGATTACGAGAAAAGGAAACGTGAAGAATGTTAAGAGAAGAGGAAGGATTGAATTGTGTATTGCTGAAGGAAAGGGAAAAGTCGTGTGGAAGATTGTGACGAGTAACAGATGAAGGAACTGAGTTTTTGAAGCATTGAAAGCCACAAGGTTTTAGCGGGTGGAGAAGTGAAGAGTGGAATCATCGGCATAGGAGTGGATAGGACAGGAAATGCGACTTAATAGATTCTTGATAAATAAAAAGAAAAGAATGGATGACAGGAGAGAAGCTTGAGGAACACTACTATTAATAGCTTTAGGAGAAGAACAGTGGCCATCTACAACCACAGCTATAAATCAGCTAGACAGGAAATGAGTGATGAAGGCACAGACACAAGATGCAAGGAAAAAATCGAAGTAGGGCAATTTCGAAATTAAAGATTTATTGCAGACTCTATCAAAAGCTTTTGATACGTCTAGCGCAACAGCAAAGGTTTCACCGAAATCTCGAAAGGAGGATGACGCAGAGTCAGAGAGATGTACAAGAATATCGCCAGAAGAGCGTCCCTTGAGGAATCCATACAGACGATCTGAAATAAAAATGTGAGAAGAGAGGTGTTTAAGAACCTTTCTATAAAGGATAGCTTCAAAAACTTTAGAAAGGCAAGAAATCAAATTAGTTGGACGATTGTTGGAGAGTTGAGAAAATCACCCTTTTTTGGGACAGGCTGAATGAAAGCGAACTTCCAGCAGCAAGGAAAAATACCAGATAAAAGACAGATGAATCAGTTTGACTAGGCAGGGTGTCAGCAGAGAAGAGCAGTTCTTGAAAACAACAGGAGGGACCCCATCAGGACCGTACGCCTTCTTAGAGTTGAGCCCGGATAGGGCAGAATAAACATCTTTGGAAGAGGAGATGAAGGAACAGCGCTGGAATCGTCCACGGTTGAACTTCATGAGGAGAAGAGGCGGTAACTGAGCAGTCAGAGTAATGAATCACTTTTAATTTAGTGTTATGGCAGAGAGAACGTAAACGTGTCTGTTCACCGCGGATTATCACACAACACTCTCTCTCTCTCTCTCTCTCTCTCTCTCTCTCTCACACACACACACACACACACACACACACACACACACACACACACACACACACACAAATTCAAAAGTCCTACCTCAAACATTTACTACTTATGTTGAGAAAATCCCAAATGTAAAATTTCAGAAGAAAATAGTTGCAGCTGTGCCCGAACTATCTGTTTCAAGTGTCAGCAGTGCTGATGAAGAGACTGGTATATCCTATTCCCTTAAAAAGAAACGGTTTAGGAAGCGCAGGGAACATCTTATCACCGGAGCTAGCAATCGCACTGGACCGGACGAAGATGACTGACCGCCAAGCTGTCTTCGTGTGCTGTCAGCTGCTACTACTTCTCTGGGGCATGATGGACGAGCTCTCCATCAGAAGAAACACATTACAAAGAAAGAGAATGGAAGCATGCAAGAATATCGCTAACGACATTAAGCAGCCTTTTGAGCCAGATACTACCCTCACCGAGCATTGGGACGGGAAATTACTTCCAGACCTGACCAGGGATAACAATGTAGAGCGACTACTTGTTCTTGTGTCTGAGGGAGGGACATCGAAACTTCTCGCAGTGCCCAGGTAAAGGAGAACATATTGCAACGGCTGTAGTTGACTGCTTAGACTATTGGGAATTGCGCAATTGTGTACAGGCGACGTGCTTTGACACCACCGCAAGCAATTCTACAAGCACTGTAAATAATTCCACTGACTATGCAAAATTGTTTGACTACCTCACTTCTAAAGTGGAATACATTCTATCCGGCTTTCCTTTTGCTGAACTCTCCATTTTAGGAGATTTCAATGTTCACCACCACCTTTGGCTTTCCTCCCATTTCACTGACATCCCTGGTGAACAATCTTAAAACTTTTCTATCCTAAATGACCTAGAGCAGATTGTACAGAACCCTACTCGTATCCCCAATCGCCCTGGAGATAGGCTCAACATTCTGGATTTATTTTTTATCTCTTATCCTTCTTACTCTGTGAAACTTTTTTCTCCTTTGGGCTCTTCCGATCACAATCTTAAACCTGTTTCCCATCGTATCGCTCTAATTCGGCCTTTGGCACTAAGGTGCCTCTGATTTTGGGGCCCTAACGCAGTACTTCTGTGATTTCTCATGGAATGATTACTGTTTCCGTGGCCGGGGCCCTTCCGAGTGTGCTGTGCGCATCATAGAGGTGATTTTTCCGGGAATGGAGGCGTACATTCCATATTCTATTCCTACTACTAATGCAAAAAAAAACTTGGTTTAACTTTACTTGTTCTAATGCTATCCGCAACAGAGAGGAGGTATTCAGAAGGTACCGTCGCTATCCAACTCCTGACTCTCATTCGGCTTATATTTCTGCCCGGAATCGTGCAAAATATGTTTTTCGACTCTCCAAAAAATTCCTTCATCCGACAAAAATGTGAAAATCTACCCAATTCTAATTCCAATCGCTCTTTCTGGCATCTAGCTAAGAACCTTTTTAACAAATTTACTTCCTCTTCTTTCCCTCCTCTTTTCCATTCCGAGGGCTCAGTTGCCGTCTCTTCTCCTCACAAAGCTGAACTCTTCGCTCGAACTTTCGCTTACAATTCAACCCTGAACGATTTCGGTGCTGTTCTTCCATCTCCTTCCCCCTCTGACTTTATTATGCCTGAAATTAGAATCTCTTTTAAAGATGTTTTTTCTGCCCTATCTGGGCTCAATTCTAGGAAGGCGTACGGTCCTGATGGTGTTCCTTCTGTTGTTCTTAAGAACTGTACTTCTGTGCTGACACCCTGCCCAGGCAAACCCTTTCGTCTTTGTCTCTCATCTGGTACTTTTCCTTGCTGCAGGAAGTTTGCTTTCATTTAGCTTGTTCCAAAGTAGGGTGACCGCTCTTAACCCTCCAAGTATCGTCCAATTGCTTTGATTTCTTGCCTTTCTAATGTTTTTGAATCTATCCTTAATAGGAAGATTCTTAAACACCTCTATTCTCACAATCTTCTTTCAGATCGTCAGTATGGGTTCCGCAAGGCACGCTCAACTGCCGATATTCTCGTACATCTCTCTGACTCTGCGTCATCCTCCTTTCGGGATTTCGGTGAAACCTTTGCTACTGCGCTAGGCACATCAAAAGCTTTTGATAGAGTCTGGAACAAATCTTTAATTTCGAAACTGCCCTCCTTCGTTAGTAGAATGCCCGCAAAATGGTAGAGTGCAATGCAATTGCAAATGCTGAAAGATGGTGCAAGGCAAGATTGATCAATGTTGCAAGTTGTTATGTAACAAAGGGGGAGGGTGATGTTGCAAGAGCAACAAGGGGTTATGCAACTTGGAGGCGGAGTTATCCCCCAAGAGAAAGAGAGAAGGAGAGAAAGGAAGAGGAGAGGTGTTCGCCTGGCGGGAGCCAAGCGCATATTAAGAATTCAGCCGAGCGGTCGTTGTCTTAATATGTTCCTAATCAGCCAGTTGGCTTATCTGGCTGAGTTGCCAGATTGCGCTGTTTATTTAATTAAAGCATATATTCTGGCTTAATCAGCCAGTTGGCTTAGAAGACTGAGTTGCCAGTTTTCACTATTTATTTAATTAAAGCATATATTCTGGCTTAATCAGCCAGTTCGCTTAAACAGCCAGTGCCTCCTGGCATCATCAGCCAGTGCCTCTGGGCACCATCAGCCAGCTGGTAGAGTGTATACACCCATCTATACTGTTTATGTGCGTCACGCGTTAAACTCTAAGGTGGAGGCGGGTTCGAGACCCGGCGCGGTGATAGCCAGGGTGACCTAATGATCCGTGTTAAACTCTAAGGTGGGGTGTAAAGCTTCGCCAGAATGAACAATTCGTACGGGGAGCAAAGGCGAGCCTATATATGCAAATTTCCGGAAAAAAGTTCACCTAAAAATCGTGATTGCTGGCCAGGGCGCCCTAATGATCAGCGTTAAACTGTAAGGTGGAGGCGGGCTCGAGACCCGACGCGGTGATAGCCATGGTGACCTAATGATCAGCGTTAAACTCTAAGGTGGAGGCGGGGCTCGAGACCCAGCACGTCCTTCCACGGTTCGTAGGGGCAGGATCCCGTTATTGCAACACTCGATCATGTTTATTTCTCTCTCTCTCACCACCAGTTGGCGTATCTGGTTGAAGTGCCAGTTTGTACTATTTATTTAATTAAAGCATATATTCTGACTTAATCCGTCATCTGGCTTAGAAGGTTGAGTTGCCAGATAGCAATATTTATTTAATTAAAACAAATATTCTGGTTTAGAAATCCGCTTTAGAAACCAACCAATTGATATAATTAAATACCGTGTACAAACAAAAAAGAATAAATAAAACGCCAATACATCATTCTGTTTATTTACGGGAATTAATGGAAATAAATATACAATGGGATATATATATATATTATATATATATGATCAAAAAATAATAATAACACAGGCCTGCAAAATTGAGGGTCCTAAAAACTTTTTTGAAATTGTATGCTGGTTTTATAGGAATTTGGGGTGCTAAATCCAAAAACGGCCTCAGATTTGCTCCATCACGTATAGTTTTTTCACAATTTGCTATGACGTTTTTATGTTGTAATATGTTACTGAATAAAATAAGTAGTGAAGAATTACCACATGAAACCTATTTCCTGACCATTTCTGAATATATTTATTTTAAAAAACTATAAAACTTGGATACTTACATCTTTACTTAGTGGAATGGCTTAGTAGTCCCGTTTTCTTTTGCCAGTGAAGCTGCGCCTGTTGCATTTCCTTTTGTGCGCTGTTCCGGATTTTCACGATGCAGCATCCAGCAATAATCCCCCATCATATTAACGTTCCACCGGCCTTGGTATCTCTTTTCTATCTCCTTAATGTCTTGATGGAAACGTTCTCCCTGTTCCTCACTTACTGCACCTAGATTTTAGGGGAAAAAGTCCAAGTGTGCATTCAAGAAATGAATTTTGATACTCATTGAGCATCCCAAAGCTTTGAATTTCTCCAGCATGTTTTCAACAATGAGTGCATATTCAGGGTCTAATTATTCCCAAGGAACTTAGTAACCACACTTTTGAAGGAATTCCAAGCCTCTTTTTCTACTTCAGTCATCGTAGACAAGAAGTTTTCATCTGACAGCAGTCTTCTAATGTCTGGGCCTACAAAAATACCTTCTCTTAATTTTGCTTCTGATAGGTTAGGGAACTTCTTGCAGAGGTACTTAAAGTACTTAAAGCATTCTCCACTTTTTTCTAATGCCTTAACAAACTGTTTCATAAGGCCTAGTTTTATATGAAGAGGTGGTAGAAGTACTTTCTTTGGGTCAACAAGATTTTTACGCAAAATATTCTTGCTTCCAGGTTCTAGAGATCTTCTTTGTGGCCAGTGTTTTTGCTCCCACTGTTGACTCTTTGCTCTGCTATCCCATTCACAAAGGAAACATGGGAACTTAGTATATCCTCCCTGCTGCCCCAGAAGCATGCACAATACCTTAAGGTCTCCACAAATCATCCAGTGATGATCATAATATTTTATCTTTGTAAGAACCAATTCCAAATTCTCATAACTTTCTTGGAGATGTACCGAGTGACCAACAGGTACAGAGGCATACTTGTTCCCATTGTGCAAAAGAACAGCTTTTAGACTTCTTTTAGAAGAGTCGATGAAAAGTCTCCATTCATCCGCTTTGTACTCAATGCCAAATGCCTGTACCAAACCATCAATATCACTACAGTAAACTAAATTGCCCTCATGTGAAAAGTAGTGAATAAACTCCTTTTCTCTTCTTCTATACAAATATATCGATGTTCCAGCTGATAATAAACTTCTTTCTTTTAATCTGGAGCCTAAGAGTTCAGCAGATTCCTTGGATAATCCCAAATCTCTCACTAAATCGTTTAGTTCAGATTGAGTGAACAACTGGGGGTCTTGACTTCCTATATCACACTGAAATTCTTCATGATCAGTATCTGAACCAGAATTACTAGGCAAATCTTCCAATGTTTCTGGTGGAAGCGGAACTGGAACTTCTGGCCCATGAGGAACAGGTCGAAAAGCTGATGGAAGATTTGGATAGAATATGGCTTTCTTATTTTTTGAGTTATAGCCTTTAACATCACAAGAGCAAAAATAGCAGTCATCACAGTGATTTTTTGGCTCCCTCCATACCATTGGCACACCAAATCTGAATGCTTTCTTTTTGCCTTTACACCATTTCCTTAGATCCTCTACGCAAATAAAACAAACTTTGTGTGGTGCCCATGGTTTGTCTTGGTCTAGTTTCATTCCAAACTAGGCATGGTACACTTGCCTAATAAAATTTGTTACGTTTCTTTGATGTTTCTTGATCACAAATTCCCCGCATATGTAGCAGAAGCTGTCAGGACTGTTGACACATCCACGGCTAGCCATGATTCACAACTTACTACAGTACCCAGAACACAATAAGAGTCTTGAATTTAATTTAATAAAGGCTAAATAAGGCTTTCTTAACACTATCAAAACACGCTAGTTCGCTGATATAAAACACAAAAAACAACTCAAAATCACTTAAAAAATTCGCTTCGGATGAATCATTGTGCGCACGTCATGAAATCTGAGTAACAACTGACTCATACGGCTTGGCAACCCAGTATTTATAGTCTCTTAGAAGTTTCTAGTAATTTCCGGAAATCTGGCATTTTCTCGAAGTCGCTTCACAAAAAAATCGAATTTGTGAAATAATTTTGTGTCGTATGGCATTTTTATTGTGTTTTTCGAATTCAGCACACAAAAATACATTGTAAACAGCTAAAATTATGAAAAAAGTTTTTCCATCGTTATTTCCTGTTCGTAATGCTATTATAATAGCATCACGAACAGGAAATATATAATAAAAAAATAAAAAACGGTGCATTATCAATATATTAGTACAGGAAAAATATATACAGTTATATTAAATATATTGAAAATAATAATATACGAAACGTATAATCAATTGCACATTAGTACAGGAAAAATATATACAGTTATATTAAATATATTGAAAATAATAATATACGAAACGCATATTCAATTGCATATTAGTACAGGAAATATATATATATGTATATATATATATATATATATATATATATATACACACAATTAAATAATTAAATATACATCCTTTATGTTCTACGGCGCAAAACACTAAACTCACACGTAATAGAGCCTACATCCACATCGCTATTACTGTACACCACGTGATAAAACCGTCCAAGCAACACTTCACCGTTTAACTGATACGGAGGCATATACTCGACATAAATTGATTTCATATCGTTCAAAACTATTTTTGTGCCTACTTTACATCCGGTTGGCAAGTTATCTTTAAAACACGGCCAGAATACAATCAAAAGCACGCACAAAGAGGTCATCGGTCATCGTTAACCACAACATCATTATTAAATACAAGTTTAAAAACAAGCCTTTCCAATCGAGGGTTTTTTCTTACCGTCCCGAACTTTTCAATGGTGAACTCTTCTTCACTCTGCATAGCGGCAATTGAAATAATCTTCCAAGTCGTAACGACAGCTATTCATTATATAGAGGTACAGCTCTTCAGGGTGAAGAGTGTAGGTGAGCTCAGCCCTGTACCGCTCAAGTGCTTTGTACCAAAGTTCAGGATATTTCGAAGAATCTAAACCTTTTAAATATGCATCCAGCTCTAGACCATTCTCGCCTTGTTCATTCCTACATTCGACAAATCCATCGAGCAGAGCGGTGTATGCGTATTCAAGAACCGTGTCAAAATAAATCATATCCGTAACACGCGCGTCTAATATAGGCTTCAGCTTGCGGAATCCGACGATTTCAAACATTCTGTCGAGGATGAAACGGTTTCGCGTAGGGACAAGAACGTTATTATCAGATGCATTCTTCCACATCAGTCGTATATCAATGCATGGCTGTTCGTTATTTATACGCAACGTGCAAACAACGGCGTATGAGGGGGCGTCACTAATCTGTTCTCTTGTACCTACATCAGCAGGTATTTTATAACGGTCCTCTCCCCACTTCTCAACTATCACGAAGACTCTATTCATCTCCTCAACACTTAAATAAATAATATTACGCTTGCTTGCTTGCCTGCAAATCGTTTGAAGTACATAGCTAATGGTGCCAGTTTCACGCCTGAACACGCGTAATGACTTCGTCACGGACACATCGTAGGAGGCGTTGAGAATGCTTCTCAAAGGAAGTTCCATCATATTCGTACGTCCACTCGGTTCAAGCTCTGAGATGACTATGAGCCACAGGTGGGCGGATCGGCTCGACAGGGGGAGTGAGTCACGCTGATGAAACGTGTATGGGTTTGTTCGAATTCGTATGTTTCGTGAGGTACACGGGTGGTCGGCTCGCTGGGGGGAGCGCGTCACACTGCCAAAGCGTGTACAGGCTTGTTCGAACACTTGTGCTCTTGGACAAACAGAATTTTCCGAAACAATATCGACTTTAATGTTTTATCACTCATCAGACGTTTATTTCCACAAACTAAACATCTTCACAATCCGGTGCACTATTTGAGAGAAACATATGTCCATATTTGACCTTTCTGTTTAACAAGCGATACTCGTCTCTAAAGTCTGTTAAAAACTCACACAGCCCTTAGCCACAAACTCACCACAAACCTCATCATGATATATATTAATATAGTGGTAAAAATACTTAAGATTCTCCATGATGACAAGATTTACATTTTCAACCGTAGGGTACGAGTAGTCGGTATGGTGTAACATGACATAATATCGCTTGTCACATCATTCATCAACAAGACTCACTATCCATAACCGTTGCTTATCTTCTGAACGTGTTGCTTCTTCTACTTCGCAGTATATGTGAGCCTTTATAAAGGTTAGGTCTATAACATACTTCAATACATCGTCTGTACTACGAAATCCTACAACGCCCTAGCCAGAATACCCGTAGAGTATTTGAACATCTTGGTCCTTCGCACGGCTCAATGTAGCCTTAAAAGTGGCATAGGAGGGGAGAATAGGGAGTTTTCAGTATCCACCACATCTTGGCACTTTGCCGAGTACCACTTCATAAGTGTTGAACACGCAATATTAAAGGTAACCATTACTATTTTTCTTCCACGCGGGAGAATACACGTCTGAGTTCAAGGGTATGCAGAGGCCAACTGAGCACGCAGGGATAGAGGCATACTCAGGTAGCGGCAGGACTCTCGTTGCCGATCTTACAGTGGGCGGGGATTAGTTTTTTACTGTACACACACACACACACACACACACACACACACACACACATATAAACACACACACAAAGGAGATAGTGAAATGCTAATTGAAACACGATTTATTTAATAAACGAAATATTCAAGGTGTGTATATATATATATATTTACAAATACGTGATAATAAACATATCAATACACATATATATATAAATACAATCAAGGTTTAAGGTAACAAAAGGGTACGGTATCATAGGTACCAGGCACCTGGTAACGTTTCCTATAGGTGTTACGTCACACCTAAGTTCCTTCACGCCCCCCGTCATCTGGCTTAGAAGGTTGAGTTGTCAGATAGCAATATTTATTTAATTAAAACAAATATTCTGGTTTAGAAATCCGCTTTAGAAACCAACCAATTGATATAATTAAATACCGTGTACAAACAAAAAAGAATAAATAAAACACCAATACATCATTCTGTTTATTTAGGCGAATTAATGGAAATAAATATACAATGGGATATACGTATATATAAAATCAAAAAATAATAATAATAGCATCACGAACGGGAAATATATAATAAAAAAAATTAAAAACGGTGCATTATCAATATATTAGTACCCGTACCCCATAGGTTTTTGGTCCTGTTGACACAAGCGAATCTGCGTATGCGATGTCTCCATACTCATCCTTGATCTCGTCAGTTAGCTCTCCGAGGAACTCCCCAATAGCGGGCATGTATTCACCTTCCCTCGCTGTGAATATCACGCTATCTGTATCAGCGTACAAATCCCTCCGCCCAAGAGAATGCAATAGGCTCCAAAGTTTGAGGCGTGCTTAGGCTGTTGTGAAGCTGGCTACAGGAATGTTTGTAACCCGTGAGGTATCTGTGGCCAATTCGGTATAGTTGTACTTTATTATGTAAGTATTACCTACATTCACAATCTCCATGACCTCTTTATCGGGAGCGACTTCACTATAACTTTGTGCCAAATGAACGTTACCTTTGCTAGTATTCTGTGCAAATTTTCCCCAAAGACTGTTTAGACACAAATTTGCACCAAAGCGCTTGCCAGGGTTCTTTATAATTTGGGATTGGTCAAGCTGTGTACCTTCACGGTCACGGTAACGCTGAATATAATCCGTCTTTTCATCTTCGGTATCAACCCCTAGCGGGTATCCTGACGCCTCAACCTTATCCTTCAAAAAAGCGTTTATATATGGTGTGAAAAGGTTGGGTAGCTTCTGAAACCTCCACACCTCATGTATCTTCATTATTCTATACCCATGGCGAACGGCTAGGGCCAGCTCAGGGCTTGTATATACACCTCTGATCTTACGCTTGTGGGGTGTATGGTCGCAATCACCATTGTTCTCTTCTGCGCACTTCACGCACAGGGGAAACATGAGCTTGTGATCTGTAACGACGGGCAAGATCGGCATCCATAAATCGAGAGAGGGGAGCACGTCTACGAAAGAGAGTCCAAAGTGGCGCTCATTCAAGTTGGTTGAAAACTCCTCGATGGCTGGTATGGTGGGACCCACCATTTTTTCAGGTGCACCTACGGGGTACGGATTGTTCTTCATCACAAAGGGGTATAAAGAACAGAAGTAGTAGTAATGGAGTTTCACACCCTCCATAGGCGGAAAGTATAGCTTGAAGGGGTTTGCACGCCCTCCGCACAAGCTATTACCGCATTTGAGAGGATCCAGCACCATTGAACGTTTGATGGCCCTTATTTCTTCACGGTACTGTCCATCTGCCTCCATCCGTGCATCATACTCATGCTCCCACAAGACTTTGTGAGTGAACTGGGAGCCTATAAGTTGATCGTGGGTGCGGTTCCACGCAAGACAGTCGGCAGGAGATCTACCGTGGATATCTCCTACGATTCCACACTCAGGACGGGTACTCCACCGATGTTGCGGGCATGCTTTATGTATACACCTGTCTGTTGCTGTAGGTGTATGAACCAGTAAATAGCCTTGTGCCCATAACTGCGGTTTTTTTTCTGGGGATAATGGCTAAGGTGTCTTTAGGCATGAAGTTATTCTTGAATACCGTAAAACATAACGAGGCAATGTTGGTTGCGACTTGCAACGGATCGCATTTGAAACGACATATGTACATCCTTCTAACTGCCTGGAAACATACTCTAAGCACGCGCACATCATTCACGCAATAACGCTCACATTCATCAGCTATTTTATAAGGATTAGAGTCATTAAAACTGCTGTAGTATCGGGCAAAATCTTCACGTTCATCTGTACTCATACATTCATAGTTAAAGTAATGTTTGTTTGGAGGTAGTCCTACGTAATTTAAAGTTTCGCTAGTGAGGAATGTGTAAGGGAAATATCCTTTTGAAACCTTAGCGGCTACGCCCATCACCTTCAGCAGCTTTGCTAATTTACAAGGTGTGAATAATAAAGTGTCTTTAAACTGTACATTACCTCTTATTTGCATCTGTATTAGCTTGTTGCCTCTTTTCAAGGGATCACCTGTAAATATCTCAGATGACTCGTGCTCAAGCAAATCCTTATAAAGGAACTGTGTGTCAAATTTTGCCCCTTTATGGGCGAGAATATACACAGTCATTTTTTTTGACTTGTCTGCTAACTTGACAATATAAGACACAAATAGTTTCACAGGGCTATCGTGGGCATTCATTTTAAAAAAGTTTGTCCGTTTTCCACATTTGTGACACCCATCACACTCGACGTCCATGCACTCATCACAGATAGTCTGACTTAAAGAGTAAATGTGGAATAACCTCTTTGGTTTCCGCATTCGTATATGTTTCTATATCGTAGTACACAGTTACACAAGGGCTATTTTTAGGCTCAGCGTCTTTCATATAACACATGCTTTACTCCAACAGCCTTATATTTCTCATGGCATGTAGAACAGTGAATTTCATCAAATTTGTGCTCAAACTTTCCCCAATTATCCATCATATGAAACATACCACATTCACAGATTCTCTTATTATTGAAAAATGCGCGTCTACACGCATCACAATCCCTCTTCTCAGCTTCAACTACACGGCTTTCACATTTGGAGCTTTTACACTGCTCACATACCATGTGGCAATATTTACAATGTTTCACTATATCATCCGCAAACTCGATACACCCCTTACACAAATCATGATGTCGTCCATATTTTCGACTTTTGTCATAACTCGCGTAAAGGTCCCTTATATTACGGATGGGGAGATACGTTGTCCCTGACAATCCTAAAATAAGTAGGAGTCTTGTACGATCTCTCACACAGCTTTTAAAAACATACACAGTTCTTTACTACGGTTTGCACAACCCAATGAGGAAGTTGTGAGTTTTCGAAATAGGCAGCCTCCTTTCTCACATTGCTACGGCGATTAATTCAACTGGTAGATACGTGAGAAGGGTACGGACTAAAACTCACATTCTTACCCCTCGCATAGATGTTACCTACCCATTGAAGCTCACGAGATTTAGGCGCTTTTTTAGCCCAATCCGCGGCTTTCCATCTTCTACTTATTGCCGATCGCTAGCCCTATCGGCCGTCATAGGCACCGGGGAGATAGCTGCTCCGACGAGCCGAGGCGTTAGTTGCGCGATTGATGGAAAATTTTGGGCGAAGTCATAGGCCCTATCCGCGCTACTTATAAGTCAACGCGTGGGTTATAGAGGGGTCTGCGGCCGGGCTGGGCTCACCCCGGCCCTACCTTTTCAAAGGTGCTGTTAGACACGGTCAAACTTCGATAGGTACCCGGAGGGGGAACCGAGAATTAATTGAACGGCTACAGAGGCTACTTTACGCGGCTACGAGCTCCATTCGCAAAATTCTCCATGTTGTCCCGGAACACGTTTAAACTTATCGGCGATCCCTTGACTCCGGGAACCCAACACCGCCTATCCATAGGCTAAAGGCTAGGGGAGAAGATTTCCCCCCGACTCCTAGTCCTATACTGGAATCATAGGCTAACCGACGTAGTGCAATGGTCGGCCGTCACGTGTCGTACCACGCTTAGACTTATCGGCGATCCCTTGACTCCGGGAACCCAATACCCCCCTGAGATACGCGATCTTCGGCGGGCCTATCCATAGGCTAAAGCATAGGGAAGAAGATTTCCCCCCGACTACTAGCCCTAAACTGGAATCATAGGCTAACCGACGTAGTGCAATGGTCGGTCACGTGTCAAAACTTCACCTCCAACATCGGTAGGGGATGGGGGATCTCCTGAGCCCCGGACCCCTTCGTAAATTCCTTCGAAACCTATGCTGAGGGGGAGTAACCGGTCGTTCTCCGATAGGGATATAGGTCCTATACCTGGGGAACTCACGTAATGCCAGTTTTACTCTTTTACACGACGATCATCCAGTCCAAATACAACTATACGAACAATCATTTCCTGTTCTACCCTTCTCAGCTCTCAGGACCCGTATTACAGTCAAACTTGAGTTTACAGTCTACAGCTAGTTTACGGGCACGCTCCACTACCGTAGGCAACCAAATTTTGGGGGCCTGTGTATTTAGTACAGTAAACATACGAGCTAAGACTACTGCTATAAAGCCGCAACCACGAACGACGTTTATATGCCGTCTATAAATAGCCTGAGAATTGAAGTTAAGAGTATAAGGTGTGGCACTATGACCCGCAACACGGAATACACGGTCAACATTTACCGTGAAGTTGTCCATATTGAAGGCTATACTACTTTGAGAGGCCTGCATTATACGGCCTAATATATACTCTATATCTTCAGCTGCCAAACGTCTTAACGGTATTACTACCCAAAAATCATCTACATCTCCGTCATCTGACCCGAATCCGAACGACAGCCTCGTCCTGACTTCACGTTCGTCGCGGTTCTGAGGGGCAAACTCTACAATACGTTCAACTATGCGCCGTAGTCCGTGTTCGACACCATTGCTATACATGGATCTAGGATCAACCCTGACTATATACCGATTTCTAGTCAAGGCCGGGGTTGAGGTAGCGGTGCGAATCAACTGGAATGTTATGCCATCCTCAACAGAACGGGGAGCTGCTGTGGAGGATGTATCCGGAATTGAATAAGGGGTTATATTTGAGGAAGGTACTATTCTGGGGTTTGTTTCGTAAGACGTTGAGGGTTGGGGCTCTATTACTGGTGGTCTAACAACCGGAGCAACCTTGGCACGCTTTATACCTGACGTGAAGGGTTCGTCATCACGCCTCCGCTTTGAACTGGTGCGTGCTACAGGTGTCGTTGGTGAGGGTCGTCGGCGGGGAAGGGTTCTGCAGCTGCACGGTCAACGGACTCGTCTGTGATAGCGATGATGGGGTGCTGTACATCGTCGTCGTCATTCACAGTTCTGTGGAAGAAGAAAACAAAATATAAGGGTCATCACTTAAATATTTATTATATTTTGTAAATGGCCAACTTAGGGGTGTGACTTGTTAGAAGTGGATTCTGTAGAAAAATTCAGGTTCACGAGCCCATCCACATGTATTATATCTGGACCTACACGATGTGGTAAAACTGTGTTTATGCTTAAAATCATTAAAGGAAAGGGGGAGATGTTCCCAAAATTTGTGCATAAAGTTATATGGTGCTATTCGACGTATCAATCAGTGTTCAACGAGTACCAAGAGGAAATCTTGTTCCACAAGGGGGTCTATGACATTAATTCGTTAAAGGGAAATGAATATACAGTCATTGTAATTGACGATCTCATGTTGGAAATGGATAAAACGTTTGCCGAGATGTGTCGCTAAATACACAATATCTAGTCTTATTCGCGCAACGTAGAGATGTATCACAAATTGGGGTATTAGCCAATAAAATGTTCCTGAATCAGCGTAAGGAGTTTTTGGAGGTTTATAAAGAAGCCACAAACCAGCGTTATGGATATTTGCTTTGTGACCTTCACCCGCGAAACACGTTTAGGGTGCTTCTAAGAACGAACATATTCCCAAGCGAACTTGAAACGGTGTATATTCCAGAATGACAAATAGGCTGAAGAAATACCGTGAGTTAATAAAAATCTATCAACGATTGCCCCGGGCACTGCAACAGATGTTTGTTAAAAATATCGACTCAGACTTTTTAAAATGCATCTGTGAAATCTCTCTTAATGTTCTAAAATGTAATGTGCCAATGAAACCCTCTCAGAAGACTCGCTTACGTCGTTACAAGAACATAATACGAGCGCTCGCTCATAAAAATCAAACTGTGGGTAAGAGAAAGCGAAGATTTATCGTACAAAGAGGAGGATCATTCCTGCCCATCTTATTTTCAGTTTTGGGTCCTTTACTGACTACATTAATATAATGAAGAAGGTGGTTGTGATTCCGCACGAGGTGTATGTTTCATTGCAAAGTTCAAAGACTCCAGACACGGCTCTAGAACCCCGTAAAAGTAGGCTTAAAAGAATGGAAACCGAGTTGCTAGCCCTATTAAAGAGTGAAAAGTCACCTGATGAGAAAAGGATCTTGTAGCAAGAGGTTTTGCAGAAATTTCTTCATGAGTACGAGGAATATAAGCATCCTACAGAGCTCCCTGTGGTTATTAGACACAGAGCGAGTAGTGCTGAGTATAGCGACACAGGACCTGGCCCCGACGATGCCCAACCAAAGAGCAACGGAACACAACACATCGAACGTGTGCTAAAAAACAGCCTCCCACATACAATGAGGAATAAAGGCATGTCTTAATAATCTATCGAGTGAGGATCCCATCATACAGTGGACCGATACAGGCGAGGTAATTGTTGAAGGAACAAGGGTACAAGGATCCAATATCGTTGATATTGTTCATGATCTGGTGAGAAAGTGGGACAGACCCTCGCCAACAGGCTGGAAGCATATTAAAGCAATACTACAACAAATAAATGTCCCCAAAACATTGATAGGTAATCTGAATCGGTTAAAAGACGTGGATCAAGTCTCGCATTTGTCACAACTGAGTAGCCATCGCCTCGCCCCCAGCGGTAACACCTCTGAAGAGGAGAAAGAAGAGGACAAACGGTCAGCCTTATCCGCGTGCCTCTAAAATATGCAAATGGCTAACATAGTGTATTAAGTAAACGCTATTATGACATTTCTAACCCCGCCTCCTATGGTGGCGTTAATAGACTGTACAGAGGTATTTACGGTGTAAGGAAAAAAGATGTTGAGAGATTTTTGCGTGAACAGGATGCTTATACACTTCATAAACCGGTGAGAAAAAGGTTTAAAACGGCCAAGTCAAGAGCTGCATAGATTGACTCTATTTGGCAGGCGGATTTAACAGACATGCCAAGATATTTAGTGTATAACGATGGCTACCGCTACATCCTATTCATAATAGATGTATTCTCTAGATATCTGTGGCTAATTCCCCTGAAAAATAAATCGCCTAAAACAGTTGCTAAAGCAACCAAAACGTTGATGTTGAAAGAAAACAGGATTCCTGGCTATTTTTGTACGGACATGCTGACAGAGTTTAATATCAGCTATTAAACTACCAATTCTATACATAAGGCTACTTTAGCTGAAAGAGTTCAACGTACCATAAAGGAACGCATGCACCGCTATTTTACACATAAAAACACATACAGATTTCTAGACATTCTGGAATCATTGGCCTCATCCTACAACCGTTCACACTATCGCACGATTGGGACAACACCTAACGAGATTTTAGAAAGAGGTACGCATCCAGAGGTGAGAAGAGATGGAACACCACCACCAACCTCTGCGCGTTTCAAAATCAATGATTATGTAAGGCTGTCACGTTCGGGGAAAAATTCGCGAAGGGATTTGAGCAAGGATGGACACGTGAGATTTTTAAAGTTAGAGCTATGAGACCTAAAGGTGCGATAATGATGTATTACATTGAAGATTTGAATGGGGAAGAAATCTCAGGAGGCATTTACCGCGAGGAGTTGCAGAAAGTGGCATTTAATATAGGAAAAAACGTATTTAAAATTGAGAAAATTATAAGAAGCAAAGGTTCAGGAAAGAGAAAAATGTACCTTGTGAAATGGCTAGGTTACCCAGAAAGCTTCAACACCTATATAAAAGCTGATGCAATAATGAAGCTTAAATAGTATGCAACATAGCTCCTAACCATTTCTACGTCACACTACCGTCCTCCTCGTCTCTGTCTGTACACCCTAACAACACTCTCGCCAACTTTGGGACAGAACTCCATGGACCCATTGAATTGGAACGTGATTCGTATGAGGTGGGGTTATGTGAACTCCAGTTAGCCACCAAATTTTTGACTCTTGAAAGTGAACAGATCATATTTCTGATCATTAGAAGATTCGATGAGTGAGTGCGAAAAATTAGGCATAACCTTAGACAATACAAGGCGATCAGTCCTGTTCGGCGAAGAACGGTACTATAGCACAAATGTATCGCTAGGAATCGGGCATTATGATACAGCCATGGACATTGTGACGGGGTTAAACAAGAGTCTTGAAATGTCGCGCCTGACATACGATTTACTTTTTGAAGTCGTAAACATAGACACGCCTGCATGCACATTGAAGTTAAAGTCAACGCTTAGTAGAAATATTAAAGATAAAGAGCTGTTCACAATTGTGGCTGAGGACCGATATAGCGAGGCTCTCCACAGAGATACCATTCACGAGGCACAGCATGACTTGTCCAGCTTAATGTATCAAATGAAGATGGAGAAGTTGGGTGAATACTCTCCGCCCCCAGACATGTGTTATATTTACAGCAATATCGTTGTACACCAATTTGTTGGGGGCACCCAGGCGCGCCTACTGCGCATTGCACACATCCCCAGCCATAGAGGGAAAAGTTTGAGCATTACATATAACAAGCCCCATTATGTGAATGTTGCGACTAATCTATTAACCAACATCTCGATATATATAAGAACGATTAAGGGAAAAAATTTCCCATTCGATGATGGGAGTTTAACAGTGAAACTACACTTTCGTCGTTTATAATGACCCGAAAACCGTTCACAGTCTACTGAGGGGTGATATACCAGCGTGGGAGTGGACTCGGATCCATTTTTTCATCCATACTTCGCACCGCTATCCCACTGTTGAAGAGAGGTGCCAGGTACCTAGGGCGGAAGGCGTTACAAACAGGTTTTAACGCGGCAGAAGACATAATGGGTGGCACTAAGCCTAAAGAAGCTCTAAAAACACATTTAAAACGTACACGGGATGAAATCATCAAAGATGCAAAGAGAAAAATGCGTGGTGGCGGAAAGAAGAGATCTGCCAGGAAGAAGGGGTTACCATCACTTGGCGCTAAACGTAAAACGAAATAAAAAAAGCAGTGCTCTAAGCGTATGAAACCTATGGCTGATCATTTTTTTAACTGATATAAGCTGAGGACACTACTCTCACGAATCATAGGCTGACTAATACTTGTCGAGGGAGGTGGCACTATTTCTGACTCGTCATGGCACGCTTCATCCATCCGTGTAGGTCACAATGCTGTAAATCGGAACTGTCCCTCTTTGATATGCCCCCCACTCAAGTCTCTATTGAGCATAGCGACTTTATTACAATTAACCCATTAAACACAATTAGTTTGTTGGTTTTCGTCGTCGTCGTTGGGCCTAGGCAAGCTACGGCTTGGGACCGTAGCGCATCTATCCGGTATAGGTTAACCTGGATGATGTAGCCATAAGCACTGCCGCTGGTTAAGTGCCAACCAGTGATTATCTCACTAGCCGTATTGAGTCCGTTAGGCGAAACTGCGACAGTACCAAGGATGGAAAATATAACCCTTGGATTTCTGTTATAAATAATTAACTGACAATTGTGATATATAATTAATTATGTTTACATACGATAAAATAATACAGTATACATAAAATTAGTATTAATGTGGTTTACAATTGAATTATGATGGGTAACTAATTTAAAATGAATTTATAGCTATTCCGAAATTCAAGACGGTAAAATTAACATTTATGAAACTAAAATAAGAGTATTCACTGCACACTCCCCCACCAGAGAGGAAGTTCAAAGAGTTCCGAACGACACAGATTTCCCCTGGACCTTTTTGGTAGCTACATGTACCTCGCTTAAGGTTGATTCCAAAAACGCAGGCTTAAGACGATCGATAGAAACCTTGTCGACCTTGGAACCGCGCTGGATGAGAAATGATTTGCGCGTACGTCGGAGAACTTCATAGGGCCCGTCATATGGACATTGGAGAGGCCGTTTTGGGACAGGTACACGAACGTTCTGTTGGCTAGTCAATCGAGGGGGAACAGGCTGAAGGGACTGCATGTGAGAGGAAAGTGTTTGAGCGAATTCCGTAGGATCACATGACTTATCCCCTGCAGTGAAGTAGCCACCTGGTAGCCGCAGTGTTGTTCCATAGACTAGTTCAGCCGCTGTAGTCTTCAGATCACTCTTAAATGCAGAGCGAATACCAAGCAACACGAGTGGAAGCTTATCCATCCAATGGGAGTCTTCGTGACACATAAGGGATGACTTCAGCTGGCGATGGAAGCGTTCGACGAGGCCGTTAGCTTGCGGATGATACGCACAGGTATGCGCATGTACTGTACCCAACAAGCTGGTAAACTTCTTCCAAAGCGAAGACTCAAATTGGCGACCTTGGTCAGTGATGACTTTTGTCGGCAATCCAAATCTTGATACCCATCCATGAAGAAAGGCTCTTGCAACAGTGTCCGCTTGGATATCAGGAAGTGGGATGGCTTCAGGCCATCTGGAAAAGCGGTCGAGACAGGTGAGCAGATAACGTTGGCCTTGAATCACTGGAAGAGGGCCAACAATGTCTACATGAATTACCTCAAATCGCTGGGATGGGGGCGGAAATGCGTCAAAGGGGGACCTGGTGTGCCTTTGGACTTTGGCACGCTGGCAGGCAAGGCACGTTTTGGTCCAATGTTTGACATCCTTCCGCATCGAGGGCCAAACAAAGCGAGAGGTAACCAGGTGTTGCGAAGCACGGATACCAGGATGGGAGGGCTTATGAAGATCCGTGAAGACTGCTTGTCTGTGACATGGAGGGACATAAGGGCGAATAGCAGCTGTTGATACGTCGCAATAGAGGGGCACAGACAATCCTGGCATACTCATTTTCTTGAGGGAAAGTGAGTGAGTGGAGTCTTCTCTGAGCAGGTCTTGTAGTTCCGTATCCTTATCTTGATCCTGTGCAATAGCATTCCACAGTGTAGAGCTGAGGGTAACAGAAGTAATCTCTATTCTTGAAAGTGCATCCGCTGGAGTGTTCAAGACACCTTTGATGTGGCGGATATCTGTGGTAAATTGCGAGATATAATCGAGTTGCCTGATGACTCTGGGAGAGTGGTTACAGCTGTTTTTATTGAAGACAGTGACCAAAGGTTTGTGGTCGGTAAAAACACAAAACTCTCGGCCTTCAAGGAAATGTTGAAAATGCTTCACGTTTAAGTAAATAGCAAGAAGTTCACGTCCGAAAGCACTATAACGCGTTTGGGCTGGCTGCAGCTTTTTCGAGTAAAACGCGATGGGTGCTTGTTGACCGTTAATGGTTTGTTCCAACACCCCACCGATCGCAACATCTGATGCATCGACCGTCAGAGTTAGGGGGGCATCACTGATAGGAAATGACAGAGACAATGCACTATTGATAGCATTTTTGGCATTGTCGAACGCCTGTAAACTATCGCTACACCATACCAATTTCGTTACCTTGCGTTTGTGTGTGATCATAGCGTGTAGAGGAGCAAGAACACTGGCACAGTTTTTAATGAACTTGTGGTAATAATTTACCAAACCTAGAAACCGACGTAACTCACGCTGATTATTTGGCATAGGGTAATTTTTTATCACTTCACACTTGTCCTGAAGGGGGGTAATTCCGTGCTGCGAAATCGTGTGACCAAGAAATTCCAAGGTTGGCTGTGCAAACACACACTTAGATGCATTAATAGTAACACCGTATTGTTCTAAGCGTTGAAAGAGGAGTGAAAGATGTTCCTTATGTTCCTCTTCCGTTGAGCTGGCCACAAGCAAATCATCGATGTAGGCATAAACAAAGTCTAAGCCTCTGGTGACCTCATCTATAAACCTCTGAAAGGTTTGCGCAGCATTCCGTAGCCCGAACGGCATCTTCACAAATTCGAATAACCCAAATGGTGTACAAACTGCAGTCTTGGGAATATCCGAAGGCTCTACGGGAATGTGGTGGAAAGCCTTAACGAGGTCTATTTTACTGAAGATAGATTTGCCGTGGAGAAGAGAAGTAAAGTCTTGGACATTTGGTACCGGATATCGGTCCGGGATGGTTGTCGAATTCAAAAACCGGTAATCCCCACATGGTCTCCAGTCTCCTGACTTCTTCTGGACCAGGTGTAGGGGAGAGGACCAACTGCTTTTGGAAGGTCTTATTATCCCAAGATCTATCATAAGCTGGAATTCCGATTTGGCAGCTTTCAGTTTGTCCGGGGCAAGACGTCTGGGTTTTGCAAACACAGGGGGACCTTTTGTTGTAATGTGATGGGTAATGGTGTGCTTAATGGTATCACCCATCTGCATCGGTTGAAGAATTCCTGGATATCGCTGGAAAAGGCACTGGTACATGGAATTAGGGGGAACGAGGGAAAGTGCAGAGTTCGAGGCGTCCGGAAGGGCAACCTGTTTGGCAAGAACAGAAAGCAGTGTGGCCTGGTCGCATAAGCGTCGCTTGTCAAGATCCACCAGGAGTTTGAAATGCTGGAGGAAGTCAGCGCCGATTATGGGATGCTGCACTTGAGCACAGATGAAAATCCACTTGAAGGATCGGTGAAGGCCCAAGTTTAGTTCACGCGACTGAGTACCGTACGTGGGTATGCGTGAACCGTTAGCAGCGTATAGAGGCGGAGATTCCGAGTGCGTATGACCAGATTTTTGAGGGAATACACTGACTGACGCTCCGGTATCGACCAAGAAATTGACACCAGAGTTCCTGTCCTTTATGAATAACAGGTTGGCAGTGCGAGTACTAGACGCCATTAGGACTCGCTGCTGGGGTTTTCCGACGAAAAATTGCAAGGGGAGATGCACTTCCTAGCCTTCTTTCCAAATTTAGAGTGGTAGAAGCAGATCTTCCCGGAACTCGAACGATGCCTCTTCGTAAATCTTGACCGAGAATGGCTTCTTTGCCGTTGATTTTGTAGCAGAGAACAAACGTGGTTGAGTTGTTGACTTAACTCTTCCACTTTCAACTCCAGTTCCGATTGTGTGTTCACGTTGTTGACCGGAGCTGTGTCAATCTCCACTACTTTGTCGGCAGTTTCTGCTAGTTTATCAACTGGAGTAGCAGGATCCATAGTGGCCAAGACACGCTGAGCTGATGGAGGAAGTTTCTGCAAGAACAACTGTCTAAAGATGTCCTTATCGAAGGTTTGTGCGCGTTCGCCTAGAGCGCACTGCATAGCCCTCAGCATTTGAGTGGGCTTACGGTCTCCAAGTTCTTCTTTTGAGATTAACTGATGTAGTTTCTCACGCTCGGAGACAGTGGTGCGGCACAGGATGGCAGACTTCAGATCGTTGTATGGGTCCTCACTCGTGGAAGTAGACACGATGACGTCACGGACTTCAGAGATGATGCTCGCTGGTAGAGAGGACAAAACATGATCGTATTTTGTCCTGCTAGCGGTGATCCTTCCCAAGTTGAATTGTGATTCCACTTGGTGGAACCAAATAAATGGATCACCCGGCCAGAAGACGGGGAGCTTTACGCTCAAGTGGGAGATGGCACCAGCGTCGTCAGGCATCTTCTCCTATGCTTGCTGACGTACAAGCAAGACGACAAGTTACCAACGAAGGAGTGGAGGTTGAGACGAGCGCAGGCACAGAGCGCACGGGCAGGGGTGAGGGGCAGAGGGCACGAGCGACGTTACAGTCTGGTCCTAGTCGCTCGGGTGAAGGGGGTGATGGGCACGAACGACGTTACAGTCTAGTCCTAGTCGTTCGGGTAAAAGGGGGGAATCCAACTCCGGGGTCACCAATTGTTGGTTTTCGTCGTCGTCGTTGGGCCTAGGCAAGCTACGGCTTGGGACCGTAGCGCATCTATCCGGTATAGGTTAACCTGGATGATGTAGCCATAAGCACTGCCGCTGGTTAAGTGCCAACCAGTGATTATCTCACTAGCCGTATTGAGTCCGTTAGGCGAAACTGCGACAGTACCAAGGATGGAAAATATAACCCTTAGATTTCTATTATAAATAATTAACTGACAATTGTGATATATAATTAATTATGTTTACATACAATAAAATAATACAGTATACATAAAATTAGTATTAATGTGGTTTACAATTGAATTATGATGGGTAACTAATTTAAAATGAATTTATAGCTATTCCGAAATTCAAGACGGTAAAATTAACATTTATCTTGAAACTAAAATAAGAGTATTCACTACAAGTTCACCCAGTGCCCCTATGGAATTCGTGATGCCCAACTCAGGCCCTTACTTTTTTGAACTGAGTACGCCATCGCCTCGCCCCCAGCGGTAACACCTCTGAAGAGGAGAAAGAAGAGGACAAACGGTCAGCCTTATCCGCGTGCCTCTAAAATATGCAAATGGCTAACATAGTGTATTAAGTAAACGCTATTATGACATTTCTAACCCCGCCTCCTATGGTGGCGTTAATAGACTGTACAGAGGTGTTTACGGTGTAAGGAAAAAAGATGTTGAGAGATTTTTGCGTGAACAGGATGCTTATACACTTCATAAACCGGTGAGAAAAAGGTTTAAAACGACCAAGTCAGGTTGTTATTTGCGAAGCCGAAAGAAGCGCCTATAAGTGTACTCGTGTATCTCGAATCACAGGCACTAATAGAAGTTGATCGTTTCAGGAACGTGATCACAGACTTTTAAAATGGATGCGAATACACTCCAGAGAGTAATGAAAAGTGACCGTTTCACATGCTCAAAATTTATCGGTGTGTTTGCGAAGAATGAAATATTGAAGCTGCCAAGTACGAGAAACTGGTACGGGATTATCGTTAACACAGACATTGTGGGGAGTGAGGGGATTCATTGGTTTGCAATCTATTTTAAAAATAGGGAAAGAATGTACAATTTTGATTCACTCGGATTTCAGCCCTGGAATGATTCGGTAATTGTACAGTTTATCGCGCAATTATATCGCGCAATTACATGTGCCTGAGATTGGTCCCCATATCGTTTCCAAGGATATTATACTGAAACATGCGGCTTGTTTTGCATTTTATTTCTCATGCACATGTCACGTGGGAAGGGATTTATTAATTTTTTTAAATTATTCGATTTGTGCGACACAGAGATAAACGATAAAAGTGTATTCAGAGAGATAAAAAAAAGGTTCCCGTATGTTAGCACCCCTGTAATGTGTAAAGGTGCATATCTATATTGTGTAAAGTTGTATATACATTTGTAACTGTTGCCATTAAGACTTATTTAACGGATACTGGCCCGGTTTTGTACATATTTTCTGCCATTTAATAAATGAAATTACAATGTGTTTTGTTCTTAACCTCAAAATACTTACATTAGTTCCTCGATGATCTGACACTCACTTGACTGGATGTGAGCCAATACCACGACTTCTGTATTCAGGTCACTGGGTTGGCCTGACGAAGAAGCCTCCATTTCATTTACCCCCCTTTCATCAAAAGTAGCTATAATACGACCTACCTAGCTCCGATTCGGTCCTATAATGGTAATTAAAATAAAGAATAATGCCACGAATTTAAATGCAGATAATTCATAAAAGTTTTGCGTCCTACATCGTGTTGGATTAACGAGGAAAATATTATTGAAGCTCCATCATATACACATATATATATATATATATATATATATATATATGCCGAAATATTCGCAAAGGAAACAGACAAAAACATAATGGGGTTAAATTTACATTGTAGAAAAATTCAGAATAAAAGGAAATTAGATTACTAATTATAAACGAGAAAAAATATATCTTTAAATTATCGAGAAAAATATTATTAAAGCTCCACCATATATGCTGATATAATCGCGATATAATACTGATATAATCGCGATGGAAACAGAGAATAAAAAATATCTTTGAAAACGCTTTTACTGCCGCCTTTTACGGTTAGGTTATATTGTTAAAAAAGAGAAAGAGCCCTAGGATTAATTTTTCTTTGTAGAAAAACACTGAATAAAGCTAGGTTAAACACTTGTATGTTACTTACATTTCAGCAGCGTCTTCATTGAGCGGTTCTAGCACTTCATCACAATTTTCCGTAACACTCTGGGTAGATAAAAACTCCCCCCGATCTATAGCATTGAAAAGGTGGAACGCCGTGTGGCCATAAATGTCTTTATCCTCAATCAGATCTGGGGAATTGTACAACGATATCTGACTCTGGTGTACAAAGCACTAAGCGAAAAAAACAGGAAAACTGAGGCTCTGAGTCGAAATTCTCCCTTTATATGGGGGCCTTTGATCCACCCACAAAACACAATCGTCAGCATCCTATTGGCTAGCGGTGAATTTTGGGCTGGGCTTGACGCATAGGTCTGCACAGCAACCAAACAGAGGTCCTGGGATCCTCCCCACAGGGATGTGGTTGGTTGGTTGCCCCGTGAAATCTGGGGCGTGCCAGATGTCCCCATTCGTGGAGAGACGCGAAACGATTTGATTTTCGATGTTGTATTCGAGAGAGAGAGAGAGGGGAGAGAGAGAGAGAGAGAGAGAGAGAGGAGAGAGAGAGAGAGAGAGAGAGAGTTACAAGGAGTTACAAGGAAAAGAAGTACCTCAAAAGGCCTTGCGGCCCATACCGAGGATGTACCAATGGCAACGGGTGCCAGGGAAAATTTTCTGCACACTCAAATAGTGTGCAAGATTTAGTCTAACCTTTTCTTGAAATGATCCACAGAGGAACTGTTCACAACTTCTGAAGGTAAACTGTTCCATGTGTCACAGATCTTATACGTAAAGTAATTCCCACACACACTAGTCCTAAAACGTTTCAAATCCAATTTCCAACCATTGTTGCGAGTTGGGTTATCATTTAAACTAAACATGCTTCTAAAATCGACATCGTTGAACCCGCGTAAGAGCTTGAAAACCTCAATCAGTTGACAGCGCAGCCTCCGAGTTTCCAGCGAAAACAAGTTCAGGGCGCGTAACCGTCGATTGTAGCCCATATGCCTAACGGAAGGGATTAACTTTGTGGCCCTCGCCTGCACTCGCTCCAGCCTCTCAATATCTTTCCTGAGGGTGGGCGACAAGAACTGCACTGCATACTCCAGGTGCGGCCGAACCAGGGAATTGTACAGAGAGAGCACAATCTCCTTGTTCCGAAACTGAAATTGCCTCCTGATATAACCCAACAGCTTCTGGGCTTTCTTTTCGACCTCTACGCACTGTTTGGTAAACGTAAGGTCGCTGCTGATTAGCACACCCAAGTCCTTTTCCAAATCAGTCGTCTCGATATTGTTCCCCAACATCGAGTAGTCCGACTTAGGATTGGCGTAGCCAATGTGCATCACTTTGCATTTACCCAAGTTAAACAGCATTTGCCATTTTTCGGACCACTCTCCTATCCTACCTAGGTCCGCACGCAGTTCCTCGATCGCTTCGGGCGTCCCAACATTGGCCCCCAAGCTTGGTGTCATCAGCGAATTTGGCGATCCGACTGACGATGCCACCGTCTATATCATTTATGTAAATGATAAACAACAGTGGCCCCAAAACGGAACCCTGTGGAATCCCACTAGTGACCGAGGCCCAACTCGAACTAACCCCTTTAATTACAAAAAAAGAGGGAAGGAGGGAAGGAGGGAGGGATGGAGGGAGGGAGGGATGGAAGGAGTTACAAGGAGTTACAAGGAAAAGAAGTACCTCAAAAGGCCTTGCGGCCCATACCGAGGAGGTACCAATGGCAACAGGTGCCAGGGAAAATTTTCTACACCCTCAAATAGTGTACAAGATTTGGTCTAACCTTTTCTTAAATTGATCCACAGAGGAACTGCTCACAACTTCTGAAGGTAACCTGTTCCACGTGTCACAGATCTTATAGGTAAAGTAATTCCCACACACACTAGTCCTAAACTGTTTCAAATCCAACTTCCAACCATTGGTGCGAGTTGGGTTATCATTTAAACTAAACATGCTTCTAATATCGACATCTTTGAACCCGCGTCACGTAAGCGTCGATTGTAGCCCATATGCCTAACGGAAGGGATTAACTTTGTGGCATTCTTCAGCCGGTTTTCAATCCACCTACCTACTTCCCCACCAATACCCAGCACGTGCACTTTGGCCATTAGCTGGCGGTGAGGTACCTTATCAAAGGCTTTCTAATCAATCGCCCTACTCTTATCATACTCACTCAACATGACGTGGAAAAACTCGAGCATGTTGGTGAGACACGACCTATGCCGTCTAAACCTATGTTGGAGTCCCCAAGTAGCTTGTAGGAATCCAAATGGTCACAGTCCTACCCGCTATTATCCCCTCTAATTATTTACCTACAACTGAAGTGAAATGGTGTTATTTATAGAGGTTCTAAAGCCTCTCTTCCCACGCATGAGGTAGCAGTAGGGTCCTAATCGTAAGAGTAGAGAAAAAGACTTAATACTAAAAGTTTTTTTTTTCTGCAGTCAGAGGAGAACATCATTAACCTAAGTTAAAAGGACAGAGTAGGGATGGGAAGGGGTCCTAGTAACCCACGGGACAGGTTTGTACCAAGACTTCACCCACCCTCCCGAAAGAGAGAGAACCTAAAGGAATTGGCAGCTAATTTCTCTAGAATCCCACGACTCAGGACCGGAGGGCTGTCACACCCGAAGTATAAAGTTTACAACACCCAAAAGGAACGTGCATAACCTTTATACCCCCTGCGGAGAGGAGGGATGGAGGGAGGGATGGAGGGAGGGAGAGAGGGAAGGAGGGAGGGATGGAGGGAGAGAGAGAGAGAGAGAAAACGTTTTATGGCATTTGATATTGGAAGATATATTCAAGTATGGTTGAGAAAAAAATAACTATGGTTTATGATGCCTTGGAGCATAAAAATGGAAGATGTTTAATTACCCATGAAGGCATCCGCTGTAAAATTTCCGCAATACAATAAATAAATTTAGGAAAACAAAGACGTGTAATGTAGTGGGTTGTAAAATACGATATCGAGCGCGTTGTAAAGTTTTATGGCATGTGGCAGATGTCACCGTTCGTGGAGAGACGTGAAACTTTTTGATATTTTTAGCTTGTATTCGTGAGAGTTGAGGTGTTCAGTACGTGAAAATCAGAGAATAGTCAATAAGAAATAAAACAGCAGATGTTTCAGATTTTATTTTTAAACGTGAACGATGATAAATATAGCCGTATATATATATATATATATATATACACGAAAGGTTCAGAATGGTAATCTGTTTATAACCCTGCAATTAAATTTTTGTCGTGGTAAGATAAGAAAAGGTTTGGTCAGCAGGGGCTTAATTGAGAGAGAGAGAGAGATAGTTGAGGTTGTAAGCCAGAATATATGAAGGTCTGTGTGTATCATATATATATATTATATATATATGAGAGAGAGAGAGAGAGATAAACAACATGATAGAGTGTTGAAATAACGGGATCCTGCCCCTACGAACCGTGGAAGGACGTGCTGGGACTCGAGCCCCGCCTCCACCTTAGAGTTTAACGCTGATCATTAGGTCACCCTGGCTATCACCGCGCCAGGTCTCGAGCCCGCCTCCACCTTACAGTTTAACGCTGATTAAGGCACCCTGGCCAGCAATCACGATTTTTAGGTGAACTTTTTTCCGGAAATTTGCATATGTAGGCTCGCCTTTGCTCCCCGTACGAATTGTTCATTCTGGCGAAGCTTTACACCCACCTTAGAGTTTAACACGGATCATTAGGTCACCCTGCTTATCACCGCGCCGGGTCTCGAACCCGCCTCCACCTCCTCCTCCACGCGTGACGCACATAAACAGTATAGATGGGTGTGTACACTGCCAACTGGTTGATGGTGCCCGGAGGCACTGGCTGATGATGCCCGGAGGCACTGGCTGTTTAAGCCAACTGGCTGATTAAGCCAGAATACATGCTTTAATTAAATAAATAGTGAAAACTGGCAACTCAGTCTTCTAAGCCAACTGGCTGATTAAGCCAGAATATATGCTTTAATTAAATAAACAGCGCAATCTGGCAACTCAGCCAGATAAGCCAACTGGCTGATTAGGAACATATTAAGACAACGACCGCTCGGCTGAAGTCTTAATATACGTTTGGCTGACGCCAGGCGAACACCTCTCCTCTTCCTTTCTCTCCTTCTCTCTCTTTCTCTTGAGGGATAACTCCGCCTCCAAGTTGCATAACCCCTTGTTGCTCTTGCAACATTCTCCCCACCTTTGTTGCATAGCAACTTGCAACATCCCCCTCCCCTTTTGTTACATAGCCCCTTTGCAACATCTTTGCATCGATCAATATTGCAATGCAACATTTGCAATTGCATTGCACTCTAACATTTTGCGGGCATACTACTACACTCTCTTTGTAAAACAGCTTCTAAGAGGTTAGGTGTGCTGTACCGCCTCCGCAGTTTCTTCACCCCTACTCATTTGCTGTCTCTTGTTCGCCCCTGTATGGAGTATGCTTCTCATGTGTGGGGTGGCTCAACCCACACAGTCGTACTTGACCCGGTGGAATCAAATGCTTTTCGTTTCATCAATTCCCCGCCTCTTACTGATTGACTTCACCTCTCTCTCTCTCTCTCTCTCTCTTCGCTGCAGTGTTGCCTCACTCTCTCCTTACTATCGCTAGTATAACGGAAATTGCTCTTCTGAACTCTCTAACTGCATGCCTCCTCCTTTAAGGAGAGCATGCAGTACCAGACTTTCTACACTTTCTCATTTCTTTTCTGTCGAACTATTTAACGCAAGAGTTAATTGGTATTTTCAATATTTCATCTACTCAACTGGTCAACTCTGAAACAACCTTCCTCAGTCCATCTTTCCTCCTCTCTATGATCTCCCATCTTTCAAACGCAGAGTGTCTAGGCATCTTGAAAACCCGGGACCTTGATTTTAACTATCTTCTTCTTTTATGGGTGGGGGGACGCTTTTGCGACATTTGCCCTTGGCCCCTCCTTCCTGCATAAAAAAAACTGGTCCCAAACTTGGAACTTGTACACTAGAGGTGTTCAGAATTAGGAAATGTTTGAAAAATGTAACCTGCCCCTCGTTTTGATCCTCTCGACAAGAAAATACGATTGGAAGCAATTTTGATGTCGATATGAGTTACAGTTTGCAAGATATTCACCACTAAAATATGTTTTCATATATATTTGTAGTAAATTTTCATTCTCATGTAGGACCAGTAAAAATAACAGGGGAGGCGGATAATAAAATGCCCACTCCGGACCGATCCCTGTCCCGCCTGAAGAACAGGCTCTGCCATTTGCATTTTATTATCCTCTCGGCCCCCGATCTTTATTGATAAACAAATTTACAAATTATCCTCTACAATTCTATCCTAGTGTTTTCTTTGGGAAGTCGGGATACTTGTTTTGGTGTTGCTCGGCAGCCTCGGCCAATCAGCCACGGGTTTCTGTAGTCATTTATCGCTCACATCCAAGCAGCTGAACAAAAAATGAGAATCAGGGGCCACATAGTCTGGTATCTCGCTTTCTGTCGTGACACTGATTGTTGTGAAAGTTGGCCTCCCGCTCCTGAAGTTGTCTGGTTTCTCAGTTTCAGTCAACTTAGACGCTTTTGGCTGCTTCAGTTCGTCTGTGGATGCGGGATGGTGACTAAACAGAGAGAAGATTATGACTTCCTCCGTCAGATACCACTTGTGAGGAAAGGATTTCTCGAGAGCGGCGTTGGTTACCTCCACGTCTAACTGTCTGAAGTTCATCATGGCCTTGGTAAACCACAGGTCATTGATTGGTGCATCCGCTCCCCTGCTTGCTTTCATCCAGTATGGCGTGTAAACCAACTGAATGAAAGTATTCAGTCTCCTCAGCTTCGTCAGGAGCCTCTCATCCTAGTGTAAATGTTCCGCCCACATGAGCATCTGGGCGTAGAGAACTTTGCCCATCCAACGTGCGTGGTGCGTTGGGCCAGGTTTCCTCTCATGGTGACCTCGAGGAGGCACCACCCCTAGGAGGATCAATGCGTTCTTTGCACATTCTCTGTAGTCGTCCCGAGGCAACTACTGTCCCGTTGTAAGCACTTCAATTAGGTCTTTCTTTGCCTCTTCTGCACATTTCAGAACCACGGGTCCGAGAGTTGAAGTGTTTGATGCGGCAGATTAGTATCTATGGAGTGCCATGCAGACTTGAACTGATGGAATATGGTGTTTTCATGAGCGATGGTCTTTCCGAACAAGGCCTCCCACACACTGCCAAGAACAAGTTCCAAAACAAGGTGCCTGCAGCCAGGGGCGGATAAACTGTACTTGGGACCTGAGGCTAATTTTATTTTGTTGGCCCTTTTCTATAACTTTTTATTAACAATACATGTACAGTACATAGTAAATTTACACGAATTAAATGTACGGTGCTTAGGCTAATTGAGAAACAAACTTAAAAGAACCTTTACACAGTTTTTTGCCGTTTGCTAAAGCAAAACAGTATTAAAGAAACTTTACTTTAGGGCCTATAAAACATAAAATAAAACAGAGAATTTGTCAGTTTGTGTACTCTGTCATATTTATCAGAGAAGTTTGCGAAATCTCGAATTATATCATCGAAACTCAGTTGATTGGGGGCCCCTCAAGCATGGGAGCCTGAGGCTTCAGTCTCATTTGCCTCAATGATAATCCGCCACTGCCTGCAGCCCAGGTAAAACATTTTATTCTCAGTGAGTTCCTCGATGTATTTAACGGCTCCACTCTTCCAGCCACTGTTACTCGCGGTTGTATAAAAAACGAGAGCTTTCACTTTCTCTTTGACTTCCCACATTTCCACATGCTACCAGTAGCATGTGGTAGCCTCTGAACATCAAGAAGCTTACCCTTGGAAAAGTTAGGAGTGGGACCCGAGACAAGTATAGCAAGTGCTTCGTCCCACTGTAGGGACTCAGGAGGGTTCTGTCGAGCCGAATCCAGAATTTCTAGTCATACGCTCACGGCGCGTAATGCATCGGGCAAGCTGGCGCCACACACCTTTATAACTGTAGCTACTATCATGGTTGCCTCATTATCATTCATTTTGATCCTATCAAATGTCAATGTCAGCTCAGGGTCCTGCATGATACCTTTTGGCGCTTTCATTACCATGAACTGCGGCCTTGTTGGTGGTTCTGGTGAAAAATCGGTGCTCTCAGGCTCTCCGTGGTCCTCTGTCTCACTATCATCTGACAGGGCGCCGACTTTCTCATCTTCTGGGGCTGCTGATGCGCTACTCTGAGCTGACGCAGTTCGTATTGCTGCGTTCTGTTTCTAGAGCACCCTCAATGTCTGAAGCTTTTTCTCAGCGAAGATTTTACCGTTGCCACTAAGTGTAGCTTCTCGTCCATCGCGCTGATCCAGATAAAAGCTTGTCTTCCCTTTTATCATCATTCATGAGAAGCCTGTTCATTAGGACTTCCTCAATAGCATCAGAGGCTCCAGTATCCCAGAACTTATTAAGTTTATCTGCAAAGATGGCCCGTTTATTGTCTGGGTCACTCTCTCTTTTCTTATTCTTGTCCAACAGCCTCCACTCACGCCACAAAGTTTGCAGCTTCGCTACGCAGTTATTCGGCCGAATGGTCTTTATACGTGCCATGTTCCAGAAGATCATTACATTGTCTACAGTTATTTTAAATGCTTCGTTCCTGTTCAATGATGGGCTTTGATTTACACGGAAGAAAAACTGGAGCACTTGTTGTGCTGTAGGCAACTTTTCACCACATATAGAGGAGGACGGCTGATCTACAAGGAAATGATTTGTTTCATTCCTTACAGTAGAACGGGTACAGATGGTGACACTCGCATTTTTAGGAGGAAGTTCTTGAGACGTCTGAAGTTTTTATCGCTACGGGTTGTCACTGGTTCAGGATCCATCTTAGCTTGAGGAAGTTGCGAAGGATGTAGATCGTTTATTAGGATACCTGGGAAAGAGGTATTATATTACATGCTGGCCAGTTCGCATATGGTATCTACATACAGAAGAAATTGACCAATATCATATCATTTCATTCCAATTGTGCACTGCGACTTACACCAAATGAAATTAAATTTTTTAACGCAGAAATCACTACGGACGTATTCCTGAATCACTACAAAACTGCGTAACTTTATGACATTTAACATACTTTGATGTCACATATCTTGAAAACCGGTTGAGACGGTTCCATTAGTTACAAAGTTAGCATTTTACTATAAATGACTGAAGCATGCTATCTTTAAGCTTTTTGAGCGACCCCTAAGCTAATTTCGATTTTGATGAAAATGGTACCAAAAGACTCCACTTGGACCAAATAATGGGAAAAAACACAGTATGCTACATTTTTCAAACATTTCCTAAGTTTGAACACCCCTATAGAAAACAAGCTTAAAAAGAAGTTCCTTAGAATCACGTGCCGCCGCCACATCAATGAAATTGTCGTATCATGTGTCTTCGACAAGTGTCACGGTACCATCTCTGGGCCCGACATCACACTTTTCAATCGATTTAACAAGAACTGGAAGTCGATAGACAGGGAGCGCTTTGAAACTGTAGAAGCCGAGATCCCAGGGAGGGATGAAATTATCGCTACGTGCAAGCCGGACCTCACCGTCATTTAACTTCGTGCTGAGTATAGGGAGCTCCTTGAATTAACAATTCAATTAACCCAATTAATCTGGGCGATGTTCCTCCTCGTGGAGTCAGATTTCGTTAACCCGGAACTTTACACCGTGCTAGATGGATAGCGCGAGTTATATACACTATCAAGATCTGTCTTTTTCGTTCACAATTTCGAATGACCGCACGAGAGCGAACTGGGATGCAACGTTTTGCAATGTATGCAGTACACCACTACGTACCTGCATGGTTTGTGACCTCTCTCGTCGCATCCGTTCATGCAAACGACTTCTCACCTCTCCGCAGCTGCTGGCATATGAGGACAATGAAATATCAGCGGCGGCATCTACAGCGCTCTCCCGCCATCTGTGGTATCACAGTGAGGAACTTATTACCTTCACATTCTTTGACGAGGACACGTCACTAGAAGTAAAGCGGGATATGGTACAGGCGTTGGATGTGGAAGACTCTGAGAACTCACCCAAGCAGATAAACCTGGAACTTTCACTACCCGTTCTGTAGGAAACAACGCTACCCAGCTTCGTCACTAGCATTGCCCACAAGTTTTTTGAGAAATTATCACTTCCATCGGCTTTCCTTCAAATATATCCGGAAGAGTGGAAGGGCATTGCGGAGACCGCTCGTAATTACGTGAAGTCAAATAATGTGGCAAACGACAATGCTGAGAAGGCTGTAGCTTTCATTCAGAACTTCAACAGTCATCTGACGGAGAATGAATATCAGGCTCTGTGGCGAAAATGTCAACTATGAAATAGGGACTGCGACCTAGGCAATGAAAATCCAAGATTTAAAGATCAGAAAGAGTGGAGTATACCTACTGGGGAAACCACTATAAAAAAATGCGTCGAGTGCAGCTACCTCCTGGGTGGTGTGGGAATGCTACAAACAATAATAATGAAGTTTGGACAGAAAAATATTCAAGTTATGATCAAACTCATATTTGCTATGAATATTTGCTATGCATATTTGCTATGCAGTACACCGTTATGACAATAACGGTGAAACTTCGACCATCATGCGGCACGTTTAAATTTTTACCAATTGAGCTAAAATTTGGCCAATATTTTTTTCTTAACATACTTAACACTTTTATGGGGTAAGACTATTTTTTAATTTTTTTAAAAAACGCCATTACAATTTGGGCCATCTAATATATATATACTATATATATATATATATATATATAAAAGTCATTATCAGATAACCCCAAATATTCTCACTGTATAATAATGGGGGACTTTAACGCACATGTGAACTCGGAATTCTTTGTAGAATTGGGTAACATGTGCGAGTCGGCCAATTTAAGTATAAGTGATGTAGAGGTATTAGGTGTAACCAGTGGTAATTTTACATACGTTAGTGATATGAGTGGTACCATCAGGTGCATTGAACATTGTCTCAGTAGTAATAATCTAAAGGATCGAATTGTTAGAGTTCATATTCTGCATGATTTCCTTCTTTCTGATCATAGACCATTAGAAATATTAATTAACTTTACCAATTTATGCGCAACACGACTTAACAAGAACTCAATAGGTAAGAATAATCGCGTCGATTGGTCCACTGTTAATATGCAGCAGAGAATAGAATACAAAGACAGAACAAGTCACCTTTTCAGTAATTTAGAAATTTTGCATCTTGCCTGAAATAATCCCTGCTCAAATGATTCTCCCTGTAAACTCATAGATAGGTATCATAGTAAGATAATATCCCTGTTAAGAGAAGCAGGAAGCCCCATGATTAAATCTTACAGCTATCATACTAAGATTATTCCTGGATGGAATGATTTTATTGCCCCCCTGAAGAGGGAATCGAAAGACGCCTATGATTTGTGGTGCTTTCATGGTAGACCCAGATTAGAACCAGTATACATGAATATGTGTAGAAGTAGGGGTCAATATAAGGCGGCCATAAGGCGGTGTAAACAAGAAGAAGAGTCTATTCGAGCATCAAAAGCCTGTGAAGCTCGCATAAATAACGATAATAACAAATTTTGGAAATTTGTTAAGAATCAAACGGGTGTCAAAAATTTCCTCCCTCCGACAATCGATGGGGTGTCGGGGGAGGATGAAATTGCAAAGCTGTGGAAAAACCACTATTCTAACATTCTTAATAGTGTGAGTAGGGATAATCTTAAGATAGATTGTAGCGAAACGATTGTGGGAGGGACAAGGGAAAATAAAGGGTGATCCAGAGAAATGGAACCCAAAAGAAACCCCTGTAACTCTTAAAGTATAAGTCCTTTTATAAAATCATACGCATCATTCGAAAGAGGATAGTTACAAGTTTGTACAGGATTGTATAGGTTTTGACAATACAAGACAAGATAAGATACAAAACAAAATAAAAGTGTTAGTTAAAACTAACCCTTCAAGATGACTGCATGGACTGTGGAACAGCTGCGTTTCATAACTGAGCAATATTATGAGCATGGAAGAAGTGTAGTTTCAGCTCAAAGATCTTTCAAGACAAATTTTCAGATGTCAAAATCACCTTCTAAGAAAGTAATCCGTCGGTGTGTCAGAAATTTTTCCCTAACTGGCAGCATTGGAAAAAGAAAACCAACTGGAAGAGTGCGCACAGCAAGGATAGACGAGATCATTAACAGAACTCATGAAATTGTACAGGATAATCCTAACATAAGCATCAGACGTGCTTCTCAGCTGTTAGGAGTTGGATATGGAACAACACACAGTATATTCAAACAAAATTTAATGCTCTTTCCATATAAAATTCAAACAGTGCAACAACTAAACGATGGAGATTTCGCACGAAGACGACAATTCTGTCAATGGATCCAACAGAAGGTAAATGACACCACCAATTTTCTAGCAACTTTGATTATGTTAGACGAAGCCCATTTTCACTTGAATGGAACTGTAAACAAACAAAATTGTCGTTTCTGGGCAACAGAAAATCTATTGAATATTACCGAAGTCCCGTTGCATAGTCAGCGTGTAACTGTTTGGTGTGGTCTTACTGCATCTCAGATCATAGGGCCGTACTTTTTCGAGGATTCCACCGGAAACACGGTCACTGTAAATGATGATCGCTACGAAAAAATGTTGACCGATTTCCTTATTCATAAATTAAGAGATCTTTGTCTAGAAAACCACTGGTTCCAACAAGACGGAGCTACCTGCCATACCACGAGGAACTGCATGGCAGTTTTGCGTCAAACGTTTCCAGGCGAGTTAATCTCAAGATTTGGAGACGTTGAATGGCCCGCAAGGTCTCCGGATTTTTTCCCTTAGATTATTATCTCTGGGGATATTTAAAGAGTAGGGTCTACAGAAATAACCCAACGACCTTGCAAGAATTGAAGGCCGCCATCACAAATGAGATACAGGCCATACCACCGCACACTCTTGCAAAAGTGATGCAGAACTTACAAGCGAGAACACTGGAATGCTTGGCAACTAATGGAGCACATTTGAAAGGAGTCATTTTTGAAAAATAAATATTTCATAATAAACTTGTAACTCTACTCTTTCGAATGATATATAGTTTTTATGAAAGGAATTAAATATTAAGAATATTTGGCTTTTTTTTATGGGTCCCATTTATCTGGATCACCCAGTACTTTGATATCATTTTCTGAAGTAAAGAGGTTAATTAAAGAGTTAAAGACTGGTTCTGCGTCATGAGTAGATGACTTATCGAATGAGCACTTAAAATATGCAAATGACGTAGTATGTCTGCGTATATCATTGCTTCTATCAGCCATGCTTGCTCATAGCTATATCCCTGCAGAGTTCATGAGGGTATATATCTTGCCTCTGGTCAAAAATAAGTACGGAGACATTCTGTCCGGCAATAATTACAGGCCTATTGCTGTCGCTTCCTGCTTCTCGAAACTACTAGAAAAATTCTTGTTACTCCGATTAAATGATTTCCTATGGACATCTCCTAATCAGTTTGACTTTTAAAGGTCCCACTCAACTGACCTGTGTATCTATGTACTTAAAGAAACAATATCTAAATACATTGACTGTAATTCAACTATTTATAGCTGTTTCCTAGATATAAGTAAGGCATATGATAGGGTGAACCACAATATTTTATTTGCAAAACTAGAAGACAGAAAGGTTCCCATGTACATATTAAATTTATTGAAATTTTGGTATTCCCACCAATCTTTCACTGTTAGGTGGGGCAATTTACTATCCGAGTGTTTTGGCTCCTCTTGCGGGGTGAGACAAGGCTCCTTGCTCTCCCATATGCTGTTTAATGTGTATATTGACGGATTAATTGCTTCACTTAACGAGGCAACAGTGGGATGTTGTATAGATAACACAAGGATAAATAACTTAGTTTATGCCGATGATATGGTGTTAATAAGTCCCCCTGTTAAAGGTCTGGATCGGCTACTAAAAGTCTGCGAAGTGCATTCGCAGAAACATCATATTCTTTTTAATGTTACAAAAACTAAGGTTATGCAATTTCATCATAAAAGCTGTAATCAGCCAGCAGATATAAGGTTTAAAATGAGTGGTGAGGTAATTGAGGAAGTACAAGAGTTTAAGTATTTGGGTCAAACTATTACTAGCTCCTTGAGTGATGATTCGGATATAAGAAAACAATCTCGAAGTCTGTGTGCTAAAGCGAATATGACCATAAGGAACTTTCGATTCTGTACAAGTGAAGCTAAAGACACTCTCTTTCGTACTTTCTGCAGTAATATATACGGACAGCAACTCTGGGTGAATTATAAAAAAAGGTTCTGGTAGTACCCTAAATTTGCTGTACAACAGGTCTTTTAGACGCATTTGGTACGATTGGTCCAATGACGATTGGTCCAATGACGATTGGTCCAACTGGTAGCGTATACAACGGCGAGTATAGCTTAAAACCAATAGTTTACGTGGAAATGTTGGGGTTCGACTTACAACATTACTGTGTTAGATTTCATAAGAGTCACATCTCTTTTCCCTTTACAACTGCTTTTGTGAAACCCATGGAGCGGCGTGTGTGCGAAATAGTGTTATCCGAAAGAGGAAAGGAAAAACCCTATGCACCGTAATGTAGAGGTACGTGATTTATACGGGGGCGGAGCCCCAGTACCCCCGAGACCTAAATTATACAATGGGATAAGTGTGTGGAGGAACTGTACCCACCATGCCTGGGCAGCCGGAACAAGGAACAAACTAATAATGTAAAGGGTAAGTACGACATTACAGTATAAACAGTTTTCATTTATTACATACCAATAAAACCTTTAAAAGCAATATAATAAGTTTGTTTCAAATAAAAAGAAGGATTAGTATTATTATACTTCTGTACACCACCAGTATTTCCAAATATTAAATCGCCATAATTAACAAATCTATCTGTAGTAGAAAACCAAGGTTGTCTCTTACTAAAAATATTAGCATTACAACCATAGGCTTTAATCTGATACTGAATACCTGATACTACCTTTTTCTCTTAGTTAATAAGTATGCTTTATGCTTTTTGTTTAATATGTAGCTTTTAGCTATAGTATGCTTTATAAATAAAGTAATATGTAGCTTTTAGCTATAGTATGTTTTATAAATAAACAAAGTAATTTCAAATAATTATTATATAAATTTCTGTAAATAAAGTTTTTTTCTAAGTTTCATTTAACTTCATTCCATTTAACGCCCGATTGGACGAATCGTCGTTGGAAAAATAGTCCCTTGGACGAATTGTCTGATTGGACCAATCGGCATTGGACCAATCGTCATTGGACCAATTGTCATTGGACCAATTGTCTGGGACCGCTTTTAGACTCTTACATAAATTACCTCCGAGATGCTCAGCTTCGCAAATGTTTGCTACCCCCGCAATGTCCCGAGCTTCCCGGAGGTAACAAGACGTGCTCAATACAGTCTAATGCAAAGAATTAAAAAATCAACCAACCCGATCATCCAAGCTATCCATGAGTCCTGCCATTTATCCTCTAAGCTATGGACTTCTTGGTACGAAAACGTCTGTCTGTAGCTCCACTTAACTTCGACATTACAGTGTTATTTCTAATCAATTGTATATATTTCTATCCTTAGTATATGAACTGTCATTGTATTAATAATATTTGTCATATGGACTATAGTCTGCTAATAAGGCTTTTCATTTTCATTTTCATTTTCATATAATATATATATATTATATATATATATATACATATATATATATATATATATATATATATATACACAGGGGTTAGACAAAATAATATGAACACCCGCCGATTTCACCGGTTATCTTGCTCAGACACAAAGTAAACGGTCAAATGACTGGCAAACCTATTTAAATGCCTAACAGAGAGTGTATACGTCATGTTATAACCCTCACGTTGTTTTTACAGATCTGAGTGAATTATGAATTAGCAGTTATGAAAGACCTGTCAGACTTCCAAAGAGGGCAAATTGTCGGAGCGCGGATGGCTGGTGCATCGGTGACGAAAACCGCTCAGATGTTCAATGTATCCAGAGGAACTGTCTCTATGGTCATGTCTGCATACCAAAACCATGGAAAGACAAGCACCGACAAATGCAATAGTGGACGCAAGAAGAAGCTGTGTGATCGAGACCGCCGGGTGCTAAAGCGCATTGTGACAAAGAACCATAAGACCACAGCTCCAAAAGTGACTGCAGAGCTTAACCAGCATCTTGCAAGCCCGGTATCAACCAGAACTGTACGTCGCGAGCTCCATGAAGCTGGATACCATGGGAGGGCTGCAATTGCCAAACCATTCCTTTCGCACATCAACATTGAGCGGCGCAGAAAATGGTGTAATGACCATAAGAATTGGTCAATGGACCGGTGGAAGAATGTAGTCTACTCTGACGAATCCTCCTTTACGCTATTTCCATGTTCCGGTCGAGTTTACGTCTGGAGACAGCCTAAAGATGCTTATGACCCCGACTGCCTGACCCCAACCGTTAAGCATGAGGCGGATCTGTGATGGTTTGGGCAGCAATATCGTGGAATACTCTTGGCCCAGCTGTAGTACTGCATGGTAGGGTTAACGCCCAGGTCTATCTGTCAATATTGGCTGACCAGGTCCATCCCATGGTCCAAACGCTGTTTCCCAATGGCGGCGCCGTCTTCCAGGATGATAATGCACCAATCCACACCGCTGGGTCGTTAAAAACTGGTTTGAAGAGCATGTTAGTGAAGTAGAACGCTTGGATTGGCCTCCACAATCCCCGGATCTTAACATTATCGAGCATCTGTGGTGTCAGTTGGAGCAGCAGGTCAGAAGCCAATTCCCACCGCCGGCGTCTTTGGAGGAACTGGAGCAGGGTTTGCTCGAAGAATGGCTCAGGATTCCTCTAGCCACTGTCCAAAAGCTGTATGAATCAATTCCCCGACGCATTGCAGCTGTTATTGCCGCTAAAGGAGGACCAACTCCATATTAAGAATAAAAACAGCCATTTATCAAGATGTTCATATTATTTTGTCTAACCCCTGTATATATATATATATATATATATAATATATATATATATATATATATATATATATATATATATACACGGTGAACCAAAAGTAGGTGGACAGTAGGTTGAATACGGTTTGTGTTATATTATATTATAACTATGGTGCTCATTATAACTATGGTGTTTGTGTTATATTATATTAAATATTATAACTAAATTTATTTAAATTTTATTTTGTATTATAGTATACAAAAAAATTAAATATGTATTCTCAAAATAAACGTTATCATTTACTGTCCACCTACATTTGGTTCACCCTATATATATATATATATATGCATTTAACTGCAATGACCACGCAGTATATAAATGAATAGAAACGACATAAGTATTAAGGAACGTTTCTGCACACGAGGAAGAGAAATCACGAATAAATGAAAAATGAGGCGAACCGCCCAGGAATCGAACCCAGGGCCTTCCAATTGCCGGTTGGATGCGCTACCATTACACTACGGACCTCGATCATTCACAAAATCGAAATTCTCCTACATAGGGCAGAAACCAATGCCCTGAGAGGGCACCCTCGCAAATCGTGAATGGTAGCGCATCCAACCGGCAATTGGAAGGCCCTGGGTTCGATTCCCGGGCGGTTCGTCTCATTTTTCATTTATTCGTGATTTCTCTTCCTCGTGTGCAGAAACGTTCCTTAATACTTATGTCGTTTCTATTCATATATATATATATATATATATATATATATGGGATGAATTTCACAATTAAACACGTGAAATGAATGAATCATGCATACCCACAAGGAAAAAGAAAAATGATTCTAAGGCCTTTCCTGTATTCAGAAGTACACCTCGTTCATTCCCTGACGAGGTGTACTTCTGAATACACGAAACACCTTGGAATCATTTTTCTCTTTCCTTGTGGGTGGGCATTATATATATATATATATATATATATATATATATATATATATATATGATGAATAAAACCACGAAGGGAAAAGAAACACAAAGCACCCCTTTGTGTTTCTTTTCCCTTCGTGGTTTTATTCATCATAAATATTTTTCACGTGTCACTTTCGTGAAATAATTTTTCATATATATATATATATATATATATATATATATATATATGGGAATGAACTCAGAATGGTTTCCTGAGTTTTTTATGATACACACAGACCGTGCATGGAACAAGGAACTCTTCTGGGATAATTAAATCCACTATAGTCCGAATAAGTAATGGTAAATAACAAATACCATAGTTTTTCTTTTTCATGATGTTAGCCCGGCGTGGGCAACGGGTCACTCGCAAAGAGGTCCCATAAATATAGCTTCCCTCACCAGCTATCTGCAAAGCAGACAGGATCCAGCTTTGGGACATGGATCTAGGATCCTGTCTGCTTTGCAGATAGCTGGTGAGGGAAGCTATATTTATGGGACCTCTTTGCGAGTGACCCGTTGCCCACGTCGGGCTAGCATCATGAAAAAGAAAAACTATGGTATTTGTTATTTACCATTACTTATTCGGACTATAGTGGATTTAATTATCCCAGAAGAGTTCCTTGTTCCATGCACGGTCTGTGTGTATCATATATATATATATATAATTTACTGGTGGACCGGATATCCGCATCCGCATCATTTTTAACATCCGCAGCCTCATTCGCATCAGCACTTCTGACTGCGGATGTTATGCGGATATTACCTCTAATAAATTATGCAATTTACAATTAAATTAGCTTAGAAAGTAGCTTATAAGGTCCAGTCATGCATATTTCATGCAAAGTATTAATTATTAATGAACAAACAAATATATAAACCTGAAAATATGAATACCTGGTAACACAGAAAATTGAATGAAACATGTTTCATTGAATTTTCTGTCGCTGAAACTCTTGAGAAAGTTATTATTTTTATCATAATGAAAACATTAATATTAATTTTAATTCATATGCATTGCCTGCCATAATAGTAATATCACGAAATTTGAAAAATTATGTCATATACTCATAATTCTATATTATATTGATAGATTAACTAAATATCCGCATCCGCACCCGCATCCGCGGATATTTAAATTAAAGATCCGCATCCGCAGATGTTGAAAAACTGACATCCGGTCCACCACTAATATATATATAATATATATATCAGCACTGACGTAAAAAGAAAACGGGTCTCATAGTTTTGGTCCCCAATCTTCACTCTAAGTAAGAAACTGCCCCGCAAGCTTAGAGTAGTTGGTTGTCCCTACCTCAAATTACTCTCGCTGTTTCATCTTCCGCAAACTGTTCTTTCGTCAGTATATCTATGCCGCATTCGGGCATATCATACTTTTCCGAGTCCGAATTTCACTCTAGCTAATATGTATTTTTATGTAAAATTTAATTCTAAGAGGGATTTCTTTTCTGCAACTTTTCCCAAAAATCGCGTTATCATGTTCAAAATTGCGGTTTTCTGTCCTATGTTGAAATACCGAATATTCAACTGAACACAACCTCATATTTTTAACCCTTTGTCGTAATTTGTTGCTATTTAGATACATTAACTTTGTTTAACTCTTACGCAGGTTTAATACATACATACATATGAAAAAAAATCTACTCCATTTGAATCTTTGTAACCATTTGGACGCAGAAGGCGAAGTTCAACATTCTCTCAATAGATGGCTCTGAACAATTACGCCAGTTATAATTGTGAAGTAGAAGTGAGTGGACGCCATTTTTTTCGGTAAGTGTTTTTTGTAATTTTCCTAAGTTTAATCACCATTATTATATTTGTTTTGACTATAATTTTATTCTAGAAGTATTAAGGAACCTCCCTGTTTACTTTGTTTAAGTAATATTTTTAATAACTGTGAAGAAAAGACTTTATTCAAAGTTCGTTTCGAAATGGACACAAAGTTTTCATAGGGTAAATTTCTGTCTATGATAACACGTGTGTCCAATTGGATACATGAAATGAATTTTTCATTACGATTGTTTTTATGTACTGTTATATATATATATATATATATATATATATATATATATATATATATATATAGAGAGAGAGAGAGAGAGAGAGAGAGAGAGAGAGAGAGAGAGTACTAACTACCACCCACTAATTACCTTATTAGACCTTTGTTGACTAATGGACACATAAATTATTTCATTTAGAAATGTTCTTACAAAAAAAAGATTGCTAAAAATGCTTATATATACCTCCTATGCATATTTCAAGTAAAAAAATGAACCTACGCTAAAATTAAATGGTACTGAATGACAAAGGGTTAAGCTTATGTTACACCATTATTACGAATTTTAAATTAAATTTGCAATGCCAAATTCAGTTTTCTATTACCAAAATAAATATTCATTACCAAATTTAGGTTAATTTGGTAATTAAAAATGCCGGTTGGCAACCCTGATTATAACCAAAAATTATATTCCTTGTCTATATTTATGGCGAAAGAACACTAAACATACTGATATGAATTTGTTACAGATTGGACAAGAGCGAGAATAAGCACCGACTAGACGTGATGGCCGAATCTGCCCCCAAAACCAGGAAAATGTCAGGTTCAAAGCTCTCGGATGTTGTGGGCCCGGGGAAGGAGTTCATTCCCAGCGAGGTGCCGACTTGGAGAGCCGTTCTTCAGAGAGGGATTCGTCTGCAGGAGGAAAAGTTCCTCATTCATGACATCCAAAGGTCTAAATACCCTATCCGAGAGATGACTGACGAGCTGGCTTCACTCGTGATGACTCAGTGGAGGAAGTCGAATGTAAAGTTCTCCCCGCCTGTGACAATCACGGAAAAATCGCTCTCATATAAGATCTTGTTGAAATGGAAGGAGATGACAGACGTTGTGAACGGGAGAGTTAAGTCTGCTACCCAGGAGAAGAGGATGGCTGATCTGGATAAACTCTGTGAAGTCTGCGTTTGCAAGCATCAGATCTTCTTGTGCGGCTCAGAGGGGAGTGGATGCTCAGGATGCTCCCTCAAGGCCCATGTGAACTGTAACTGTCCTTTGGAGGTGAAGATTCCTAAACTGGACCTTCAGTGGCTGTACTACCAGAGAGTGAAGACTTCCGAAGCTTCAGGAATCCAGATGTCTTCTGTAGACTTCGAAGACAGCAGGAGACAGATCAAAGCAGCGAAGAGGAAGGAGGCTGAAGAAGCTTCTGCTGTGAAGAGGAAGAAGAAAGAGGAGGCTACTAATGAGGAGCTTCTCATGAAAGACTTTGAGGAGGACGAAGAGCCAAACTTGGAAGAAGCTGCAAAAGAAGCCTCTGGCAATGCTGAGGCTACTGAAGCTCCTATGGACGTTCCCGCTGAAGTACCTGCCGAAACTCCAACTTCTGCTACACGAAACTACATGAAGATCCAAGGGACAGCTTCAGCAGCTTTGAGGTACAGGGTGGCAAATGTTCCGGCAGCTGCAGTTGCCACTGGCTTCCTGAACGACCTCATCAAGGCCGGTCATCTTTCCAAAGACAAGGCTTACTTGGCCATAGATGGCATGAAAGTCTGGAGGGCCAAGGAGGAAGTAATGGCCTCATCAGTTGAAGCTCTCACGCAGAGGTCAGAGGAGAAGATCTCTGGGATATTCTTTGATGGCAAGCAGGATAGGAACACAAAGGTGTTGAAATATGACGAAGTGACAGGGAGATTTCATCCTGGCAAAGTGATCGAGGAGCATTACACTATCACGTGGGAGCCTCAAGGAAAGTACCTCTTCCATTTCACTCCCGAGGAACCTGAGGAAGGAGAAAAGCCTGCTCATAAGATCGCTCAGGGCCTGCATGAGTGGCTTCTGGATCACGGAGCTGACGAGAGCCTTGTAATGATTGGAGGAGACTCTACCAACACCAACACGGGGTGGTCTGGAGGCGCCATAGCCCTATTGGAGAAGATGCTGGGTCGCAAGTGCCACTGGATGATCTGTCAGCTCCATGTGAACGAGCTCCCCCTGAGGCACTTAATCATCAAGCTGGACGGCCCTGTAACTCCCCGGTCAGGCTTCAGTGGGCCTATTGGAAAACTTCTTGAGAAAGTGAATGAACTTGAGGTCAACTTCAACTTCAAACCAGTGGAAGGAACTGAAGATATCATAGAGCTGCCAGTAGAGATAGTCAAATCTCTCTCCACAGACCAGCACAACTGCTATCTTCTGATCAAAGCCATCAAGTCTGGAAGTCTCAGTCCACAGTTGGCTGGTCTCAAGTGCGGACCTCTGAACCAATCCAGGTGGCTCACTACTGCACAGGCCATCTTGCTGTTGTGGATGAGGGAGCACGGACTGAAGGGGGAGGTGTTGAGGAGGCTCGAGGTCCTCGTGAAGTTCTGCCTTAACTTCTACTTCAAAATGTACTACGACATCAAAGTGAAGCACCACCTCAAATTTGGTCCTGCACACGTTTTTTCAAGCCTGAGGCTGCTGAGGAACCAGACTACCGAGGTCAGGAACATCATCTCTGCTGCAGTGATAAGAGGAGCTTACCACGCACATCCTGAGAACATCCTGGCTTCATTCCTGTGCAGTGAGGATGAGCATCAGAGAGCTTTTGCTGTGAGCCAGATAGAGAAGATCAGAGAAGGAAGAGACTTTGGTGATACGACAGTGAGGCCCCATAAAAATCCCAAAGTCAATCTGCAAGCCACTTCACCTGAGGATCTCATCAACTGGGAATCAGAGAATATTTACGAGCCTATTTTCACCTGCAAGATGACCTTGACTGAGCTCGAGGATCTCAGGAAAACTCCACTCAAAGTGGACGCTTTCTCTGTTCATACTCAGTCCTGCGAGAGAGCTGTACAGGAAGTCTCAACTGCTTCCCAAGCTGTGTACGGTCACGAGAGGAGAGATGGGTGGGTGAGAGCCAGGATAGACCATCGAGAAATGCTCCCAGTGTTCAGATCGAAGCAGGACATACTTAAGAGCTTTTCAGGTTCGAGTGGCTGATGAAGAGGCTGAAGCCATCGTTAATGCTCATAAGAGCTGAAAGTCCTCATAAGATCATAATATAAGATCTTATGAGGCCACGCTTTTCAGGGATCCAGGAAGAACAGGCGTGTAAACCTACACGTGGAGGTGGCAAGTCTCCCGCTACTCGATCAGAGTAGAGCTGGTGAGCCGCGCCTATTCTTTGAAGAAAAACTTAAAATTCTTACGTTTTACATGAAATCTAAACATTTTTTCAGCACCCAGAGGTGCTGAAACACACAAGAAAGCAAGGATGAGGTCAGAAAAGCAGCTTTTAGACTAAATCTTATGCAGAACAGCTGCGCGCTTTGGTTTGGGTGCCCTGAGGCTGCGTTAGGCAGCCTTCAAATCAGAAAATCGCGATTTTGACCATGAAAATGAGATTTTTCGGAAAAGTTGCAAATAATAAACCCATCTTAGAATTAATTTTTACATAGGAATCCATATTAGCCACTTTGTTTTTCCAAAATTTCAACCCTGAACCCGGATTATATGCCTAAATTGTCGCGTCCTTACCTTTCATTTATTTCTCCCGCAGTTTCGTGTCATATTTCTTATATATTTCGTATACTTTTCTCAATCTAATTCTCTGTAATTGTTATGTTGCATTTTAACATTATTAACATTACAGTGTTCGCCCTAAGTACTCTCGGGCATCGAGATGTCAACGATGCTGTGGGTCGATAAACTTTGTATAGGCGAATAATGAAATGGAAAAAGCTTACATTATTTATTGATGAATCACTGATGAGGTAATGAGATTTGCCTTAACGGCGATGAGTCTATGCGCACTGCATACTTGGGTACCTGGAATAACAAAATCCTCTCGGGTGTGGCTCGACTCGGATTTTCATACCCGCGGATGAGTATTGGGGACTCCCCATGAGAGCGCCGATAGCATGTCCATATGAGGAGAGCTATGTTCAGCTACTACTGACGGTAGAAGAAGGGTTATTTTATAATATATATATATATATATATATATATATAGATAGATAGATAGATAGATATACAGGGTAGCGCAAAAGTCGCGCACAATAGGAATTTTCAGTGTTGACTATAATTTTTCAGAATAATTCTCTAGCGATTGATCGATTTGTAGTACATGGTCTTCCATACATTAAAACCAAACTCACCCTCTCGTCCATTGTTAATTTCGCTGCCATTCCTTACCTAAAAGAAAAATTATTACTGTCAACACTGAAAATTCCTATGGTGCGCGACTTTTGCGCCACCCTATATATATATATATATATATATATATACACACACACACACACACATATATACACACAGTGTATATATATATATATATATATATATATATATATATATAGGGTGATCCAGATAAATGGGACCCATAAAAAAAAGCCAAATATTCTTAATATTTAATTCCTTTCATAAAAACTATATATCATTCGAAAGAGTAGAGTTACAAGTTTATTATGAAATATTTATTTTTTAAAAATTACTCCTTTCAAATGTGCTCCATTAGTTGCCAAGCATTCCAGTGTTCTCACTTGTAAGTTCTGCATCACTTTTGCAAGAGTGTGCGGTGGTATGGCCTGTATCTCATTTGTGATGGCGGCCTTCAATTCTTGCAAGGTCGTTGGGTTATTTCTGTAGACCCTACTCTTTAAATATCCCCAGAGATAATAATCTAAGGGAGAAAAATCCGGAGACCTTGCGGGCCATTCAACGTCTCCAAATGTTGAGATTAACTCGCCTGGAAACGTTTGACGCAAAACTGCCATGCAGTTCCTCGTGGTATGGCAGGTAGCTCCGTCTTGTTGGAACCAGTGGTTTTCTAGACAAAGATCTCTTAATTTATGAATAAGGAAATCGGTCAACATTTTTTCGTAGCGATCATCATTTACAGTGACCGTGTTTCCGGTGGAATCCTCGAAAAAGTACGGCCCTATGATCTGAGATGCAGTAAGACCACACCAAACAGTTACACGCTGACTATGCAACGGGACTTCGGTAATATTCAATAGATTTTCTGTTGCCCAGAAACGACAATTTTGTTTGTTTACAGTTCCATTCAAGTGAAAATGGGCTTCGTCTGACATAATCAAAGTTGCTAGAAAATTGGTAGTGTCATTTACCTTCTGTTGGATCCATTGACAGAATTGTCGTCTTCGTGCGAAATCTCCATCGTTCAGTGTGTTGACTGTTTGAATTTTATATGGAAAGAGCATTAAATTTTGCTTGAATATACGGTGTGTTGTTCCATATCCAACTCCTAACAGCTGAGAAGCACGTCTGATGCTTATGTTAGGATTATCCTGTACAATTTCACGAGTTCTGTTAATGATCTCGTCTATCCTTGCTGTGCGCACTCTTCCAGTTGGTTTTCTTTTTCCAATGCTGCCAGTTAGGGAAAAATTTCTGACACACCGACGGATTACTTTCTTAGAAGGTGATTTTGACATCTGAAAATTTGTCTTGAAAGATCTTTGAGCTGAAACTACACTTCTTCCATGCTCATAATATTGCTCAGTTATGAAACGCAGCTGTTCCACAGTCCATGCAGTCATCTTGAAGGGTTAGTTTTAACTAACACTTTTATTTTGTTTTGTATCTTAACTTGTCTTGTATTGTCAAAACCTATACAATCCTGTACAAACTTGTAACTATCCTCTTTCGAATGATGCGTATGATTTTATAAAAGGACTTATACTTTAAGAGTTACAGGGGTTTCTTTTGGGTCCCATTTCTCTGGATCACCCTTTATATATATTATATATATATATATATATATATATATATATATATATATATATATTATATTATAATAAAGAGCTGTCCGTCTGTCCGTCTGTCCGTCACACTTTCAGACATTGTGAGAAAAAATTGTGAGAAAAAATTGTGAGAAAAAAATTCAGAAATTGTAAAAAAAATTCAGAAATTGTATTACGGGCGGCAATGTGAAGCTGAAGATTTTCATGACTGTGTTCTTTTCTGTAGTTTAGCAATGGGGAAGGGTGGGGGTGGGGGTAATGGGGGAGGGGGTTAGCCCCCAAGTTGTATGAATGGGGGAGGAGGTTTTGGGAGATACCAGATTCAGAAATGTTGACACAATGTGAAGCTCAAAATTTTCACGGCTGGGTTCTTTTTTTGTAGTTTAGCCTGTCTAACCGTCAGCGAAGCGGCGGGAACCGTACTAGTTAAATATAAAATTGTAATTATTCTATTTTTAAAGTAAAGTTTTAGGCCTGTAACTTATTTATATTTTTGTTAACTGTATTTTATATATATATATATATTATATATATATATAATATATATATATATATATTATATTTCAATTTTGGAAATCTTGGAAATGTACAGGAAAAGGTATATTTTTATGTCGTATCTTTCGAGTTTAATCTACGGTCAGGAAGGCAATTTTAGAACACGTGTTTTTCAATCCTTGATAAATAATTCAGACGATTTATGGTATTTTTAGACCTTTCAATGATAAGCTAATCAAACTACAAAACAAGATTCGAGTTGGGGGGTGCCCTTTCTGTCGCCTTCCAGTGCAAATAACGTATGTCTCTTCAATAACAAATCTGAAATAGAACTTTCATCCTAAGTCCCTTATAATATGATTATCCTGCATGAAAATTCTTTCTAATTTACGTGTTTCTCCATTTATATATATATAATATATATATATATGAAAATTATTTCACGAAAGTAACACGTGAAAAATATTTATGATGAATAAAACCACGAAGGAAAGGAAACACAAAATGGTGCTCAAGCGCTTTCGTCTAATGACATCCTCAGGAACACATCCTGAGGATGTCATTAGACGAAAGCGCTTGAGCACCATTTTGTGTTTCCTTTCCTTCGTGGTTTTATTCATCATATATATATATATATATATATATATATATATATAAGCAAACAACCACAGGGAAAAGGAAACACAAAGTCCGAGCGCTTTCGTGATATATTCACATTATCAAGGAGGAACAGAAAATAGACGTTGATTACAAAGTAAATGAGTTAAATAGACAAGCAAAAAATTCACAATCGGCACCTCAAATTAAAGGCCTTAAAGCCCTCTAAAGATTTTTTCAATTGATAACATAATCTGCAGGTAGCTAAATTACTAAATATAAAAAAAAGAAGTATACTGTATAGATGAAATTAGACAAAAAAAAACAATACAGAGAACAAAAATTATTATAATGGTTATTAACACTAATATTTAATTAAAACAGGCAATTAATTGGCAAGAATTTAATGATAAACAAATAGATAACGTAGATAACAAATAGATAAAATAATCTGTAGGCTGCTAAATTACTATATAGATGAAATTAAACAAAACCCCAGTACAGAAAACAAAAATTATTATAATGGTTATTAACACTAATATTCAATTGAAGTAGGAAATTAAGAGGAAATTAAGACAATGCACGAATCTAAAAAATATATAGTTTTCCCAAAAGCAACCCAGTTCAAAAGACCAATAAACCCCCCAGCAACCAAAGATTATACACGAAAGAAATATTACAATTAAGATAGACACATAAGAATGTTAACAGTTCTTACAATAACATTTATTTATTTAACCAGGGCAAACCATTAAGGCGCAAGAATGCAGTTAAAAAAAACAGTGGGCCCTTCGCCAGATTTCTGACAATGCACGAATCTAATTTGTCCACCCCAGGGCTAATATTAAGGACGAAATCCGCATTATTCTTGATCACACTTGATTCCAGTATATTTCTGCTAACAATAGATTTACTAAACCTTAATTTGGAAGCATTTTTCCAATCAATGGGATGATTAGTATCTCTTACGTGAATGAAAATGGCGTTAGATTCCTGGCCACTTCTTATACTGTATTGATGCTGTTTAATACGTAACTCAAGGGTCTTACCAGTTTGGCCAATGTAAAATTTATTACATATTGTGCAAGGGATTTTATATACACAACCATGTTCACTTAAAGGGGAGTTCTTAATCAATGAATTCTTAATTACATCTAAATTTTTGAACGCAATATTTACGTTAAAATCCTCAGCAGATTCGGCAGATCAAGGAAATTTTCTCTGAATGGTAACACTAAAACATTTTTTGTGTTGTAAGGATTCTTATCCTTTACTTCCTAGAAGGTTTTCTTTGCCATTTTTAAGGACTTATCTATGCAGTTCTTTGGGTATTTTAAATCAAAAGCAATTTTGTATATTTTACTAATTTCATCGTCAATGAACTCAGGGCTACAAATTCGTAGGCCTCTTAGAAACAAAGTAGAAAGAACGGATCGTTTTACATTAATGTGGTGATCAGAATAATAATGTATATAGGAACAATTATTAGTGGGTTTTCTGTAAATATTGTACTTAAACTTTTTTCCAGACCTATATATTAAAACATCTAAAAAAGGGATCGAAGAATCTTTTTCTATTTCAACTGTAAAATTGATAGAGGGAATTAAATTATTAAGTTTGGGTAAGAATTCATTGAGATTTAAAGTCACTGGCCAAAGGCAAAGAACATCATCTACATATCTAAACCATGGAACATAATTTGGCAGAATCTTCCTTAATAACTTACTTTCAAAAAACTCCATATATAAGTTACTCAAAATGGGGGAGAGAGGGTTTCCCATCGCCATACCAAATTTCTGTCTAAAATATTATTGAACACAAATTTTGAGTCTACTATGCACAGCTTAATTAATTCTATAATTGTGGCCGCAGGTAATGGCAAATTATGCTTAACCAATTCTTCCGAAAGAAACACTAATAGATCCTCCACCGGGACTCTTGTAAATAAAGCGGTAACATCAAAGCTTACCAATCTAAAATTGTAATTGACACTGATACTATTTAATTTTTCCACAAGGTCTACATTATTATTTATGTGTGATTGTGAAATTGTGCCAAGGAGAGGATTAAGAATGGAGACAAGCCATTTGGATAGCTTATATGAGATAGATCCTATAGAACTAACAATAGGCCTTGCAGGATTATTTGGCTTATGAGTTTTAATCAGGCCATACATATAAGGTAATGACGGTGAAGTACTCAAAAACTGTTTAAGTAACATTTCATTCCCCTTCAAAAGTTGTTTAATTTTCTTGTTAAATGCACTGTTCACAGTTTCCAGGGGATTGTTCCTTAATTTCACGTAAGTGTCCGCATCATTCAAAAGATCATACATTTTTCCTAGATAAACGTCTTTATTGAGGATCACTAAGGCATTTGATTTATCAGCTTTGGTTATATGTAGATTCTGATCTTTTCTTAAAGCTTCATAAGAGTCGAAAAACCTCTGTGGACAATTTGGAATAGAGGGTTTAGACATGGCACTATATACTATACCTTTACAAATATTCAAATCCTCTATAGGTAAATCACTATATTTTTCTAAATTACAGAAAGCCTTAGCTATTTCTACATAGTCCACCTCCTTTTTAGCTGCTGAAAAATTTATTCCATATCCAAGAGCCGTAACCATATTTTTATTTAACACTTTATCTGATAGATTTATCACAAATCCGGGGTTAGCATCCTTAGTCCAATCACTTCTTTCAATTAGAATTTGTAATTTAATATCCAGTTTCCTTTCCACTACACTACATTCTCTTCTAAGTTTGTTATAACAATAGTCCAGTAACCGTTGTTTTCATTCTGGTGGAATTGCCATATCAAAACTGTATCTTCTCGCCCTAGTAACTTTAAAAGTTTCTTCGACTTCAATCTTAGTAATTTCTATATGCTTCTGCAACACTATTCTCTGGAATTCATCGAAGGGGCGTTCTCTCAAATTCAAAAGTCTATTAGGGAGTAAAGAGGTGGGGAGAACTTGTTCAATTAGACATCTTCTTAGAAATATCAGGTGAACCTTTCGCTTGTGTGACTTAACTAAAGAAGAACAAAAAGTAGAAACAAACAGTGCTAGGCCAGGGAAGAGCAAAGAGAAGGTCTCGAAGTGGCGCGTGGTATCCATTATGCACTAAAATCACAAAATAACACGTGACCTTATTAATAAGCAAACAACCACAGGGAAAAGGAAACACAAAGTCCGAGCGCTTTCGTGATATATTCACATTATCAAGGAGGAACAGAAAATAGACGGAGATTACAAAGTAAATGAGTTAAATAGACAAGCAAAAAATTCACAATCGTCAGAAATCTGGCGAAGGGCCTACTGTTTTTTTAACTGCATTCTTGCGCCTTAATGGTTTGCCCTGGTTAAATAAATAAATATTATTGTAAGAACTGTTAACATTCTTATGTGTCTATTTTAATTGTAATATTTCTTTCGTGTATAATCTTTGTTTGCTGGGGGGTTTATTGGTCTTTTGAACTGGGTTGCTTTTGGGAAAACTATATATTTTTTTCCAGACTGTTTGTAGAAATTTTGTAATAATCTGTAAGACGATGGCAACTTTTCCCTTGTTTTCATTAATTTCGGGCCTCTTAATTTCCTACTTCAATTGAATATTAGTGTTAATAACCATTATAATAATTTTTGTTTTCTGTACTGGGATTTTGTTTAATTTCATCTATATAGTAATTTAGCAGCCTACAGATAATTTTATCTATTTGTTATCTACGTTATCTATTTGTTTTTCATTAAATTCTTGCCAATTAATTGCCTGTTTTAATTAAATATTAGTGTTAATAACCATTATAATAATTTTTGTTCTCTGTATTGGTTTTTTTGTCTAATTTCATCTATACAGTATACTTCTTTTTTTTATATTTAGTAATTTAGCTACCTGCAGATTATGTTATCAATTGAAAAAATCTTTAGAGGGCTTTAAGGCCTTTAATTTGAGGTGCCGATTGTGAATTTTTTGCTTGTCTATTTAACTCATTTACTTTGTAATCTCCGTCTATTTTCTGTTCCTCCTTGATAATGTGAATATATCACGAAAGCGCTCGGACTTTGTGTTTCCTTTTCCCTGTGGTTGTTTGCTTATTAATAAGGTCACGTGTTATTTTGTGATTTTAGTGCATATATATATATATTTCCAAACATTTCGTACGGAAAAAGAAAAATAATTAAATTAAAACGCAATCGTCGCTCTCTCTCTCTCTCTCTCTCTCTCTCTCTCTCTCTCTCTCTCTCTCCCTCTCTCTTTTGGGAGAGAAGTTGGGACGGCCTCACCCACCATCCCCATGGGTATATCAGTTGACCTCTGTACACCCTTTCTGGTCAAATTTCATCCTTTCTTTGCGTATTAGATTATTTTCTCGCAGAAAGATCGGAATGTCTAATGACACCCGGCAATGGCTACGTTAGGTTTGGTTACGTTATTAGTTGGACTGCGTTGAAATGAGGTTAGGTTACACTACATTAGGTTAGGCTAGTTGTTATAATTTGTACTGAGTAAATTTAATGAAATAAAGATTAAGAACGTCCATCGTTATTTTCTTACGGAACAATAAATATTGACATCATAAATTATGGCATAAATTTATGGCATAAAATTACTCGGTGCATCATTCACTTTTCATATTTTCGCTCGCGTTACGTACAGTAATCTCCTAATAGCGGATGACAATGACACCACCTCCACCAACGTTATATATATATATATATATACATATATTTTAACTGCAAACAACACACAGTATAATTAATGTAAAGAACGACGCTTGTGTAGAAGAGCGTTCAGCACAAGGTGAGGAGGGAGAACGAACAAATGAAAAATGAGGTGTATATATGTACGGCATGCGAAGGTGCCCCCTCAGGGCATTGGTTTCTGCTCGTATGTAGGAGAATTACGACTTCTGATTGATCGAGTTCCATGGTGTAGTGGATAGCATATCTGACCGGCAATCGGATGATCCCGGGTTCGATTCCCAGGTGGTACCTCATTTTTTATTTGTTCGTTCTCCCTCCTCATCTTGTGCGGAACGCTCTTCTATACAAGCGTCGTTCTTTACATATATATATATATATATATATATATACGGTATATATATATATATATATATATATATATATATATATATATATATATACGGTATATATATATATATATATATATACTGTATATATACGGGTGTTCTAAAAATTACCAAGTAAATTTTTATATGTCTGTCGATCAGTAGGACGGTGTGAACAAATGTGTTGAAGCTGAAGGAAGACACTTTGAACATCGAAAATAAACAATTATTATTGTTGCTTTTCTTATTGTTGCTATATTTGAAATAAAAATGTTAAATATCGCATAATTTTTGTTAAGATATTGCGTTCATATAAAAGTTTACTACGAAATTTTAGAATACAAAAGTTTAATTGATAATTTTAGAACACCCTTTTATATATACATAATAGTAAAACCTCTCACTCCACTATAACGAAACCTCTCTTTACGAACATCTTGAACATTTCGAACAATAAGGAAGTGTTTTCGCTGACTTAGTCTGAGCTGCATGTATTCGTCTCTACAGCCAATTACCGGATCAAGAAAGTAAGTGGCATGCTGACTGGCTAATGCCTAAAAGCTGATGCGTAATTGGCTAGAATGTTTCTCCCTCACGGAGAAAACTTTTAAATACTCTTAAGTAATGCATTTAATATACTCTATATACATTATAAAGTATGTATAAATAACTAATGAGGGTCCAAATAGGTCATTAAAATGTACACTACAATATCGACAAAGGAAAACTTCTTTATAACGAACAACCTCTCTACAACGACAGCCGTTTGGCTGATATATTTCGTTATAGAAAGGTTTTACTGTGTATATTATACAATCTGGTTGTTTGTATAATTGGTGCGTGCTTTGACTCAGTCTATAGTAGAAAGTTTTACATGGTCTGTTGATTAGGTTCGGGTTGCCAGGGGCTTTTCTTTCAGGACAACCTGGGAAGCGCTGTGAGTTTCGTGTCCTTCGCTGGAGGATTACGGTGTTCGCCCTAAGTACTCTCGGGCATCGAGATGTCAACGATGCTGTGGGTCGATAAGCTTTGCATAGGTGAATAATGAAATGGAAAAAGCTTACATTATTTATTGATGAATCACTGATGAGGTAATGAGCTTTGCCTTAACGGCGATGAGTCTATGCGCACTGCATACTTGGGTACTTGAAATAACAAAATCCTCTCGTGTGTGGCTCGACTCGGATTTTCATACCCGCGGATGAGTATTGGGGACTCCCCATGAGAGCGCCGATAGCATGTCCATATTAGGAGAGCTGTGTTCAGCTACTAGTGATGGTAGAAGAAGGGTTATTTTGATATATACACATATATATATATATATATATATATATATATATATATATATATATATATATATATATATATATATATATATATATATATATATATATATATAATATATATACACAGAAGCGCAAAAGTCGCGCACCATAGAATTTTCAGTGTTGACTATAATTTTTCAGAATAATTCTGTAGCGATTGATCGATTTGTAGTACATGGTCTTCCATACATTAAAACCAAACTCACCCTCTCGTCCATTGTTAATTTCGCTGCCATTCCTTACCTAAAAGAAAAAATATTACAGTCAGCACTGAAAATTCCTATGGTGCGCGGCTTTTGCGCCACCCTGTATATATATATATATATATATATATATATATATATATATATATGTATATATATATATATATGTTAACCCCTCCGTCTATGGCCCTGAGTCGGTTCGGAATCGACGGGGGTTCTAGTTAGGAGGCAGCAACGGATATTTCTTCTATAACATTCTAATTCTTTTCGGTCGCCTCTTGTTAAACTCTTGGCTACAGACTCGCCAGACTGTTATGCCAATATCTTCTATGGTGCTTGGGTTGTCTCTTTCTCTCGCTTTATGGGTCGACGATTATTTATTAATTCTTCTCTTGCTATAATACTCTGATACTTTCTCTTGGTACTAAACTTATCGATTTTTCTTTTATAACTTATCGACTTAACTGACTAAGTTCTTCTGAAGATAGCCCAACTCAAGGGGAAAAATAAAAAGTTTCTCTTACTCTAATTTACTTCTAAAAATGTACAGGTAGTGCTCTGAATTTACAGGGGTAGAGGTTCGACCTCTTTCGACCATGGCTCAGGCCGGAATCTAAAAAGTTAAGGAGGCAAGGGGCCTCTGCCCCCTCCTCGCAGCAAGGCTGCTAACAAGGGAGGCTCGTAATGAAGTGCCGTAATGAAGTACCGCAATGAAGTGACTTAATGAAGTGCTCCAATTTTACAAATACATGTATAATATAAACCTAAATGTTTGGGGGAAGACAGTTGAAGGTTAAGTTTCCCCCTTTTAAACACATGATCAGATGTTTGAAAGATTCCAAATAAAAATTTAAAAAATAAAAAAAACTAATCGTATATTTTTGCCGAATCTTCATTTCTGAAGGCGATATCATTTCGTAATAGTACATAAGTACAAATTAAGTACACGACTGAGTACGTATTAATTTTGGTTCATTACAATTACGATTACAATTATGGATTACTTCACATTCGCTTATGATTGTCCATTACAGTTCTATTAAAGTACATTCTTACATTATAAATTAAATCATTACATTTAATTACAGTTTCATTGAAGTACATTACGTCGTTTACCATTCTTACAGTGTTTTTATATATTTATATATGGTTATACTATATGGTTATACTATATGGTTATACTAGATGGTTATACTAGATGGTTATTACATTTGGTTAGTAGTACAACACAAGTACATGAGACATGACACACATGATATAACATAACGCATGATAAAGTTATAAATTCGAATCGAGCGAAAGGAGACTTTTTTTATCTTTGAAGCGTTCGATTCTGCCAGTTAGCGGAATTTGATAACTTACTAAGCATTTTCGAGTTCAATGCGGGAGGTGATATAATAAAATAATAATGAAAAAAATAATACGAGAACGTATTTTTGCGTTTTCGAACGAAGGCATGAAGTTTTGCATTTCATAGATTGACACGAGTAAAAATGAATATTTAATAAAATTTATATAGGATAATGATCAAGATAAAATATGGACGTATGGGGCGGGGATATGGTCGAATAATAGTTATATTTATACTACATAACATATAAATAATGACTTCTATAGAGTGTACAGTTTTTATTATGATGATAAAGAATTTTCATACATTGCATACTAGAGATATAATGAAGGGAAATTAATGACGGGAAAATGTGACGTCATAGTTATTGAATTTGTACGTATAGTACAAATCATTATTAGGAAGATTTACATGAACGAATTAGAGACAAAGAGTGGGTATCAATGACTAAGAAGTACAACTGCGGGTTCCAATCCTGTTACATGCAATGTGTATGCATAATCTAGGGTCGAGGGTGAGATGGAAGACAATCATAATTAATTATAATAAATTCTATAACAATGAAAAATGGAAAATAGATACGACTAAACCATAGATATGGTAGATCGTAGGGTTGTGAAACGAACAAAAATAGGAAGCTACAAGTAAAATTATTATCCAAACTCGCGTTAAGCGATTTTGGTTCTTATGTAAAAATGAATATGGATTATTCATTGTTCATTTTTTACATACATATATATATATATATATATATATATATATATATATATATATAGAGAGAGAGAGAGAGAGAGAGAGAGAGAGAGAGAGAGAAGATGTAGCGAGAGCTATAGGACAAATAAAACCACATTCAGCTGCAGGTCCGGACAATTGGAACGCATTATTGATTAAATACTGTAAAAATTAAATAGCTACACCTTTATACTGGATATGGAGATCCCTAGACACTGGGGAAATACCGAGCATCTTGAAAAGAACAAACATTGTCCCTATATATAAAGGAGGGGACAGATCTCAAGCAAAGAACTATAGACCAGTGTCATTGACGTCCCACCTCCTCACCAAAGTATTTGAAAGAATAGTTAGAGAGAAAATTTATGACTTCCTGGAGACACGGGAAGGATTCACCGAAAATTAGCATGGATTCCGATCAGGTAGATCATGCCTATCACAACTAATAAAACACTACAACAATATCCTAGATGCATTGGAAGGCAGTGACAAGTTGACAACTACGATGTTATATACACACAGATTTTGCTAAAGCTTTCGACAAATGTGACCATGGTATAGTAGCACATAAAATTAAATATATGGGAATAACAGGCAAAGTGGGAAAATGGATTTACAACTTCCTCAGAGAACGTCTGCAGGTCGTCAAAATTCAAGATATATCATCATCAGAATCGGAAGTAGGCAGCTTAGTTCCACAAGGGACAGTACTGGCCCCACTCCTGTTCATTATCATGCTAACAGACATAGACAGCGGAGTAAACAGCAACAGTATAGTAACATCCTTTGCAGACGATACAAAGATCAGCAGAAAAATCAGCGAAGTACATGACGTGGAGGCCTTGCAGAGGGACATGAACAAAATATACAAATGGTCAGAAGACAACAACATGTCATTTAACACCGAGAAATTTCAGCTCCTGAAATATGGTTGAAAAGAAGAACTTAGAATTTAGACTGCATATTATGCTCCAGATAGACAGGAAATTCAGAGAAGCACGAAAGCGAACGATCTCGGGATAATAATGACAGATGATGCGAAATTCGAAACACAAAATCAGATAGCGATAAATAAAGCAAAAAGAGTCGCCGGACAGGTACTAAGAACGTTCAAGAGAAGGGACAGGACAGTAATGATTCCCCTGCTAAAAACACTGATTATACCAAAACTTGAATACTGCTCAGTTTTGACGTCCCCATATAAAAAGGAAGAAACTAATAAACTAGAAGAAACGCAAAGTCATTTCACAGCCAAGATTGATGGCTGCAAAGAACTCAACTACTGGGAAAGACTACGTAAACCAAATCTGTACTCCCTGGAAAGAAGAGAGAGGTACACCATAATCTACATATGGAAAATGATCGAAAAACTGGTACCAAACCTAAAGCTAAACCCAATTACAATTCACACAACACTGGAAAATAGGAAAGGCAGAATGTGTAGTGTTCGCAAATTAAAGGCCTGACAAGGGACCTCCTCAACTCTGAAGAAAATAGCTTGGTTGTCAGGAGGCCAAGACTTTTCAACCAGCTTCCAAAGGACCTCAGAAACGTAATGGGGGTCAAAGTTGAAGTCTTCAAGAGAAGACTAGATGCCTGGCTCAGGACGGTACCAGATGAGCCGGGCGTGCCTGGCTATGTATGGTGGAGAGCGCAAAAAAGCAACTCGCTGCTCCACCAAGCCAGACCTAGAGGCGGGGCCACCAGCTTGACCTCCATGTGAAGAGAGACCAACGCACGAAACAACATAAGGTTCATAAGGTAAGGTAAGGTATATACACACACAGTGATATATATATATATATATATATATATATATATATATATATATATATATATAGTTTCACCGCGAAGCAATGAAATTATAAGATTTAACCTCGATTATCCAAACCATATGTAATAAATAGCGTAAGTTAAATAGAATGTATCATTCTTTTAAGCCAAAGTGGTTTTAAATTAGGGGGAAAAAAAAAAACGTCGTTACATGTGATAAGAATTTTTAAAAATTTCTTTTCCATCTCTTTTAGCCAAATGCCTGAGGGTTCAATGTAAATATATTTGTACGCTTATCCTTAACGCTTCATTTCTTAAAAATCATTCAAAAAGCAATATGGCGTACACACACACACACACACATACATACACACACACACACACACACACACACATATATATATATATATATATATATATATATATATATATAATTTTATTTATAGTAATAATAATAATTAGTGGTGTACCGATTAATCGGCATCGGCAGAATCGTTCATTTTTTGGGCATCTGCATCGGCCAAACTTAGCCGATTCTCTCACCGATTCTTTGAAATTTAAAAATTTTAATTATGATATAAACCAAAATTTATATTTATGGAAAACTGAACAGACAAAAACCACTATTTATGATAATTTATACTCATTTCAAAGTGTAATTATATAAAAATGTTTTACATGCACGAAAAAGGGAACGCTTAATAAGTTAAGTTACCCATAAATTTATATTTTCTCTAACTAGCTCATCTCTAAATATTATAAACTACTGTAATCTCCTACTCTATAGTAATAATAATAATTCTACAGGGTGTGTATAAAGTAACGCAAGTGAAGAGACGAATCTGATTTGAACTGGTTTCAACTAGTTTCAACTTGTTTTTTTAACTCGTAAAATCACTTTGAACACCTCTTATAAACCTTACTATCGAACATATAGTTGTTATAAAGTACATGTAATAAATATTACATGTCGATGTTCACTTGCGTTAATATAATTCAAATCGGATTTGTATCTTCACTTGCATTACTTTATAGTCCAGTGGTGGCAAACCTATGGCACGCGTGCCCATTTGGGCACGCGATCAAATTTGCCTGGCACGCCTAAGCAAAATACAATAATGTTGCAATACTGAGTATAAAATAATAGACGTAATATTTATAATTTGGTGTAATATATATAAACTTTGGTGGGCACACGAATTTTTTTTATGGTTTACATGTTTTTTTTTGGCACACGACTGTAAAAAGGTTCGCCACCCCTGCTTTATACACACCCGTTATGTTAAGTTCCACTTTATAATTTAGATATTAAACCATCTTATTATGTTGACTTTATTTTAAGTATTTTAATAATTTTATAAACCCAAATTATATATATCCATTTTTTCTATTCAAATTGGGCACCAGGGACTTCAAATTTTAATGAAAAATTTTGTTGTTGTTGACATTGTTGAAGAATTAAGTACCTTGAATATTGACATTCCATTTATGAAACTAAAATAAAATTATTTACTGAGTAATAAAACTTTTTCACATCATTTTAGCTACGGTATATGAGTAACAAATTCTGGTACTGTATATTGTGGAGTAAGCTAAGGAAAAGCATTTAAACAAATTTGAAATGTAAAAATATGAAAATTGAAAGTTTCCACGTTAGATTAGTAAAATTTATGAAGGGAATTTATTTTGTAAAATAGCAAAGAATCGGCATCGGTATCGCCAGTTTTTCATGGAATCGGCATCGGCTAAATTTTTCAATCGGTACGTCACTAATAATAATGTTCAAAAAATTTGGGAATGTTATTTAGAGCATATATAACACTTTTATTCTATTTTCTTATTATGGCTAAAATCATGATTGAGGAGGTCCACAAACTGACACAACGCGCAGTCCAACCAATGCGACTCATTGTTCTTACTTCTCTGTTATTATTAACAGTATCATCGGAATTCGAATCCCCAACCTCGGTGTCTCCACTTAGCTTACGAAGACGGACGCCCGCTATAATGGATATAGGTCCCCTCCTTCATATTACCTTAGTTGTTATACGAAAGTTAAACGAGTACCTATCACCAAAATTATCTGGACCTTATTTTGTTTACGAACAAACTATATTTATTAAGAAGAAGAACGCGATACGTAAGATACGTAATAGTATATACTGTACATTACGTAAGGAAAACGTCACATTCGCATAGATTTACAGAATATATTTTCATTTATGTCAATTTAGTATTTTGTGACGAGGAATCTGGGGAAAATATATGCATCTGAATATACCGTTTCGAAGCATAAGAGCTTTCACCAGAAATCTTTGACATCCATTTCAATTTTACAATAGAAAATGAAAAACCCACCAGAAATATTAGATACAAAAAACGCAGTGCCAACATTAATATAAGAGAGTCAGTTTCGCATTTCATTCATTTCTTCATAAATGAAAACGGAGAAAATAATAGAAATATTGTAACAGAAATAAAAAGTGTGAAACAACAAATATGATGCATTACTATTTGATGACACGGTATAATAATAACTTCTTACTCCAACTATAATTTAAATATTTGGGGAGAGAGAATGCAACCATGCATCGTAGGAAGAAAAAACAGTTGAGGCTTTTATCAAATGGAGTTAGGTGGATTATTTCGCTTATCAGATGGATTAAGCGACTTATCTAATCTTCAAATGTGATAATTACGCAGCGCGCAAGCCAACAAAAGGGGTTAAGGGATTGAGATTAAAAATTTTAAAATAATTTCTCGTTTATTTAATTATATAAGTATAGTACGTAGTATACTTTAATTATATAGTATAAGTACCTCAAACAGCTACGTAGAATGTGTGGCAGCAAAAGTTGAAAATTAAATTGGTACGAATTGTAATGTACAGACCCCCAAACACGCCAACCTCAAAATTTTCAGATTCCATCACAGAGGCAAGAAACTGGGTAAAAGATAGGGATATAAAATAACCGAAAAGTGTAAAATCGATTTTCACCTGTCGCTATATTCTTAAAGACGGTTTTTACCAGTTTTCACCGATGGGATTCTGTATGCTTTTTAGGGAGGTAAATGATCAAAATATTAAACAGAAATAAGGTTTTAATTGATTCAATGAAGTATGTGTAACATTTGAATTAAAAAGTTTATTATCGAACTTGATTTTTGAAATAACACTTGAGAAAACAAAGAGCATTAAGTGTCTGATCTGACATTCTTGATCGAATGTTTGTGACGAATAAACCAGCAGCTGAAAACACTCTCTCGGACTCTACGCTGGTGGCTTTTATTGTAAGCAACGCCTCGTACATTCGATCCAAATTTTCGCTTCTATTCAAAGTGGCTTCAAAATATTTGAATTCATTGTTTACGTCAAAGGTCTCAGAAGAATCTTTCTTCGGTTTCATTTTCAGTTTGTTCATCTCACACATGTACTCGTTCATAAGTTGATCGTCATCATTTACTTCACGACCTGAGCTGCATTGTGAATCTTCGAGTTTCGAAGCAATTGATTGGACTTGGTCGTCTGTTTCTGAAATCTGGCAAGCTTCTGGAAAAAGCATCTTAAATGTATGATCCGCATACTTCTTAACAATTACGTCATCTATGTCGGACTCAAAAATTGTATCAGTGCAGAAAATTTCACACTCATCTTCGCTTAACTCATGTGCAGAGTGTTCATCATCTTCGATGGCTTCATCTTCAGGGGTGGGGTCACTTTCCCCTTCAACTGAATTTTCAGCAGTTTTTGAATACAAGATATCCGAAACCGCGAGATGTATAGCATGTGCAATGCATTGCTGGCGATCAGGTACTATTTTTCTTCCAAATTTGACCATTACTGAGGCACCGTCGGTGGTGCAACCCACGATATGCTTATCTAGGTCCAAGCCAAAGTCTTTCAATCTTTTCCTAACGATTGTAATAGTTTTGGTGCTATCGAGAGAACCATTTATTTTCATGAGACCAAGAGACCAATGTTGATTTTCATCATGAACATTAATATTAATATATCTTTGGTTTTGCAAAGATGTATACTCATCCATATTTAATGAATAGCGGATTCCTTGACTCACCTGATTCTTGAAGTAGTTGACCAATTCATGTTTCTTTTTCTCATAAAAACTAAGCACCATTTTTCTGACACCATCATGGGAAGTTGGATGAGGCTTGTCGTATTTTATCTTTCTTAGGCTTTCTTGAATGAATTCACTTTTAGCAATTGGTTGGAAACTCAGTCAGTCCATTTACACACGCAAGTTTCGAAATTTCCTCTTCTATGGACTTTTTTTGCACAAACTCTTCCACTGTTCTTCGTTTCTTCAATGGCTAATTAATCTGGTCGATGTTTATGTCATGAATATTTTTCATGTGGGATGATAAACTTGAAGTAGAACCTCCACAACACTTTAAAACTTTGTGACATGTCATACACTCTGCTTCTTCTTTATTCTTACGAGTGAAATGATACCAAGCATTTGATTTCTTTGACATGATGGAGTATTAAATCTTAGAATCTTAACTGATCAATGTGCAATCATCCACATAACATTCAAGACTGAAGCATCAATTATTTACACTTATAAACAAACAAAAAACGATACGAAACGATGCAAAAAGTAATTACTATGTTTTTAAACTTTTGGAAACGTTTGTTTCATAGAAAATGGACCAAAGTGATCGGAGACGCGCAAAAATGTGAAAACCGGTTTTTATCGTCGGTTTCGGTGATGATTAAAAATTTCCATCACCGGTTAAAAACTGGTTTTTTAAAACCGGGTTCCATCTCTACATAGAACTCATATGTAGGCATCGGGCCTGCTTGACAACAAGAAAAACAAATTTATTATTTCGTATTCAAAATTTTCCACTGTCGACTCATGAAAATTACATCGAAAGAAGAGTCAACGAACTTTGCAAATTCGGCAAATACTAAAATACGAAGATTATATTATATCTGCTCGCTCGGAGCTGCTTATGTTACAGCAATGCTTTAAGCAAGGAAGATGTACTTTATCTTCCTTGAAGTTCTGAGTCAAATCCTCTTAATATAAAACCTAATAACTATAAAAAGGATAGGCCTATTCTTTCAGGTATTTAAGTGTAGTGACTGCTTATATTAATTACATCAAAGTAATTCGTTGTTTTATAGGCTCCTAATCAGCCAGAATCAGCCAGTTGGCTGAATCAGCCAGTTGACTGAGCCAAGGGGGTAGGGGTACACCTTAAGGAGAGAGAGAGACACCTGAAGAAGAGAGAGACGCCTGAAGGAGAGAGAGACACCTGTAGGAGAGAGAGAGAGACCTGAAGGAGAGAGAGACACCTGTAGGAGAGAGAGAGAGACCTGAAGGAGAGAGAGAGAGACACCTGAAGGAGAGAGGAGTTCTCCCCAAGTTATTTTCGTTTTCCTAACCTAAGAGGCCACTAAGGGGTTTTACCAAAGGGCCTGAAAGAGAAGGACCAGAGGTCCTTGCTCGGCTGGGAGCCGAGCTGGAATGAGTCTTTCACCAACTTCGCGGTCTTTTATAAGCCTCTATTCTGGCTGAATTGCCAGATAGCGCAATGTGTTCAGTTGCTGAGTTGTCAGATCGCACCATGTATGCAGATGCAGAGTTGCCACATCAAGCCATGTAATCGGGTGCTGATGTGCCAGATCGCACCATCAGATAGCGCCATGTATTCCAGAAATATTAATCATCCATTGTGTAACACAATATGACGATAGTTATTCCAATTAAATTCTGTATATTAAATAAATACACCTTTATTAATTGCATACCTTTCCAGTTTTTTTGCAATGATCGGGTTGCTAGATATATATTATATATATATATATATATATATATATATATATATACATTCTTTTAAACATCTTATGTTAGGTAAATATATATATATATATTTTATTTATTTTTCATATTATAACATTTAATTTTAGTTTAGAAGCAAATTTAACATTAACTTCATTGAACTTAAACTTTTCGAAACAAATAACATAGTTTACCTTCGAAAACTTCATAATAGAAAATAATTAATTTTATGGTTAACTAGTTTATTTCGTTTACTATAATTATATATATAGTCTTTTAAGCAGCTTATGATACATATATATATATATATATATATATATATATATATATATATATATACATATATACATATATCTAAATTCTTTCAGCTAAAGAAGCCTTATGTATAGAATTGGTTGTGTAATAGCTGATATTAAACTCTTTTAACATGTTCTGAAAGCACGGCTTATAATTTCCTTCCCCATATCCAATAGCACTTCAAGACATTATTGTATAGAAATAAGGTAACACAAGTACTACAAGAAATAAATCCTAAAATAATTATATAAGACCGAAGTAATGGTCTGGCGTGAATCCAATTAAACTCTGCGCGGTCATTGCAGTTATTTGCGCATATTCACGATTTGCGAGGGTGCTCTCTGCGGGCATTGGTTTCTGCCCTATTTGGGAGAATTTCGATTTGTGATTGAGTGAGGTCCGTAGCATAATGGTAGAGCGTCCGACCGGCAATTGGAAGGCCCTGGGTTCGATTCCCAGGCGGTTCGCCTCATTTTTCATTATTTCGTTATCTCTCCTCCTCGTGTGCAGAAACGTTCCTTAATACTTATGTCGTTTCTATTCATTTATATACTGCGCGTCATTGCAGTTATTTGCATATATATATATATATATATATATATATATATATATAGAGAGAGAGAGAGAGAGAGAGAGAGAGAGAGATAGGATCTGTAGTTAATCTTACGCGAAGTATGAAATCAGGAAAAAAATGCCAAACGTGTATTATTTTAAAATGAAACTAAACGCATATTAATTAAAAACAAATGAATTTTGGCTTTAAGAGATTTATTTATTATAAGAAATTAACTACTCGATGTATGAAATTAATTATTAACGCACGCGAAATTGTAATTATAATTAATGTATTTTTTCTAACGAAGACTGAGTTACCAGATACCACTTTTTACCATTATTAATGGTGAGTTGTCTCCAACTAAAAGATTTCGTTGTGAACAGCAGCTCATAACGAGAGACCTTCCCCCAATCCTGATAAGTCTCCCTTCACTTCAATGAAGAAATTATGAAACACACGCTTGTTTTCTTAGATATGCCCACAATATATATATATATATATATATATATATAGAGGAGAGAGAGAAAGAGAGATAGGATCTGTAGTTATCTTACGCGAGGTATGAAAATCAGGAAAAAATGCCAAATGTGTATATTTTAAAATGAAACTAAACGCATATTAAATTAAAACAAATGAATTTTGGCTTTAAGAGATTTATTTATTATAAGAAATTAAACTACTCGATGTAAGAAATTAATTATTAAACGCACGCGAAATGTAATTAATAATTAATGTATTTTTTCTAACGAAGACTGAGTTACCAGATACCACTTTTTACCATTATTATGGTGAGTTGTCTCCAACTAAAAGATTTCGTTGTGAACAGCAGCTCATAACGAGAGACCTTCCCCCAATCCCTGATAAGTCTCCTTCACTTCAAATGAAGAGAAAATTTATGAAACATATGCTTGTCTGTGCACAAAGCATATAAAAACCATAATAACTTATATAGTAAACAATCGAGACCCGTCTATAATATATATATATATATATATAATATATATATATATATATATATATAGAGAGAGAGAGAGAGAGAGAGAGAGAGAGAGAGAGAGGAGTTTTGTTTAAATAACGGGTTGCTTGTTTACCATTGTGTTCGAACACAAATTGCTGCTTCGAAAAACAGTTGTTCGAATTATTCGACGTTATATGAATTGGAAAGGTTTTCACCCCACCTCAGACCCACAGTTTAACATTAGAAAATTCTGAAACCTGACTCAGTGCCAAATGAAACACCAAATAATTGTCCCCTAGCGCAATTGGAAAGGTTTTCACCCCACCTTAGACCCGCAGTTAACATTAGAAAATTCTGAACCTGATTCAGTGCCAAAATGAAACACCAAATAATTGTCCCTAGCGCAATTTGAAAGGTTTTCACCCCACCTTAGACCCACAGTTTAACGTTGAAAACCGAATGTTCTTTTAAAATATAATTAGGATATATTTCTTTATAACCTCTCGATTACATTAGTGACTAATGATGCGGGAAATTCTGAGTAAATATTTTCTCGAAAACTATGGGTGATAGAAAAATTCTGAAACATATTTGGAATCAGTATACAAAAGTTCTATACGAATCACCAAATAATTTTCAAAGGAGAATACGAGCATTAAATCTATGGTGAAAATATATATATATGTTACTCGTCCGGTCCCGTTATAGCGGATTGGTACACGTCATAGCTCCAACCAGCTACATCGGCAGCCAATCACTACGAACATCTGGTCTTTTGGGGCGGAGCTTGGCGATTGTGCATATAAAAGAGGATATTTTCAGTTTGGAGTAACAGTAGCTATTTTCGCGTCAGTGAGTAATCATTCCCTCCACCATGGACCTGTACGTCTCCCCAGACTTGTATGAAGAGAGTGATACTGCAGCATTAACGACAATTAGCCTTTTTAATGCGGTTGACCGTGATGAATTATTTACAACGCAAACCGTAGAAGATATGTGCAGTGACGCTCCTTACAATCCGACGCAAGGGACTACCATAGAAATGTAAGTGTCTATAATTAGAATTTTTATATATATATGGAGAGTTGTAGTATCTCGTCAAACAGATAATCGCCAAAAATGTCAATCAATGTTATTTTGTTACCCCATTATGCTAAAATCGAAATTTTATGGCATTCAATGTTATTCCTCGAACCAAAGATATCTTCACATAATGGGGATCTGTCTGTATACTCTGTATATGTTTTAAAAGCATTATTCCTTTAACCCTTCGGATGCGCAATTCCTGACCGTGTACTTTCCACCTGTGCGCAAAAAATCAGGAAATTTACCCATTTGTTAACGTAAATAAATCAAGTCAAGCACCATTTTGTTAAATTATTTTTGTTTCCCTAATAAATAAAGATTTTCTCTTACAAACTAAACATTTTCTCTTACAAATAAACAGAATTTAGTGGGTAATGGGAATATGGTTGAGTAGAATTTTATGAAAATTTACACGTTTTCAAGCGTTTATGTTCAGTCTTGCATGAGAAATTGGGGAATGAAACGTGCAAATGATCCACTAGGACATTCTGAGCGATTGTAAAGACACTTTTAGCTAAATATTTATAAAGGCCACATTCTGTATACTGACAACTGGTATACGAGCCCATTACTATGCAAATATCTGCATGTAAATAAAACAGGATCTTGTGGAACTGTAAAAGTAAATAGAAAAACATGCCCAATTTCACCCAAGTAAAAAGGAGAGTGCCATCTGATGGAATCAAACCTTTATTAGCACTAAAATGGACTGATAAAAGAGATGTGCATATGCTAACAACAATTCACAGTGGAAGCATGATTGACTCAGGAAAGGTTGATCGTCGAACAAACGAAATAAAATTCAAACCAGATGCTGTGTGGACTATAACAAAAATATGCATCTGGTGGACAAATCTGATATGCAAATTAGCAGCGTAGAATGCGTTAGGAAAACTGTGAAGTGGTATAAGAAGGTATTCTTTCATCTTTTGGATATTTCTCTTTACAATTCCTTTGTACTCTACAAAAAAACTACGAAAAAGCAGATTTCAATGAGAGAATTCAATCTTACATTAGTCTCCAACTACTCACGAAGTATGCTCAAATAACATCCCCACATCCTGGAAGACAAAGTGTGAGACCAAATGCTCCTGACAGACTTCTCTCAGCTAATACATTGAAAAGCATCACCTGGAACAGTTCCACCAACCCATCGCGACCTGTAGGTCAACGACAATGTCATGTATGCTCACATACAACACAAAGAGAAAAAACATGTTAGAAAAGTTTCTACTTGGTGTCCGGAATGCAAAGTTGCATTGTGCCTTGAGTGCTTTGTTCTCACCACCCTGTGCCAACTACTAAATACTAAATTCAGTAAAGTGTAAAACAATGTTGTAAATAAGTATAATGGAAAGTGTAGATTTATCAAAATAATATTTATTTCATGAACAATTATTTTCCAAAGGACAATTATTTTATAAGGAGTTATTTTGAAAAGGATAAAAAATTATTTTTCAAGAGGACAAATAAAAGTATATTCTTCAAAACTCAAATGTAAGTATAATACTTGCTCGTTTGTGTACATGTGCGCATATGCATACATGCATGTGTGTGTGTGTGTGTGTGTGTGTGTGTGTGTGTGTGTGTGCGGATGGTTTATGAATATATCTGAGTCATAGATTCTTCAAAACTCAAATGTAAGCATAATACTTGCTTGTTTATGTGTACATGTGTGCATATGTGTACATGTGTGCATATGTGTACATGCATGCATGTGTGTATGTGTGTATGTTTGTTGCGGATGGTTTATGAATATATCTGAGTCATCAATAGCATTAAAATGCAAAATCATTTATTTATTGGATTTTGTGCGAAAACATAAAAAAAATAACGCGATAACATCATTGATGCTGGAGCATTCTTCCGACAAACTTCCTGAGCATCATATGAGGATGGGAGCAGCGTAAGTGTTAAGGTCCGATGAGGATTTGACACGCGTTAACAATCTTTTGAAGAATCTCGAATACGGGGGATATACTGACAGTCAACAATGTCACACATCCTCCACCATGGAACCTGTACGTCTCCCCGGAATTGTATGAAGAACGTGATACTGCAGCATTAACCGCAATTAGTCTTTTCAATGCGATTGACCGTGGCGAATTATTTTCAACGCAAACCGTAGAAGATATTTGCAGTGACGCTCCTTACAATCCGACGCAAGGGACTACCATAGAAATGTAAGTGCCATAATTCGATTTTTATATATATGGAGAGTTGTAGTATCTCGTCAAATAGATACTCGCAAAAATGTCAATCAATGTATTTTTCCCCATTATGCTAAAATCGAAATTGGTTATGTTATCCTCGAACCAAAGATATCTTCACATAATGGGGATCTGTCTGTATACTCTGTATATGTTTTAAAAGCATTATTCCTTTAAGGTCCGATGAGGATTTGACACGTGTTATACAATCTTTTGAAGAATCTCGGAATAGGGGATATACTGATCAGTCAACAATGTCACACCGAAATAATGTAAGTGTTTTTCGATCTTTTTGGGATAAGAAGACACAATATATTTTCATAAATTTATTAAATGAAAGAAATCAGTACAATAAACGAATATCGTTACAAATATACGAACAAAAACATTATAATATACAACGAGTACGTACAATTGGAAAACGGTTTTTTATCTGTCTGCATACCATTTCATCGTTTCGGCGAGTGTGACACGGGTCAAATAAATTTAAAAAATTTATAAATTCTTTATCATTTGACATATGCATGAGAAATGAGACACAGTACATTCCGCAAACATTAGTAAAATATCCTTGCATCGAAATGGGTTCCATACAACTTCGGGAATATGTAACTGAGCGAGAAATTTTACAATAATAGGGTCACTCCAGGGTTGAGTACCGAGTGAATCAAAATAGTACAGGCGCTGTCTATTTTAAAATAGACAGCGATCCAGTGAATCCCTTCATTACCGATGATGTCTGTGTTCACAATAAGACTACCGCATTCTCGCGTACTTGGCAAACTCAATGTTTCATTCTTCGCAAACACGCCGATAAATTTGGAACGTGTGACTCGCTCCATTACTTTCTGAAGTGTATTAGCATCCATTTTAAAAGTCAGTGATAACGCTTCTAAATCTATCTACTTCTATTAGGGCTTGCGATTCGAGATATACTAGTACACTAATAGGAGCGTCTATAGGCTTGGCGAATTCCAGCCGCACTGAGATGTTTCCGCTCTGCTGTGGGTTAAATGGGTATTTACGCTAGCAGATAAGTCAGGTGTAATGTCAAACGGATAAAGGTTAAATTGATCAATGAATTCTTCCTGCGTTACCCCATTACCAAGCTCATCACAATCACCTGCAATATGGGTCAGATTACTATAGGCTCTGGCACAAAGAGGTAACACAGCGTCTGATGAATAGTCCGTACCCATTGTTCCACCCAAAGCAGTGCCATTAACGTATAGAGTTATATTTTTAAGTCCGAAATTCTCGAATTTAAAGGCACTCTTTTTATATTTTCCATTCACCGAAGCGTGGTCCTGCATGCCGATTAATATCCTTTTAGGAAGATTTCCCAGGGCAATGTTTTCTATCTGCTTCGATGCCAACCCTGCAGGAACCGTATATAGTTTGATCTGCACTCTGTTAATAGGATATTTCACTGTAGCGTTTAGTAAATTTTTCTCAATTTCTAGTTGTTTTGGTGAACTTAATTTCACTCGCCGTACGCGGAGGTATGTGTCCATAATGTGAACCACAACGGACTTTGCACCCTCTTCTTGATTCGCATCCAGATTTAAGCAGATCTCAGGACTCGTGCGGGTGAGCTTTATTTTCATATCCACCCCGTTCACAAGCAACTTCTCCTGGAAAGTGAAATCTGTGTGCAACCGTCCAAAACACTCGTATATTTTCTTTTTAGAATTTTTAAATTTGTCCTTTATACTATTTTCATCTTTAGTTTGATAATATCCCTCCGCACTTAAAAAGGTAGCCTTCGCTTCTTTGGAAAAGTTGAGGACATTTTCCAAATAGGCTCGTAGATGATAGTACCCCGTGCCTGCCGATATGTTGGTCTGATTTAAATATACGTCACACTGGTTGAATATGGCGTGCAGAAAGTTTGTTTCAGGGTATACAGCATATTTGTCATCGCAGACCGTTCCATCAGAATGGGCTATACGTAGCTTAGCGTACATGTGCACACAGCTTGGATCAAAAAAGTAAGGACCTGAGCTGGGTATCACGAATTCTATAGGTGCACTCGGGGAACTAATTGTGTTTAAAGGGTTAATTGTAATAAAGTCACTGTGCTCAATAGAAACTTGGGTTGGCGGGAGCTCAAAAAAGGACAGCTCCGATTTACAGCATTGTGAACTACATGGGTGGATGAAGCGTGCCATGGCGAAATAGTGACTCCTCTCTCGACAAGTGGTAAACAAACTATGATTCATGAGATCAATATCCTTAGCTTATATCAGTCAAAAAAGTGGTCAACCATAGGTTTCATTCGCTTACAGCATTTCTTTTTTGATAGCCTTTTACGTTTAATACCACGTGACCCCTTCTTCTTCCGGGGAGCCCTCTTCTTCTTCCCGCCACCACGCATTTTTCTCTTTGCATCTTTGATGATTTCGTTCCGTGTACGCTTTAAATGTTTTTTTAGAGCTTCTTTAGGTTTAGCCCCGGCCAATATGTCTTCTGCAGTGTTAAGGCCTGATTGTAGCGCTTTCCTTCCAAGGTATCTGGCACCCCTCTTCAGCAAAGGAACAGCCGTACGTAGTATGGATGAAAAAATGGATCCAAGTCCACTACCGCGCTGGTATCGCATCCCTCGATAGACGGTGAAAGGCTTTCTATCCATTATAACTCAGTGCGTCGAAAGTGTAGCTTCACTGTTAAGCTCCCGTTACCGAATGGGAAGTTTTCGCCCTCAATCGTTCTTATATATATTGTGATATTGGTTATTAAATTAGTTGCGACATTCACATAATGGGGTCTGTCATATGTAATACTCAAACTCCTTCCTCTATGGTTGGGATGTGAGCAATGCGCAGCAGGCGTGCCTGGGTATCCCCAACAAACTGGTGCTCCACTATATTACTGTAAATATAGCACATGTCTGGGGACCTTTCAGCCAATTTCTCCATCTTCAATTGATACATTAATCTGGACAAGTTATACTGTGTCTCGTGAAATGTGTCTCTTTGGAAGGCTGCGCTATATCGGCCGTTGGTTAGAATTTTGAACTTTCTATGTTCTTTAAGACGTCTGTTAGTCTTTGATTTTAGGATTAGTGTATGTGCAGGGTTGTTTACGATTTCATATACTAAATCATTCGTAAGGTTTGAGTTTCTTAAACTTACGTTTAAGCCTCTCACAACATCCTCGCCGAACCATATTGACCCGGCCTAGTCTTACTTCTGTACTGTAATACCGTGCAATCTTAGTCCGAGCGATGCGCATAGTTTCATCCATAGCTACCCCAGCTTTTTCACACTCGTCAATGTCTCTAAGAATCGTAAAAATCAATATAAAAAAAAAAAAAAAAAAAAAAAAAAAACGGTTTCTTTATGTTCAATATTTAAAAAGACGGTGTCCAGCTGAATTTCGCATATCCCCACCTCATACGAATCACGACCCAATTCAATGTGCCCATGGAGTTCTGTTACAAAGTTGGCTAGTGTGTTGTTAGGGTGTACAGACAGGGACGAGGAGGACGGGAGTGTGACGTAGAAATGGTTAGGAGCCATGTTGCATACTATTTAAGCTTCATTATTGCATCAGCTTTTATATAGGTGTTGAAGCTTTCTGGGTACCCTAGCCATTTCACCAGGTACATTTTTCTCCTTCCTGAACCTTTGCTTCCTAAAATTTTCTCAATTTTAAACACATTTTTTCTAAATTAAACGCAACTTTCTGCAATTCCTCGCGGTAAAAGCCTCCTGAGATTTCTTCCCCATTCAAATCTTCAATGTAATACATCATTATCTCACCTTTAGGTCTCACAGCCCTAACTTTAAAAATCTCGCGTGTCCATCCTTGCTCAAAACCCTTTGCGAATTTATTCCCCGAACGCGACAGCCTTACATAATCATTGATTTTGAAGCGCAGAGTGTGGTGGGTGGTGGTGATCCATCTCTTCTCGGGAGCGTACCTCTTTCTAAAACTTCGTTAGGTGTTGTCCCAATCGTGCGATGGTGTGAGCGGTTGTAGGATGATGCCAATGATTCCAGAATGTCTAGAAATCTGTATGTGTTTTTATGTGTAAAATAACGATGCATGCGTTCCTTTATGGTGCGCTGAACTCTTTCAGCTAAAGAAGCCTTATGTATAGAATTGGTTGTGTAATAGCTGATATTAAACTCTGTCAACATGTTCTGAAAAGCACGGCCTATAAATTCCTTCCCCATATCCGTACAAAAATAGCCAGGAACCCTGTTTTCTTTTAACATTAGCGTTTTGGTGGCTTTAGCAACTGTTTCAGGTGATTTATTTTTCAGAGGAACTAGCCACAGATATCTAGAGAATACGTCTATTATGAATAGAATGTAGCGGTAACCATCGTTATACACAGAATATCTTTGCATGTCTGTTAAATCTGCTTGCCAAATAGAATCAATCGAGGAAGCCGTTGTCTTGGCTGTTTTAAACCTTTTTCTCACAGGCTTATGAAGCGTATAAGCGTCCTGCTCCCTCAAAAATCTTTCAACATCTTTTTTTCCTACTCCGTAAACACTTCTGTACAGTCTATCTACGCCGCCGTAAGAGGAAGGGATAGAAATGTCATAATAGCGTTTAGTTAATACGTTAGCCATTTGCGTATTTTAGAGGCACGTGGGTAGGGTTGGTTTAACCTCTTCTTGCTCCTCTTCAAAGGTGTTACCGCCGGGGGTGACGACGCATTCAATTGTGTCACAGGCGTTGCATGTTCCAAGTCTTTTAATCTGTTCAGATTTCCTATCAACGTTTTAGGGACATTTATTTGTTGTAGTCTTGCTTTAATATGCTTCCATCCTGATGGTGATGGCCTATCCCACTTTCTCACCAGATCATGGACAATGTCTACGATATTCGATCCCTGTACCTTTGATCCTTCCACAATGATCTCCCCTGTATCGGTCCATTGTATGGCGGGATCCTCATTCAATAGATTATAAAGACTTAAACCTTTACTCCTCAATGTAAGTGGGAGGGTATTTTTTAATACATGTTCGATATGTTGTGTGGCTATTCTTTTTGGTTGGTCAGCTGTGTCGTCGGGCACAGATCCTATGTCGCCATCGTCCCCCGTGCTGTGCCTAATAACCACAGGAATCTCTGTAGGGCTCTTATAATTTTCGTACTCGTGAAGAAAGTTCTGCAGAGCTTCTTGGTATAAGAGTCTTTTCTCATCAGGTGTTTTTTCACTGTTTAATAGGGCTAACAATTCGCTTTCCATTCTTTTAAGTCTGCTTTTACGGGGATCTAGATACGTGTCGGGATTCCTTTGCAGTGAGGCGTACACCTCGTGGGGAATCACTACCACTTTCTTCATTATATTAATCTAGTCAGTAAAGGACCCAAAACTGAAAATAAGATGGGGAGAAATGACCCTCCTGTTTGTACAATAATTCGTTTTTTCTTCGCTACAGTTTGGCTTTTACGAGCGATTGCACTTATTATGTTCTTGTAGCGGCGTAGGCGAGCCTTCTGATGGGTTTTCATTGATACATTGCAATTTATAACGTTAAGACAGATTTCACAGATGCAATTTAAAAAGTCGGCATCGATATTTTTAATAAACATCTGCTGCATTGCCCGGGGCAGTCGATGATATATTTTTATTAATTCACGGTATGTAGCTTGTAGCTTCTTTATAAACTTCCAAAAACTCCTTACGCTGATTCGGGAACATTTGATTGGCTAATACCCCAATTTGTGATACATCTCTACGTTGCGCGAATAAGACTAGATATTGCGTATTTAACGACACATCGCGCATGTATCTATTTTTGAAAAATAGATTCTGATTGATGAAGAACACGCTTATGTTAAGATGGTGGGAGAATACTGTAAATGTCTCGGCAAACGTTTTATCCATCTCCAACATGAGATCGTCAATTACAATGATTGTATGTTCATTTCCCTTTAACGAATTAACGTCATATACGCCTTTGTGGAACAAAATATCATCTTGGTACTCGTTGAACACTGATTGATACGTCGAATAGCACCATATAACTTTATGCACAAATTTCGAGAACATCTCCCCCTTTTCTTTAATGATTTTAAGCATAAACACAGTTTTACCACATCCTGTAGGTCCAGATATAATACATGTGGATGGGCTCGTGAATCTGAATTTTTCTACAGAGTCCATTTCTAACACGTCACACTCCTAAGTGAGTCATTTACAAAATATTACAAATTTTGAGTGCTGATCCTTATATTTCTTCTCCCAAAGAACCGTGAATGACGATGAGGTAGAGCAGCCCATCATTACGGATGACCTCGACGACAGTGTAGTTGTGATCTCCTCCCCTGAACCCTCACCAGCGATACCGGTAACACGTCCAAAGCGGAGGTATGAGATACCCACGTCAGGTATAAAGCGCCCGAAATACGCGCCTGTTGCAGCGGTAATAGATCCCCAACCCTCAACCTCTTACGCAACAACACCCTCAGCAGCACCTAATATATCCCCTTATTCATCCGCCGCCCCCCGTTCTGTTGAGGATGGTATAACGCTGGAATTGGTGCGCTCCGCAGCCCCCACCCCAGCCTTGACTAGAAATCGGTATAGAGTCAGGGTCGACCCTAGAGTCATGTATAGCAGTGGTATTGAGCGCGGACTACGCCGGGTTGTAGAGCGTATTATAGAGTTTGCTCTTCAGAATCGCGACGAGCGTGAAGTCAGGACGAGCCTGTCCTTTGGATTCGGGTCAGATGACGGTGATGTAGACGATTATTGGGTGATAGTGCCATTTAGACGTTTGGCGGCTGAAGATGTAGAATATATATTAGGACGTATAATGCAAGCCGCCCAAAGTATTATAGCCTTCAATATGGACAACTTCACGGTAAATATTGACCATGTATACCGTGTTGCGGGTCATAGTGCCATACCGTATACTCTTAACCTCAATTCTCAAGCTATTTATAGACGGCATATAAACGTCGATCGTGGTTGCGGCTTTATAGCAGTACTCTTAGCACGTATGTTTACTGTACAAAATACACGAACTCAAAAAATTTGGTTGCCTACAGTCGTGGAGCGTGCCTGTAAACTAGCTGTAGACTGTGAACTTGAATTCGACTGTAATATGGGTCCTGAAGAGCTGAGAAGGGTAGAACAGGAAATGAATGTCCGCATAGCTGTGTTTGGGTTGGATGATCGTCGTAGGACTGTGTATGTTTTTAAAAGCAGTGTGAGAGATCGTACAAGGCCCCTACTTATTTTAGGATTGTCAGGGACAACGTATCTCCCCATCCGTAATATAAGGTGGCTTTACGCGAGTTATGACAAAAGTCGAAAATATGGGAGAGATCATGATTTGTGTAAGGGGTGCCTCGAGTTTGCGGATGATATAGTGAGACATTGTAAAGAATGTCACATGGTATGTGAGCAGTGTAAAAGCACCAAATGTGAAAGCCGTGTAGTTGAAGCTGAGAAGAGAGACTGTGATGTGTGTAGACGCACATTTTTCAATAATAGCTGTTTTGATTTCCATAAATCAATTGCCACGTGCAGGAAAATGAGAATCTGTGAATGTGGTATGTTTCACACAATGGATAATTGTGGAAAATTTAAGCACAAGTGTGACGTAATTCACTGTCCTACATGCCAGGAGGAATATAAGGCGGATGGAGTAAAGCATGTATGTTATATGAAAGATGCTAAGCCTAAAATAACCCTTGTATAACTGTATACTACGATATAGAAACATATACGAACGCTGAAACCAAAGAGGTAATTCCACATTTACTTGTGAGCCAGACTATCTGTGATGAGTGTATGGATATCGAATGTGACGAGTGCCCCAAATGTGGTAAACGGACAAACGTTTTTAAAACGAATGTCAGCGATAGTCCTGTGAAACTATTTGTGTCCTATATTGTCAAGTTAGCCGACAAGTTCAAAAAAATGACTGTGTATATTCTCGCCCATAACGGGCAAAGTTTGACACGCAGTTCCTTTATAAGGAGTTGCTTGAACACGAATCCTCTGAGATATTTACAGGTGATCCATTGAAAAGAGGCAACAAATTAATACAGATGCAGATAAGAGGCAATGTACAATTTAAAGATACTTTATTATTCACACCTTGTAAATTAGCAAAGCTACCCAAGGTGATGGGAGTAGCAGCTGAAGTTTCCAAAGGATACTTCCCATACACTTTCCTCACCAGCGAGACTTTAAACTACGTAGGCCCACCACCCCCAAACATTATTTTGACTGTATGGATGAACGTGAAGACTTTGATCGATACTACGACAGTTTTAATGAAAGTAACCCTTATAATATAGCTGATGAATGTGAGCGTTATTGCGTGAATGATGTGCGCGTGCTTAGAGTATGTTTCCAGGCCTTTAGAAGGATGTACATAGCCCGTTTCAAATGCGATCCACTGCAAGTCGCAACCACCATCGCATCATTATGTTTTACGGTGTTCAAGAATAACTTCATGCCGAAAGACGCCTTAGCCATTATTCACCGAAACAATCCCCGCAGTTACGGGCACAAGGCTATTTACTGGCTCATACACCTACAGCAACAGACAGGTGTATACATAAAGCACGCCCGCAACACGGGTGAAGTACCCATTAAGATTAATGGACGTGTTTTTTGGGTTGATGGGTTAAGTGAAAACCGTGTCACTGGTGTGAAAACTGTGTACTCCTTTAACGGTTGCTGGTGGCATGGATGCCCCGTCCTGAGTGCGGAATCACCGGTGATATCCACGGTAGGTCTCCTGCCGACTGTCTTGCATCGACCCGCTCCCGCGGTCAACTTATAGGATCACAGTTCACTCACAAAGTCTTGTGGGAGCATGAATATGATGCACGGATGGAGACAGACGAGGTGTACCGTGAGGAAATAAAAACGATCAAGCGTTCAATGGTGCTGGATCCTCTCAAATGTGGTGATAGCTTGTTTGGAGGACGTACAAATCCTTTCAGACTATACTTCCCACCTACGGAGGGCGTGAAGCTCCATTACTACGATTTCTGTTCTTTATACCCATACGTGATGAAGAGCAATCCGTACCCCGTGGGCGCTCCTGAGAAACTGGTGGGACCTAGCCTACCCTCCATCAATTAATTTTCAAAAAATTTGAATGGTCGTTACTTTGGGCTCTCTTTCGTAGACGTACTCCCCCCACGCAATTTATGGATGCCGATCTTACCTGTCGTTATCGACGACAAGCTCATGTTTCCCCTGTGCGTGAAGTGCGCGGAAGAGGATAACGGCGAATGTAACCATATACCCCACCAGCGTAAGATCAGAGGCGTATATACAAGTCCTGAGTTGGCCCTAGCCGTGCGCCATGGTTATAGAATACTGAAGATACATGAGGTGTGGAGGTTTCAGAAGCTACCCAACCTTTTCACACCATATATAAACACCTTTTTGAAGGATAAGGTTGAGGCATCAGGGTATCCGCGAGGAGTTGATACCGAAGATGAAAAGTCTGCCTATATTCAACGTTACCGCGACCGCGAAGGTATACAACTTGATCGTGTCCAAATTGTAAAGAATCCTGGCAAGCGCTTTAGTGCAAAGTTGTGTCTAAACAGTCTACGGGGAAAATTTGCGCAGAATACCGGCAGAGGGAGCATTCATTTGGCACAAAGTTATAGCGATGACTGGGATTATGCCAATGCCCCCGATAAAGAGGTCATGGAGATCGTAAATGTAGGTAATACTTACGTAATAAAGTACAACAACACTGAATTTGCCACAGATACCTCAAGGGTTACAAACATACCTGTGGCCAGCTTCACAACAGCCTACGCCCGTATAAAACTTTGGGGTCTATTGCATTCTCTTGGGCGGAGAGTATTGTATGCCGATACAGATAGCGTGATATTCACAGAGAGGGAGGGTGAATACATGCCCACTATTGGGGAGTTCCTCGGCGAGCTCACTGATGAGATCAAGGATGAGTATGGGGACAACGCATACGCCGACTCTTTTGCCTCAACAGGACCTAAGACTTATGGGGTACGGGTCAGGGTGGGGGAGGAAATGAAATATATCGTGAAGGCAAAGGGTATTACGCTCAACCATGCGAATCCGGAGGTTGTTAACTTTGAGTCGTTGAAGGATCTAGTATGTTTGGATGAACAACCTCCCCAACTAATTGTAGGCACCCACAATTTTCGGGCGCAGAAGCTGGGGGGCGTGAAGGAACTTAGGGGTACGATGGTGTGCCGTAACACCTATAGGAAACGTTACCAGTTACCTGGTACCTATGATACCGTCCCCTTTGGATACCAATGATGCTTCTAACTCACACGTCTTGTATATAATCGTATCTATTTGTAAATATATATATATATATATATATATATATATATATATATATATATATATATATATATATATAACTTGACTATCTCGTTTATTAAATCGTATTTGTAAATATATATAACTTGAATATCTCGTTTTTTAAATAAATCATGTTTCAAATAGCGTTTCACTTTCCCCTTTGTATGTGTGTGTGTGTGTGTGTGTGTGTGTGTGTGTGTGTAGGTGAAAGTTCTAAGCTCCGCCCACTGTAAGACCGTGAGTCATGCTACTATCTGGGAGTCTCTGCGTGGTCAGTCGACCGCAGTAAGCCCGAGAGATCAGACGTGTATTCAGATCAGACGTGTATTCAAATGGCTACCTTTAATATTGCTTGTACAACGTTTACGAAATGGTATTCAGTAAAGTGCCAGGATGTGGTGGATACCGAAAAACTTCCTATTCATCCCTCCTATGCCTCTTTTAAAAACACATTGGATTGTGCGAAGTTCCAAGATGTACAAATACTCTACGGATGTTCTGGTGAGACCGTTGAAGGCTTTCGTTGCACAGACGATGTGCTGAAGTATACTGCAGAGCTAAACTTTATAAAGTCTCACATACACCGTGAAGTAAAAGAAACAACGCGTGCAGAAGAGAAGCAGCAGGTATGGATAATGAGTCTTGCTGATGGGTGGTGTGACAAGCGGTATTACGTCATGCTACACCATGTCGATTACTCATACCCTACGACTGAAAATGTGAATCTCGTGATCATGGACAATCTTAAGTATTTTTATCACTATATTAACGTATATCATGATGAGGTTCGTAGTGAGGTTGTGGCTAGTGCCCTGCGTGAATTTTTAACAGAGTTTAGAGACGAGTATCGTTTGATGGGCAGAAAGGAAAAATATGAACATATGTTCCTCTCAAATAGTGCGCCGGAGTGTGGAGATGTTTAGTAAAACATAAAATGTTCCTAGTTCTTATCCAAACTGTCTGGTGCGTAGGCTGGTAGTGATATTCTTGTACCGAAATATGTACAACAATTCGACTCGCGGTCATACGAACAAGCCCATTCACGTATCATCGAGTCAGCCGCCCGTCGAACCATTCCTGCCTACCTGCGTGCCTCACACGGCTCATAGTTATCTCAGAGCTTGAGCCGAGTGGACGTGCGCTCCTCGAATACGATGGAACTTCCTTTGAGCAGCATTCTCAACGCCTCGTACGATGTGTCCGTGACGAAATCGTTGCGCGTGTTCTGGCGTAATTCCGGTACCATTAGCTATGTACTGGAAACGGAATGTAGACCGACAAACAAACGGGTTTATTTAAGTATCGAGGAGATGAATAGAATCTTTGTGATAGTTGAGAAGTGGAGTGAAGATCGTTATAAAATACCTGCTAACGTAGGTACAAGAAGAGAGCAGATTAGTGACGCACCCTCATACGCCGTTGTATGTACGTTGTGTATAAATAACGATCGGCCGTGCATTGATATACGGCTGATGTGGAAGAATGCTTCTGATAATAACGCTCTTATTCCTACGCGAAACCGTTTCATCCTCGACAGAATGTTTGAAATCGTCGGATTCCGTAAGCTGAAACCTATATTAGACGCGCGTGTTACGGACATGCTTTATTTTGATACAGTACTTGAATACGCCTACACCGCTCTGCTCGATGGGTTTACCGAGTGTAGGACTGGTGAGAATGGTCTAGAGCTGGACGTTTATTTAAAAAGTTTAGACTCTTTGAAATACCATGAACTTTGGTACAAAGCAATTGATCGGTACGTGGCTGAGCTCACCTACACCGTTCACCCTGAAGAACTATTTCTTTATATAACGCGAAGTTGTCGTAACGATTTAGAAGATTATTTCAATTGCCGCTATGTTGAGTGAGTTCACGATTGAAAAGCTCGAGTCGGTAGAAATAAACCCTCGATTGGAAAAGCGTGTTTATAAACTTGTATTTAATAATGTAGCTAACGATGAACTCTTTGTGCGTGCTTTTGATTGTATTCTAGACGTGTTTAAAGATGACTTACCAACCGGTTGTAAAGTGGGAACAAAAATAGTACTGAACGATATGAAAGCCCTTCATATCGAATACAGGTTTCCTTATACTTTAACGGTGAAATATTATTAAGCCGCATATACTGCGTAATGCAGAGCAATAATGATGTAATTGTAAACTCGATTAAGACCGAGTTTAGTATTTTGAAAAAAAAGTGAATTGTATTTATATTTTGCTTGACATTTCTCCTGTACTGATTATACGCATATTTCTATTGATTTGTGTTTATATATATTTATATATATATATTTGCGTGATATTTCTCCTGTACTGTTATGTACATATTTCTATTGAAGTGTATATTTATTTGAAATGTATATTTTATTTTATATATATCCATAATTGTGTGTATATATTTCCTGTACTGTTATATGCATATTCCTCAAATGTATATTTATTTTCTATATATTTATAATAAACAGAATGATGCAATGTTGTTTTACTTAATTGTTATGCCTTCTACTACCGGTATTCTTTTAAGAAATATAATAATGCATACAACGGTATTGCGGTATCTGGCAATATTTAAGCCTTCTAAGCCAACTGGCTGATTAGGAGTCTATAATAGTGTATACAATGGTCTCTGGCAACTCTGTCTTCGATTAAATGAATACATGGCGCTATCTGGCAACTCAAGCCATTTACATCCAACTGGCTGATTAGGCGTATATAATAATAATGTATACAATAATACTGCTAAAAAGAGGTATCTGGCAACTCAAGCCATTTACAGCCAACTGGCTGATTAGGAGTCTATAATAATGTATACAATGGTATCGCGGTATCTGGCAGCTCAAGCCATTTACGCCAACTGGCTGATTAGGAGCCTATAAAACAACGCCTACTCGGCTGAAGTCTTAATGTGCACTTGGCTCCTGCCAGGTGAACACCTCTCCTCCTCCTTTCTCTCCTCCTTTCTCTCCTCTTTCTTTCTCTTGGGGGATAACGCCGACTCCAAGTTTTCCTTGTTGCACCTGCAGCATCCCCCCTTTGGGGGAATTATTATTTTTTCTTTTTTTCTTTTTTCTTTTTTTTGCAACCCCCCCTCCCCCCTTTCCAACAACCCCCACCCCCTTTGCAACAACCCCTACCCCCTTTGCAACATTACATAATAACCTGCAACATTCTTGCACTCTCCCCTTTTGCGGCTATACTACTGGGTGGTAGGAGAAAATAGCATCAATGCCAACACCTGTTTTGTGGTGGAGATAAGGAAGGGTAAGGGAAGCAAGTTATTATTATTATTATTATTATTATTATTATTATTATTATTTATATTGTGCTGTTCTAATATATATATATATATATATATATATATATATATATATATATATATATATATCATCTTCTCTGTCTGGCCATCTATCTTTCCTTCTATCTATCCATCCTCTGTAAGTGTAAGGGGGAGATTGTAGAGTGTAAGGGGGAGATTGTAAACACTAATCAACCAAGGACGTACTCCAGGAGGGACGTTAGGCAGGAGACAGGGAGTACTGGAACTCCGTTTCTCCTGTCACTGTCCTCTTCAGCTGATCTTTTTCTGTGTCTCATCTACCCCGTGAGCAGTCCAACATGCTCTCAACCACACTTCTCCCTCTATTCTTCACTACACATACATGCATTTAACACACTACAGAATCTTTTAAAAATTTATGAAAAAAAAGAATGGCATCGTGGGCCTTGGATACCTTGGGTTTGGCTTTCTCTTTCTTATAAAAGGGACATTTTTGCGGGCACCCTACCTTGGCCTCTCCTTTCTACGTGAAAAAATGTTAGGGATGTGCCGGGTAGTGATTTTGCCGAGCACCGGATATCCGGCGGGAAGCAATTATCATACATCCTGCAGTACAGGATATACGGCTGGATAGTGCTATTTTAGAGATAAAACACGCCCGCTTGTTCCTCAAAAATATTTATGTAGAGTCTGAATGCTACTAGTTTATTTGACAAAATTGTTCATCATAATGTACGGGTACCACAAACTATGGAGCACTCGTATTTCCAGTGATGGAAAAAATTATAAAAAATTTTATGCTTATGCTTTTGTCTCCTATTATTATTATTATTATTACTACTATTATTGTTATTATTATTATTATTATTATTACTATTATTATTATTATTATTACTATTATTATTTTATTTTCTACAGAGGGTTGACAAAAGTAAATCGATACCTTCGGGTTTTTATATTCTTTTATTTGATAATAAAATTCAATAAATAATAACGGATTTATTAAAACAATATAATTATTTAGAATCGTGTTGCTTTCCCCTTTGCTATGTAAAGCTGACACACGTTCTGGTATTCCACTGATAATCTTTGCTTTTTGTTCTTGAAGACAATCATCATGGTGTCTATTTACTTTTGTCAATCCTCTGTAGATAATCAAACAAAAAGGAAAATGAACAAAGATAAGCTGTAACTACTTGTACAACTAAACACGACATACCAACACTGTTAGATTACCAATGGAACATTGTGGAAAATGTAATTACGGTGCTAAATCCGTTTGAACAAATTACAAAAATAAAGATGGTGAAGGTGAAAAAACAATCACTTACATCAATAACAACTATATTATTTTATCTTTCAGAAAGACAAAATTGGACGCAGGAGTCCAAGCAATGAAAGAGAAACTCAGGGCGTCTGTAGAGAAACGGTTCCTTTCTGACCAGGAAATTCATGAACATGTGACTGCAACGGTATCAGATGAAATTGCAATAATCCTCGGTAAACTAATAATGAATTCAGTAACCAGGGGCGTAATGCAAGAAAAAAATTCGGGGTGCTCAGTGTGGCACTACCCTCTTACAATTTTCAGGTTTAATTTTTTACTTTGAGAGGGAGACTGAGACCCTCCATCCCCATCCCCGCTGGATCCGCCTATGACAGATATTTGTGGTGCCCTCTGGTATGCAAAAAAGTTTTTTGAAAACAAATTTGGGGGTCGGGGCCTTTAAAAATTTTAAAAAGCAACAAAACAAACGAAGTCATAAGGTAATGATACATATTTAACTATGTTCAGTGTATATATATATATATATGTATATATATATCCAAATGCAATAACTACACAGACAAAAAGAAAAGTGATACTGCGATTTGTTATTAAAATAACAGCTTATTATAGTGAATGTTTGACGTCATAAGTGAAGTGCTACCAGCGCCTAGTAAGGTTTCAGAACATATCCTCGGACATCTTGAAATCAGGCGATTGAGTTTTCTCCGCCTAAACCGCCAGGACCATGAGATCGCTAAGTCAGACCTGCGTCATCGTACTTCTCAATGAATTCTTCACAAATTTTAGAGCAGAGAAGGAACGTTCGCATGAGCATGAAGAAACTGGTAGAGTAAGCACTGATATGTGCGCACAACATTAGGATATAACCCCATCATACCGCTCTCGACCAGGGGTTTATAAGTGGAAACTTTGAAATTTGAAAAATACATTTTACAAATGGCGACTGCGTTAAAGACCGATCTATGAAAGTAATGCACACGTAACAAACAGATGTGACACCTTACGTATCTTGCGTGACACCAATTGTTGGGGGAGCCCGGGCTCACTCGGGCACCTGGGGCATGATGCCACTGTGGTCCGTAACACTAGGTATATTCCCTGACATTCTAAAGGAAGACAAAGTATTCCGAAACACTCCATCCAATTATCGCCCCATTTCCGTATTGCCAACTTTAAGTAAAGTATTTGAAAAAATCTTATACAATCTTCTTCTTCTTCCTCAGCATAATTAATCCCATTTTTATATGGGGTCGCTGTTTAAGGTGAGTCGCCTCCAAAATCTTGGTTCTTGACTCATCTCATTTGGTTGTGGCGTGGGTTTTTACGGCCGGATGCCCTTCCTGACACCAACCCTCCCTCCCCCTTTATCCGGGCGTGGGACCGTCCGGAGAATAAGTTGACTATCCTTGCCTCCGGTTGCTGTTGAGACATTAGGAGGAGTCTCGTAATACCTTCCGAAAATCTACTTTTGGAAATAATCTCCTCTGGAGTCATGAACTTAATTTCCATATGGATAGAAGTTGTTGAAAATAGGCTATTTATTGTCTATGTTCTTTTTATAGTTTATATCAGGATAAAAGTTTAAAAGTTGTTGTTTCGATATCTATTTTTGTCGTTGATTAAATTATTTGAGATCTAATAGGCATTTCGTTTCTGTTTGTTTCAACGTTTTCTTGTGTTTTAAATTTTCATGTAGTGAATCAGTAAAATAAAGGTGCATAATATCTTCGATCTTCTGAATTGCTAAACCCTTGTTTGCACGTTATGTTTCTCAGATAATCGGAAAATATCTTCACACATATGCTGTCAAAATGTATCTGACGACACGGGCAGTGAGGACTGAGGAATAACATGTAATTCAAATTCTATCAACTATCAGGAACTCCCATATTGAATTCTGAAAATATTTTTTTGTTAACGACCATCACAAAACGCACTTTAAGAGGGAAATATAAATTCCGATAGTAGATGTCGACCAAAGCTTATCTTATACAAAAATCTTATACAATACACTTAATAAATTCTTAATGAAATACGATGTTTTAACTAAAACAGTTTGGATTTAGAGGTGGGCATACAACGGAAAATGCCATAAACATGCTATTCGAAAATGTGTATCAGAACCTTAACAGCAAAATACACACTGCCTTGGTCTTCCTCGACTTGTCAAAAGCATTTGATACACTTTCGCATGAAATCTTATGAAATAAACTTTACATATATAGATTAAGAGGAAATATCTTCGACCGGTTCAAATCGCATCTGACAAATCGTCATCAGTATATTAGATTAAAATATAATTTTTCCAACAAGGTGATGCTAATTAGTAGGGTTCCACAAGGCTCTATTCTTGGGCCATTACTATTTCTGATCCACGTCAATGATTTTCAGCTCTCAACCACTTCAATTTGCGTAAATAGTAGTATGACCACAAACTGGTAGAGTGCAAATTGCAATGGAATGTTGATCAATTGTTGCAAAAGGTGGGAGGAAGTTAGCACCCATGGGGGATGAGGGTTGGCACCCATGTGGGAGGATAGTTGGCACCCATGGGGGGAGGGGTATGCAAGCAAGGGAGGGTGTTTAGCCCCCAAGCTGCATGAAGGGGGGAGAGGGGGTTTACTCCGCTAAGTCTAACCTGACCTAGGAAGTTAGCCTAAGAGAGAGAGAGAGAGAGAGAGAGAGAGAGAAGAGAACTTTTCGCAGGCATATCTCGTCGCATACCGAAGTTCTTAACAACCTCAGTTGGCTTAGAAGTCTTAATCAGCGAGTTGGCTTAATCTGGCTTAGAAGGCTTAGGAGGCGTAATTGGCTTTGAAGGCATGTTTAGAAAGGAGTGCGGATATTATATATATATATATATATATATATGGAGTAGAAGATCACAAAGAAAAAGAAAAAAGAAAAATCCCAATTGCAAAATATATATGCCTTCCTTAGAATAACTACCGCACAACCCCCAAAATACATAAGCCATCCTTAGATTACCTCACAATCAACCATCAACACAGCACCACAACCATCAGCACAGCACCACCACCATTAGACCGATAAGGTCTCTAAACACGACCCAATTAATAGACAAAGCTATTAAACAAAAAAAATACATTTATGGGGCCAGGATAGACCGACAATGTCTCAAAAAACGGCAACGTCTTTTAAACAAAAAATTGAATATGATAAACCAAATTTAATACAAAAACACATTTTCAACTTAATATACAAATTTATTTTTAAACTATAACATAAAAAAAACATTAATATAATTTTTAAACCAACTAGATTTTAAAACAAAATAGATTCTATTTCCGGTAACTTATTCATTTTTCCTCTTTTGGCCAATTATTTTGCTGCAATATAAATTTATCTTTAAGACAAAATTTTATCCTTAAGCTATAACATGAAAAGTATTAAAACGATTTTTATGGTGCCTTAAAAGGGAAGGATATTTAATTACCCATGAAGGAATGACAAAGCTGTGTTAAATACGATATCGAGCGAACTGAAATGACCCACATCTGTGAGGTAAATTTTAAAACACGTATCTTATCTCGAATCTTGGAGATCAGAGGTTTGCTAATAAAGAAATAAAACATATATATATATATATATATATATATATATATATGAGAAGATCGTTTATGGCGTGTAATTAAATTATTGTTGTAGAAAGATAACAAAAGCTTTGGTCAGCAGAGAGAGAGAGAGAGAGAGAGTTACAAGGAGTTACAAGGAAAAGAAGTACCTCAAAAGGCCTTGCGGACCATACCGAGGAGGTACCAATGGCAACGGGTGCCAGGGAAAATTTTGTAAAAGTTTATTTTTCTTTCAACTATCCTAGCAGTAGTAGAAAACTGGATAGAAAAGTAGAAGGATCTCTCCCCACCCTCCGCTCCCTCCCTGCCAGAGGCAGGTACGGAAAAAGGTTGAAGAAAATACCTTGACCCTGGAAAAGTAGCTAAGGAAATTTTACAGGAAAGTGGAGAATATATAAATAGCTCTATATTTAGCTTGCTCACAGAGACACCGTGCAAGCGATCTCCTGCAGAGTTTTCTTATGTTTTAGTCTTAAACTATGAGCGTATTCAGTACTTTGTCTAGCCTATTTTTAAACACATTTACACTTTGACTGGAAACAACCTCTGAGGGAAGTTGGTTCCAGATATTAACTATTTTATAGGAAAAGAAATTTCCGCAGACTGAGGTAAATGTCTTTACACACTCAAATAGTGCGCAAGATTTCGTCTACCCTTTTCTTGAACTGATCCACAGAGGAACTGTTCACAACTTCCGAAGGTAACCTGTTCCATGTGTCACAGATCTTATACGTAAAGTAATTCCCACACACACTAGTCCTAAACCGTTTCAAATCCAACTTCCAACCATTGTTGCGAGTTGGGTTATCATTTAAACTAAACATACTTCTAAAAGCGACATCGTTGAACCCGCGTAAGAGCTTGAAAACCTCGATCAGTTGACCGCGCAGCCTCCGAGTTTCAAGCGAAAACAAGTTCAGGGCGCGTAACCGTCGATTGTAGCCCATATGCCTAACGGAAGGGATTAACTTTGTGGCCCTCGCCTGCACTCGCTCCAGCCTCTCAATATCATTCCTGAGGGTGGGCGACCAGAACTGCACAGCATACTCCAGGTGCGGCCGAACAAGGGAATTGTACAGTGAGAGCACAATCTCCTTGTTCCGAAACTGAAATTGCCTCCTGATATAACCCAATAGTTTCTGGACTTTCTTTTCCACCTCTACACACTGTTTCGTAAACTTAAGGTCGCTGCTAATTAGCACACCCAAGTCCTTTTCTAAATCAGTCACCTCGATATTACTACCCAACATCGAGTAGTCCGACTTGGGATTGGCGTAGCCAATGTGCATCACTTTGCATTTACCCAAGTTAAACGGCATTTGCCATTTTTCGGACCACTCTCCTATCCTACCTAGGTCCGCACGCAGTTCCTCGATCGCTTCGGGCGTCCCAACATTGGCCCAAAGCTTGGTGTCATCAGCGAATTTGGCGATCCGACTGACGATGCCACCGTCGATATCATTTATGTAAATGATAAACAACAGCGGCCCCAAAACGGAACCCTGAGGAACCCCACTAGTGACCGAGGCCCAACCCGAACTAGCCCCTTTAATTACCACCCTCTGCCGCCTATTCCTCAGCCACAGTTTTCAATCCACCTACCTATTTCCCCACCGATACCCAGCGCGCGCACTTTCGCCATTAGCCGGCGGTGAGGTACCTTATCAAAGGCTTTCTGAAAGTCGAGATAAAGTATATCAATCGCCCTACTCTTATCGTACTCACTCAACATGACGTGGAAAAACTCGAGCAAGTTGGTGAGACACGACCTATGCCGTCTAAACCCATGTTGGGAGTCCCCAAGCAGCTTGTAGGAATCCAAATGGTCAACGATCCTATCAGCTATTATCCCTTCTAATAATTTACCTACAACTGAAGTGAGACTAATGGGACGATAGTTCCCTGGACTTTCGTGATCCCCTTTCTTAAAGATAGGGGTCACGTTGGCTTCCCTCCAGTCACCAGGCACCTGGCCCATCTCCAACGAGATGAGGTTATAGTACCTTGAATCATAAAAGTGAATGATATTTGAGCTATAGAATAGATAAATTTAAAATCAAAGAAGTGTCATAAATTGGGCTGTTAAGCTCTATAGTATAATTTAAAACGCATATCTTATCTCGAATCTCTGATTTCCAAGATTCGCTAATAAAGAAATAAAACGTGTGTATATATATATATATATATATATATATATATATGAGGACTTTATGGAACGTAATAAATTTTTTTTTGTAGAAAAACCACGATTTACAGAGTTATACACGAAACAACGAAGCAATTCTTGTTTATAACGCTTTCGCTTCACCCTTGAACTTTTTTCCGGAAATTTACATATATAGGACTGCATTTGCTCTCCGTTCGAATTGTTCGAACCTTTACACTCCACCTTAGACCCACTTTTAAACGGGGAAGTGTATATATATATGTATGAGAGAGAGAGATAAACAGATAAGCAACATGATCGAGTGTTGCAATAACGAAGTCCTGCCCCTACGAATCGTGGAAGGCCGCGCCGGTGTCTCGAACCCAATTTTTTCTTTTTTCTAATCATTAGAGCACCCTGGGTAGCAACCGTAGAAGGCCGCGACGGGTCTCGAACCCACCTCCTTTGAACGCGCGACGCACATAAACGTAATGGGTATGTACACTGTGCCAACTGGCTGATGGTGCCTGGGGCACTGGCTGATGATGCCTGGAGACACTGACTGATGATGCCAGCTGACTGATTAGGACCCTATAAGACAACGGCGGCTCGGCTGAAGGCTTCATATGCGCTTGGCAGCTGCCGAGCGAACACCTCTCTCCTAGGTTAGGTTCCCCCTTTGGGGGGTTCATTGCAGCTTTGGGGGATAACTCCGCCTCCAAGTTGCATACCCCTTGGTGTAGCCCCATTTTGGGGGTGCCTTGCAACAATGGGGGTGGGGTTGTGGGTTGGCACTAGGGGTGGGGGTGGCACTCTTGCAACATTTGCAATTGCATTGCACTCGTCCATTTTGCGGTCATACTACTTTCCGGTACAATAAGGAAAGCAATAAGAAAGAACTTTATAAATTTTAGACAATGGGGAAACTGGTAAATTGTAGAGACACTTTCTTGGTAATATATACGATGCAGGCAGGAAGGAGGGGCCAATTGCGGATCTCCGAGGCTATTTCAGTTACACCTTTTTTGAAAAGAATGTAAGATGCATGCATGTGTAGTAAGGAATATAGTGAGAAGCGCTTGTTTGAGAGTATGCTGGACTGCTCACAGAGTAGACGAGACATGTAAAAAGACCAGCTGAGGAGGACAGTGATGGGTAAAACAGGGTTCAGACACTTCCTGTCTTCTGTTGGAATGACGCATACAAGCTCCTTATATAATATATATATATAATATATATATATATATAATATATATATATATAAACCCTTTAATGCCTAGTGTGTGAAATTTTCATAGTTAACTTTGGAAGCAATTTTAGACCTTCCAGTTCCCAATGTGTGAAATTTAACACATTTCGTATTTTATTAATTATGAACAATAAAACTTTGTAAAATATATTTTTCAGTTATTTTGGGTCCAATTAAACGATTTTTATATCCCAATTTTTTACTTTTCGACTTAATTTGGGTATGAAAGGGTTAAATTCGATTCATATAAATATGCATAGCGGGTTATTATGAGCCAGAAGTTATAATGAGGTTGACAGTTCCCTTGAGTGGTCTGTTAAATAATTTTAAATTAAATGTTAGGGCTCACTTACGTCGGCGCAGAATTTAAGCTCGCATGATGATACAACTTTCATTTTTACTTATATAGGTGGAAAAGCGTATGGTGCGTTCTATATGTACATATGAAAGTATTTTTGTGGCCTTTTGTACAGAAAATGATGTTTTTTATACAAGATCTGATATCATAAAGTATTAAATTATAACATTTTAAACGCTGTATAACGGTACGCTTGAGTTTGTAGACATATTTGGTCCAGCTTGTGACAAAATCAATAAGCATGTACGTTCTGTGTGATTGATGTAAATACTGTGATTGACTGGTGCGAAAGAAAAGTGAAAAGAACAAATACGTTTATTATGAGAATTATGAGGAATTGTGAACAGGCGATAAATTAGAGAAGTGATAATTAAGGTAATGTGAATAGGCACTAATTATTACTGCAACTAGTAAGATTCTTGATGAAAAATCTCAACTTTCAGTACCTATTTCCCACTGAATCTATTTAAAAATTCTAACCTCCCACAAACTCGACATCCCGTTTTCTTTAATTACATCTATTAAGAAAGTTTTTTTTACCCAAACCATATATATCTCTATATATATATATATCTCTATATATATATATCTCTCTATATATACATACATATATATATATATCTCTATATATATATATCTCTCTCTATATATACATACATATATATATATATATATATACACAAACTCAGAATGGTCCCCTGAGAAACTTATATGTTAAACACAGACCGTGCATGGAACAAGGAACTCTTCTGGGAAAATTAAATCCACTATAGTCCGAATAAGTAATGGTAAATGACAAATACCATAGTTTTTCTTTTTCATGATGCAAGCCCGACGTGGGGAACGGGTCTCTCGCAAAGAGGTCCCATAAATATAGCTTCCCTCACCAGCTATCTGCAAAGCAGACAGGATCCAGCTTTGGGACATGGATCTAGGGTTTAAGGCAGCCTAGCCCTGCTACATTTAGAACCTCAATATAAGCAAAAGACTCGTTGCATTCACGTCGGATTGAATACATCAAAGAAAAAGGGGTAACTATTGTATTTTTAGCCAAAAAAACAAAACTTAAACCTCAACCGGGACATTGAGCGTCCACTTTTGAAGGCACATAACACGTCCGTTTAATATACATAAACTCAGAATGGTCCCCTGAGAAACTTATATGTTAAACACAGACCGTGCATGGAACAAGGAACTCTTCTGGGAAAATTAAATCCACTATAGTCCGAATAAGTAATGGTAAATGACAAATACCATAGTTTTTCTTTTTCATGATGCAAGCCCGACGTGGGCAACGGGTCTCTCGCAAAGAGGTCCCATAAACATAGCTTCCCTCACCAGCTATCTGCAAAGCAGACAGGATACAGCTTTGGCTAAAAATACAATAGTTACCCCTTTTTCTTTGATGTATTCAATCCGACGTGAATGCAACGAGTATTTTGCTTATATTGAGGTTCTAAATGTAGCAGGGCTAGGCTGCTTTAAACCCTAGATCTATGTCCTAAAGCTGGATCCTGTCTGCTTTGCAGATAGCTGGTGAGGGAAGCTATATTGATGGGACCTCTTTGAGTGTTATCAATTGAATATGTGGTTTTCGTTGAAGTTTTAAACAAAAAAGTGTACCGTGCATTATTAACTAAATTACTTCGTGCTACTAATCATTCATTAACGAATATATTTCATTATTGACGTTATTCAGTACTATAGTATTTGATCAAACCAAGGCTACAGAACGTGGCTTGCCTTGTTTGGTTTTCAAATCAATCAGAAAACGTGCAGTCATAAGGTTGAAATTCCCTTGGTTTGTTTGTTGTTTTTCAAATCTATCAGAAACGTGGTTTTTAAGGTTCAGATTTCCTTCACACACTACCTGACCTCCAAAAGGGTCACCTACCGTGGGAAAAAAAGGATTAAGTCAGTAAACACGACCAGATAAGTTTCCATTTAATACTTTTTCTTTAACATTTCTTTCGTCGGTAGCTTAATTCTATATAATTTAGTAATAAATTTGTGTTACAAGACCTGTTTCTGCGTTTCAAGAACGCGGACCTACGTTGTAATTTATTAATTTCCAAACGCTCGTTTTTTTTTTTTTTTTTTTTGTTTTAACTAATTAAAAGCATGGCACCCCGTCAAGTACTTGCAGTCGCTGTGAAGGGAAATTTGCTGCTTACGCGTTTACAATGGCTAATAATAATGATCAGTTAGTTTGCAGGTGGTGCTCAAGCATGGAAGTGCTGAGGAACGAATTAGAACGTGAGAGGAGGCCAGGGTGAGACTTGAAGAAAGCGTGATGCTCCTGACGGCAAAATTAGAATCCCTTGAGACTCCAGTTACGACCCCTCCTGCCTCAGTTTCTATAAATAATAGTATAATAGCCCTCTCTCTTCCCCTAGTTCCCAACCCTTCGTTCGAGTGCGAAATGGAGCCCCATTGAGAAAAGCAAAGACCTTGTCTACCAGTAATAACAAGCAATAAGTTTTCTGTTTTAGGTTCGAAGATGCTGATGAACCGGAAATACGACTCGTTGGCGATTCCATTGTTCGAGGGCAGCTCGAGGAATTCTGTGGGAGAAACCCTCGTCGTAGGCGCCGTTACTGCTACCCTGGTGCAAGGGTGGAGGATATAACTAATAGTGTTGACCATTTTACAGACGGTACCCCGAGGACACAACGTATGTTATTCATGTCGGTACTAATAACGTTTTAAATTCTAGATCGGAAGAACTGCTGGCTAGGTACAGGGACTTATTAGAGCGATTAAAGGAGAAAACTAATAAGATTGTTTTAACAGGTATACTTCCTCGAATTATCCAACGAAGCGATTTCTACAGCAAGGCGACCTATATTAACAATAACCTAAAGTCTCTTTGCCAACAGGAAGGAGTGCATTTTGCAAATTTTTGGAACAGTTTCTACGGCAGGAGGGACTTGTTCCTCGAAGATGGACTTCATCTTAATGAAGTTGGAGCTGCGCGTTTAGGAAGACTATTTCATAATACTGTCTCTTCTTTTCAGGCTGCCGTAACCGAACGGTCCCAGCGTAAATTCCACAAATTTCCCCCGCGCTCGCGAAGGTGTCGCAATTACAAACAATTTGAAGGTTCTATCCTTAAATGCTCGTAGCCTACGAAATAAAATAAACGAATTTTTTTCTTTAATTGCTTGTAAAGACTATGATTTAATTGCGATAAATGAATCGTGGCTTAGCACTGAAACACGTGACTTTGTAGGGGAGTATCAAATTAAAGGTTATAGACTTTTTGTTAAAAACAGAATAGGTAGGCGAGGAGGCGGTGTTATGTTGTATATCAAAGATAATATTGCGAACGTTATAGAAGTAAAGCACTCAATTCCAGAACCGATAGATTCGACTATAGCAGAACTTAAATTGAACGATTTCAAACTTCTTGTTGCGGTTATATATAGGCCCCCAAATCAAACAGCTGATACGGACGAAGCGTTATATCGTGAACTAAAGAGAATAATCGGTAGTGAGCAGGCTTTAGTTATGGGTGACTTTAATTGCGCCAACGTGAATTACGATACAATGCAGGGAGACGCGGAAGGTAATCGTTTAGTTAATTTTCTCGAGGATAGCTTTCTTATTCAAAAGGTTGGGGAACCTACGAGGTTGGACAGTATTTTAGATTTAGTAATAACTACGGATGATAGGCTAATTACTGATCTTCAAGTAATAGAACCGTTGAGCAATAGCGATCACAATATGGTAGAGTTTGTCCTCTCAGTAAGTCACTCGAAACCAACTAACTCGACTAAAATTCCTAACTTCCAGCACGCAGACTTTAGTAAATTTCGAAATAAATTTTCACACGTCAATTGGGAAAACGTAATGGGGAACTCCAACGCAAAACTAATGTGGGAATCGTTCGTAACGGTATTTAGGACTATAAATGAGGAATGTGTACCGTACAAAATTAAGCGTGCGAAAGTAAACAACAAGCCCTTGTGGTTTACTTCTAGAGTAGGAGACATTATAAAGAGTAGAGATAGGGCTTATAGGCTATATAAGTGCGATAAAGATAATCTGTTGTTACGAAACAACTACATATCTCTAAGGCGTGAAGCTAAAAGTGTAATAAAAAAGTCAAAACGCGAATTTGAAATCTCCATAGCTCGTGACGGTAAAGAAAACCCCAAGCGATTCTTTCAATACGTCAATAATAGAAATCCAGTAAAAAGTGTCTTAGGTCCATTAAAAAATGTAAATGGAGATCTAGTCTCTGAAAACAAGGAAATGGCTACCTTGCTAAACGAATTTTTTACGTCAGTTTTTACTATAGAAGATGTAACGAATATCCCTACGGTCATAGACATAATACCTTTTGATAATGGTAATATTTTGGATAATATTGTCGTTAGTGAAGGGGAAGTAATGCGCTATATTGATAAAATGAAAACGCGTAAATCACCGGGTCCGGATTCCATATATCCCATACAACTAAAAGAATTAAAAGATAGCATTGTTGTGCCGCTAACAAAGATTTTTAATGCGTCTATTTCTGAGGGGTGCGTACCAGATAATTTCAAGTTAGCAAACGTAACACCTATCTTTAAGAAAGGCGATAAAGGTGCGGCGGGAAATTATAGGCCAATCAGTTTAACGTCTGTTGTAGGTAAGCTACTGGAATCAATAATTAGGGATCGTATAGTCGAACACTTAGAAGTGCATAATCTGGTTAGAAATACGCAGCACGGTTTTAGGCGAAACAAATCTTGCTTAACTAATCTTTTAGAATTTTTCCAAAGCGTGGTTGACGTTTACGATAGACATCGGGCGGTTGATGTAGTGTATTTAGATTTTCAAAAAGCGTTTGACACCGTGCCGCACAAAAGACTCATTGAAAAAACTAAGGCTCATGGAATCAGGGGTGTAGTAATAAATTGGCTAGAAGAGTGGTTGCGAGGCAGGAAACAGAGGGTGGTCGTTGATGGAGCGGAGTCGTGTTGGGCTAATGTAGCGAGTGGCGTTCCTCAGGGTTCTGTATTGGGCCCCTTGCTTTTTCTTATATATATTAACGATTTAGATGTCGGCCTAGTCAGTACAGTTTCAAAGTTTGCGGATGACACGAAGCTGGGTGGTAGGGCGATTAATGACGAAGATAGAGGTAAAATTCAGGAAGATCTGAATAAAATCGTTGATTGGTCAGTCACATGGCAAATGAGATTTAACGTGGATAAGTGCAAAATTTTGCATATAGGTTCGCGTAACGGTAATTTTGCGTATAGTATGTCAGGGAAAGATTTAACAAGCGTAGAGCAGGAAAAAGATTTAGGAGTTATAGTCACTGGTGATTTAAAAGTAGCGAAACAAAGTACAGCAGCGGTCAATAAGGCGAACAAAGTGTTAGGTTTTATAGCTCGAAATTTTGAGTACAAATCGCGCGATATTATAGTTCCTCTTTATAAATCATTAGTTAGACCCCATTTGGAGTACGCGGTCCAATTTTGGAATCCGCATATGCGCAAAGATATAGACAAAATCGAAAGAGTTCAAAGACGAGCAACTAAGATGATTCCGTCTCTTAGGTCAAAGTCGTACGAGGATAGGCTTAAGGAGTTAAAATTGACTACACTCGAGACTAGGAGGTTAAGGGGTGATCTAATCCAGGTTTTCAAAATTATGAATGGTTTGATAACGTAGATAGAGATAGCTTTTTCGAAATATCTCAATATAATAGGACTAGAAATAACGGGTAAGTTGACAAGTAGAAGGTTCGAGACAGCAGTTGCGAAAAACTTTTTTACGCATAGAATAGTAAATAGCTGGAATAGTTTGCCGGTAGAAGTAATTAGTAGCACGTCTATAAACATGTTTAAAAATCGATTAGACGCGCATGTTGATAGAAAGGGTATAGTTTAAGGTAGTAAAATTAAGGCTTTGTGGGGATAGATCCCACAGCTCAACACAAGTGTTGTGGGATATAGGGAGGCAGCGTCTTGGGTTAGGGGATACTCTCTGTCCTTACACACCCCATTTAAAGAGATTCCTCTGCCGAGCGGTGCCCCCCATAGTACTGTGAGGTATTGAAAAACTCATGATCTTCACTTGCCCCACAAACACCTTTAAATGGGAGACCCATAATGGGTGCACACACATTTCTACATTACTGTACAGTCTTTACAGCCACACCTACACTTTTCCTCGTAAGTGTATATATTGTAATGTATATGGTTGTAAATTTTGACTTGGTCCGCAATCGATATGGACCGTGACTTGATGGATACCGTAATGAAATTGACTGGATTCTTTGGATCTGATATATTTGCATGTCCGTTATAAATAGATATAGAGTGTAACATATTTGTGGATAGTAGTCTATTATGACTTGATCCTCTGGATCGAGAGATTCTATCTTTAGTTTTAAATCGATAATTAATTATTTTAAATTGATAATTATTTAGTTTCGTAAAAATTGGTCGTTGCCAATTTACCGGCAGTTTTTACATAAATTTCTTATGTTCTTGTGGTTCGGAACCCACGTAAAATTGTAGGTCCCCTCCGCCACCACGGAGGACATACACAATACACGATTACGAACACAGTTAGGTAGACCAGCCATGAGTGGATCCTAGGGTCTTTGTTGGTCTGAAACATTATAACATTATATACTATTATATATATATACATATATATCTATATATATATATCTATATCTATATATATATCTCTATATCTCTATATCTATATATATATCTATCTATATCTATATATATCTATATATATATATATATATATATATATATATATATATATATATATATATATATATATAATAAAATTAGTAACAAGAAGATATTTAATTTAAATACTCAACATGTGTACATATATATAATAACAATAAATCAATATTAGTAATAATGTTTAAGTGGATATTTAGAGGAGGAAAAACAGATCTGATGTTTTAATTTTAAAGCCGCATTAATCAACATGGTGTTCTTTTAACACACGCAATTTTATAACGAAATTTGATGTGCAGTAAAATTATTAGTTCACATACCAGAAGATGGCCTGTGAATGTGAATGTGATGGTATATATCGCTGTAAATAACAAAAAACTACATATTTAAAAGTAAATAAACAATTAAGCATGTGTTATGAGTGTATAGTGGACCTAGTTTTAGCCGTTTAAGGTGATAATGATTTAATTGTATGCAATGATTGATTGCTTATTAATGAAAGGCTATTTGAGTAGATCCACCATACTATTGGAAGTGACCGGTATGGCAGCGAGGTCACCAGCTTGGTTTACACCCAAGCAAATTAATGTTAAGGTTATAAAAGACACCTTGTAGTTGTATTTTATTATGAAAATAAAGCCGTTATTTATTCACTGTGATATAACAAAGAATTGACAGTAATTAATTGATAGTTTTACGTTATGCTTATGACATAGACTTAGCTAATAAGATGAAATGTTAATAGCTTAATTGACACGTAATAAGTACTGTAAACGTTGATGGTATGTAAATGGCATGCGACATGGAACATTGAATGGGCCTAGTAAGTGATCTAAAGAATACACGTGCGTTTGGTACATTGAATGGAAAACATGACACTGATTAAGTAGGCTAAATGATTGCATGGATGCACAAGGAATAATTGATGCGGCCTAATAATAATGGATTGAAATGCTTGACAAAATAACAAATATCATTTATATAAGACCATTATGTGATGTTAAGTGATTACGTCAAGAGAATATTTAGTTAACACATAAATATATGAATTGAACATAATAACGGATGATACGCGGAATAACGGTATTGAAATGACACTTGAATTGGAGAACAGGCCTACTGCGTTCTTTCACGAGAGCCAGTTGGAACGCTTAATTACACACTTTGGGAGTATAGCCTACCGTTCGGCGGTAGGCTAATGTAGGCTTCACAAGAGTACTTAGGATAGGAGGTACTTATCTTAGGACGATGTAACCTTGTTGAAGGTGGGTTGAAGACGAACCATTTGACGCAGATTCGAGTTGTCGTTGTCCGTTAAGCCTCTTGAGATGATGGATGTAGGCTTCGTGGAGGCCTGAGGTGATGTTACTTCTCGAGGTGCAGGCTGGCCTATTGATCTTGCAGGCGTAGGCCTGTGGTGCCGAATATATCTCGAAGAATGTGGAGAAACTTGAAGACCGACCCGGCAAACCGCAGGCCCGAAGCGATTCCGGTTGGGCCTCGAAGGATTGCTTCTGCAGGTGGTCTGTAGATCTTACTTGATGATACATTGTAGGCCTTGAAGGAAGCAGCAGGCCGAAGCCGGTAGGCGGTTGAAGAGGTGGTATCGTACAGAGAAGTCTAACGAAATGGAAGCGCTAACGAAGTGAGAAGGAGTGAGAGTGGGTGCTCGCTTTTATACGTAGTTCCTGTGACGTAGGACTTCGCACCAAATCTTAAGACGCTTTGTGCGCGTCCTTTAGTTGATAAGGATTTGCGTTCGCGCCCTTTGGGAAGAAACAGACTCTCCATTGTTTGACTCTTGCCCAAGTGTGTTTTCCAAGTTCTTTGATGATAGCGTGGAAGCAAAAGATTTCTGTCTATTTGCTGGTCTATTTCTTGTCGATCCGCTACAAGTGTATAAAAAGTTTTCGTATTTGAGCTTCAGATCGGATGAAAATAAATCAGTTTCCCTTAAGAAAAGCGAAATTAATTTCTTTGAATTAAAATAATGAGCCTTCATTTTATTTTTCATAATACAGATATTAAACAAAGAAAAATGTTTTTGATTTAAAACTTTTAACCTAAATCTGTTTTTTGTGATGTTCGCAATTTGTTAACATATGAAAATGGAATTACATTTGAAGAGGTATTGTGGTATTAGAATATAATATGCTTTGAGAATACAATACAAGTCATTGTACTCTCGTTATGTCTATTAAACCCTTTTTCAGATATTTATTTTAAGTTAATTTCTAATGTTTAAGGGTAGTGTTCAAAATTGAGTGTCAAACTGTCTTTGTCTGTTTGTTTTTGTTTGTACTCATGAAAGACCGTGAAAGAACCCCACAGGAGGATTTTTTTCTCGTGAAGGAAGGCGAGGATGAATCTTTTTTTTTTTCCTCAAGGGGCAAGTGCCCTTCATTAAGACCTGTGAGGCCCCATAAGTGGGTTAGGAACTTAAGGAGGGAGGTCCCCTTATAACGGAGGCTAAGGCCTCCTGAGGGCCCTTCCAGGGGCAGGATTTCAGAACACCCCGACCTCTTCGTCCCAAATGCGGCTATACTACTTCAGGCACAGAGATCAGTTCACCGTGCACATGGATGGCAAGAGCATTGTACTCACTAAAAATGTGGATGTTTCGTGAGCAGTTTTCTTTGCCTTCCACGTCAAGTACCCGCAGTTCCTTCCATACCACAAACAAATTATGGATGAATCTTTGCGAAATAAATATATTCATTTGTAAGTTTTATGTTACAGCATGGATCGAGTGCCCTCTCTCTAGTTTTGATGCATTAAATGATCTACAACTTCTAAAAGAATTACAAAATTATGAAAATCTAAACGTTAAAACAGCTGCGCTTTCATCGCTAAGCAAGCATCTTTGGTACCTTAGTGAGGTATTAGTTGGAATGGCGTTTTATGATCATCGCCTGCCCCTATTCATTAAGCGAAGAATGGTTTAAGCAATCACCGGTAAAGTTGAATGGGAAGACCCACCCCATCGGGTGATGATTTCAGATACCTCAAATATAACGGAATTAAGAGTGGAAGACTTTGTAAATGCTCGAACCAATGACTTGTTTCAGATTCTTAATGCACCTTCTACATTTCTTGAGAAAGACCTAAGCACTTGGGAAGATGGCAATGATTTTCAGGTTGCCCGAAAGGCAGTACTTAATATAAAACCTGTGAATGAGTTAGCAGAGAGAGGAGTAGCTCTTATTCAGGAGTTTAACACTTCAATAACAAGAAATGAAGAGCAACAACAATATTTATTACAAGTAGTTGAAAATCACCGCAATGCTTTTCCAAAGGCCATTAAAAATGACTTGCTTTTAAAAAGTTTCAAATAAAGATGTCTACTAAACATAACCTACATTACCAATGTAATGTACTGAATTGTATGATATGTATATTACAAATATACTGCATTAGTTAAACAAATATGATATTAGTACATCAGTAGCACAACTAATTTGTAATGTTAACTTAAAAAATGTGAGCTAACAATTTATACAATCTGTTTTCTAAACGTTGCTTGCGCAACCTTTAAATATCATTTCATGTGAAGGGAAATTTGCATACAGCATTTTTTTGATCGTCCTCATAAAATAAAACGTTCGCAACTCAAACAATTTGTTATTGCGTTTTCACCCCTATATGATAAAAGTGTGTATATGTATATATATATATATATATATATGTTAAACACAGACCGTGCATGGAACAAGGAACTCTTCTGGGAAAATCCACTATAGTTCGAATAAGTAATGGTAAATGACAAATACCATAGTTTTTCTTTTTCATGATGCTAGCCCGACGTGGGCAACGGGTCTCTCGCAAAGAGATCCCATAAATATAGCTTCCCTCACCAGCTATCTGCAAAGCAGACAGGATCCAGCTTTGGGACATGGACCTAGGGTTTAAAGCAAGCCTAGTCCCTACATTCAGAACCTCTATATAAGTAAAAGACTCGTTGCATTCACGTCGGATTGAATAAACAAAGAAAAAGGGGTAACTGTTGTATTTTTAGCCAAAAAAACCAAAACTTAAACCTCAACCGGGACATTGAGCGTCCACTTTTCAAGGCACGTAACACGTCCGTTTAATATACACAAACTCAGAATGGTCCCCTGAGAAATTTATATGTTAAACACAGACCGTGCATGGAACAAGGAACTCTTCTGGGAAAATCCACTATAGTCCGAATAAGTAATGGTAAATGACAAATACCAGAAGAGTTCCTTGTTCCATGCACGGTCTGTGTTTAACATATAAATTTCTCAGGGGACCATTCTGAGTTTGTGTATATTAAACGGACGTGTTACGTGCCTTGAAAAGTGGACGCTCAATGTCCCGGTTGAGGTTTAAGTTTTGTTTTTTTTGGCTAAAAATACAATAGTTACCCCTTTTTCTTTGTTTATGCAATCCGACGTGAATGCAACGAGTCTTTTACTTATATAGAGGTTCTGAATGTAGGGACTAGGCTTGCTTTAAACGCTAGGTCCATGTCCCAAAGCTGGATCCTGTCTGCTTTGCAGATAGCTGGTGAGGGAAGCTATATTTATGGGATCTCTTTGCGAGAGACCCGTTGCCCACGTCGGGCTAGCATCATGAAAAAGAAAAACTATGGTATTTGTCATTTACCATTACTTATTCGGACTATAGTGGATTTTCCCAGAAGAGTTCCTTGTTCCATGCACGGTCTGTGTTTAACATATAAATTTCTCAGAGGACCATTCTGAGTTTGTGTATATATATATATATATATATATATATAAATTTAAGCAGAAAGCCACAGACAAGAAGGAAAGAAACATCCATCATGTTGGAGAGGGCCTATATTTTGTACAATGCAACGTTTCAAGCACAAACTATGCTCATCTTCAGGCAAAAAAATTTAAAAAATTCTAAAAAGTTAAAAACAGAATATTAAAAACCATAATGAATGACAAATATAAAATACAAAATAATGTAAGGAAAAACCCAAACTAAAAATTCACAAGCTTTTAAAACACTAAAAATGAAAGTCACACACTAAAAAGAACAATGAATGATAATTAATGAATGACAATTATAAAATACAAAATAATGTAAGGAAAAAACCCAAACTAAAAAATTCACAAGCTTTTAAAACACTAAAAATGAAAGTCACACACTAAAAAGAACACACCTTAAGTCTAAGTAGTACAGATTCCGAGGCAAAACTAATACAAACAGAAGCATCTAAAAACAAGTAGAGGTTGGTTGTTAAAAATGTTCAGTTAAGACGGAGGGGAACGGATGAATTATCAGAATTCAGCGAAGGGGAGAGAGTTTTAATATATAATGATTCTAAAAGTCTTAAAGTTTGCTCACACGGAGCGGAATCTAAAATGTTAAAATTAACTAAAGTTATATCCACTTTGCATTGAATAACATGGCTGCGTATAGCTGAAGCTTCTTTAGTTCTCAGTGGTTTGTTAGTTCGCACAGAAACGCGACTCGAGGCTCCGCACAGTGCTACCAATATAGCTCCGATCACATCAGGGACACTTGAATTCATATACAACAGCACTGCGCAGAGCATCCGATACACGGTCTTTTACATTAAAAAATGAGCCAATAGAACGACGGTTAACAAATACTAGTTTAAAATCTATTTGACAATAAAATTTACTAAGAAGTGGCATAAGGTTATTGCGGCAATATGAATTCAGATATCCCATTTCTGGGAGTACAAGATAATATACATCTTTAGGAACATTAAAATTAGACATTTTTGGTTTATAAATGTTAGCTAAAAATCTATTGATAGCGTTTTCTACGATCTGCAAAGGATAACCATTATTCACAAAATATTTTCTTAAAAAAACAAATTCATTATGCAAAGACTGATAATTAGAACATAAATTAGACGCTCGGTTAAGTAGGGTGTTAACGGATGCCAGCTTGTATTTAAAATCACAGTAACTTAAAAAATTGAGTCCAAGACCGGTGAACGTCTTCTTTCGAAACACTGAAGTAATAATGGAGTCACTATCCCTGCTAATCAGTAAATCCAAAAAAGGCAGCTTGGAATCTGATTCTTCCTCCAGAGTAAACTTTATGTTTCGTATGTAGGAGAATTATGACTTCTGATTGATCGAGGACCTTGGTGTAGTGGATAGCATGTCCGACCGGCAATTGGATGATCCCGGGTTAGATTCCTGGGAGGTACCTCATTTTTCACTTGTTCGTTCTTTCTCCTCTTCTTGTGCGGACGCTCTTCAACACATGCGTCGTTCTTTATATATACAGGGGTTAGACAAAATAATATGAACACCCGCCGATTTCACCGGTTATCTTTACGGACTGCTCAGACACAAAGTAAACGGTCAAATGACTGGCAAACCTATTTAAATGCGTAACAGAGAGTGTATATGTCATGTTATAACCCTCACGTTGTTTTTACAGATCTGAGTGAATTATGAATTAGCAGTTGTGAAAGACCTGTCAGACTTCCAAAGAGGACAAATTGTCGGAGCGCGGATGGCTGGTGCATCGGTGACGAAAACCGCTCAGATGTTCAATGTATCCAGAGGAACTGTCTCTATGGTCATGTCTGCATACCAAAACCATGGAAAAACAAGCACCGACAAATGCAATAGTGGACGCAAGAAGAAGCTGTGTGATCGAGACCGCCGGGTGCTAAAGCGCATTGTGACAAAGAACCATAAGACCACAGCTCCAAAAGTGACTGCAGAGCTTAGCCAGCATCTTGCAAGCCCGGTATCGACCAGAACTGTACGTCGCGAGCTCCATGGAGCAGGATACCATGGGAGGGCTGCAATTGCCAAACCCTTCCTTTCGCACATCAACATTGAGCGGCGCAGAAAATGGTGAAATGACCATAAAAATTGGTCAATGGACCGGTGGAAGAATGTAGTCTACTCCGACGAATCCTCCTTTACGCTATTTCCATGTTCCGGTCGAGCTTACGTCTGGAGACAGCCTAAAGATGCTTATGACCCCGACTGCCTGACCCCAACCGTTAAGCATGGAGGCGGATCTGTGATGGTTTGGGCAGCAATATCGTGGAATACTCTTGGCCCAGCTGTAGTACTGCATGGTAGGGTTAACCAGGTCCATCCCATGGTCCAAACGCTGTTTCCCAATGGCGGCGCCGTCTTCCAGGATGATAATGCACCAATCCACACCGCTGGGGTCGTTAAAAACTGGTTTGAAGAGCATGTTAGTGAAGTAGAACGCTTGGATTGGCTTCCACAATCCCCGGATCTTAACATTATCGAGCATCTGTGGTGTCAGTTGGAGCAGCAGGTCAGAAGCCGATTCCCACCGCCGGCGTCTTTGGAGGAACTGGAGCAGGGTTTGCTCGAAGAATGGCTCAGGATTCCTCTAGCCACTGTCCAAAAGCTGTATGAATCAATTCCCCGACGCATTGCAGCTGTTATTGCCGCTAAAGGAGGACCAACTCCATATTAAGAATAAAAACCGCCATTCATCAAGGTGTTCATATTATTTTGTCTAACCCCTGTATATATATTATATCTTTCCTTTTTTCAACCTTTCAAAGGTTCTGCTCGATGATTCCTCAGTTCACGAAGGTCAAGCTTGTCGCCCCTCCTCTCAAGTTGGCCTGGTGAAGTATTGAGTTGGTTTCTTGTACTCTCCACCTCACATAGCTAGGTACGGCCGCTCATCAGGGATTGTTCTGAGCCAGGCGTCTAGTCTTCTTTTGAAGATGTCTACTGCAACACCATTCGTGTTCCTTAGGTCTTTGGGCAGCTGATTAAACAGTTTTGGTCCTCTCACAACAAAACTATTTTCTTTCAGGGTTAACGATGTTCCCTGTCTCGCCTTTAATTTGGGGACGAGCACGACACAGTCTTCCTTTTCTACTTTCCACTGTTCTTTGTGGAGTTACAGGGTTTGGAGTAAGATTAAGGACTAGTTTCTCTATTATTTTCCAAGTGTAAATAATGGTGTATCTCTCTCTTCTCCTTTCCAGTGAATATAAGTTTAGTTCGCGTAACCTTTCCCAGTAATTTAGTTCTTTGCACCCCTTGATCTTGGCTATGAAGCTTCTCTGAATCCCTTCTACTTGTCTAATGTCTTCTTTTTTATATAGGCATGTTAGGACCGAGAAGTATTCCAATTTGGGTATGATCAGGGTTTTCAGTAGAGGAATCGTTACATTCCTATCCCTTCGTTTAAAGGTTCTCAATATCTGCCCCGTTATTCTCTTTGCTCTGTTTACTGCTATCTTATTTTGTGTTTCACATTACGCATCATCAGTCATTACAACCCCTAAATCTTTTGCTGTAGAATTTCTCTGAATTTCCTGTCCATTTGGGGTATAATATTCCATGGATTTTAGATCTTCTCTTTTTCCGCACCGTAACAGCTGAAATTTCTCAGTGTTAAACTTCATATTGTTGTCTTCCGTCCACTTTAGATTCTGTTCATGTCGGTTTGTAAAGATCCTATATTTTCTTGGTTTCTTAATTTTCTACTGACCTTTGTGTCATCAGCAAAGGATGTTACTGTGTTGTCTGTGGTAACGTCCTCATCTATGTCAGTTAGCATGATTATGAAGAGTAGTGGAGCTAATACTGTTCCTTGTGGTACTGAACTAAGGACCTCTGATTCCGATGAAGATACTCCTTGTACTGTAACGACTTGCCGCCGCTCACTAAGGAAATTATATATCCATTTCCTTACTTTTCCTGTTATTCCCATATACTTCAGTTTATGTATTATGATTCCATGGTCACACTTGTCGAACGCTTTGGCAAAGTCTGTGTATATTACATCATAGTTTTCATTACTTTCAAGTACATCAATAACACTGTGTAACACTGTTTCTGTTTATATAGAATTTTTTATGTTTTTATATGCATTTGTGGGCGCTGAGTCCAAATCTGGCCTTGGTTTGTGTGTATCATCAATGGTTTCAAAGATAATCCATTTTTCATGTTTTACCAGTATAATGTTATTATGGGCGCAGCAATATCAGAATAATCAGGAATTGTTGAGAACAATCCGGATGTTCGTTGACAGTTTCTTGCTCTAGAAATTGCCCGAAACTTCCACTGTGCTATATAAAGAAGAGCGCAGAGTCTGAGAAGTCAGTAAGTGTGAGCACACAAAGAAAGCAGGTTGTTTGTCTGATGGTTACCAGCACTGAGGTACTGTGTTTCTGTGCTTCTCTGTGCTGACGATTTGAGTGTTATCAATCCTTTTTTATTGCGAACATTATTTCAGTGTTGTGAATACATCTTTTTTCTGTAATCTGTAATCTGTTGCAGATTTAATAACTCTTCTCTCTATATCTGCAGGTTATGATTAATGTAGTACAGTTTGGTAAAGAGAATGGCAACTAGAGCTTGTAAACACTCGCCGGATATATTCTGCTACGTTTGTGGGTATTACATAGGCCCCAAGCAAGTATCGCACAAGATTGTAAACGGCACCAAGTTCTGGATCGCGTATCGGCTCTATTTTGGTATGCCTATGGGTGACCAAGATAAGCCCTGGGTACCCCATGTGATCTGTGAGAAGCTGCCGCTCCACACTTGAAGGGTGGCTGCGGGGAGTATGCAAGGCAATGCCCTTTGCGGTACCCACAATATGGAGAGAACCAAAGAGCCACCACGACGATTGCTACTACTGCATGGTAGATGTTTCTAAGTACAGGAAAGTTAAAGGAAGGCAGACTCTTCAGTATCCAAGAATAGCGTCGTCCATAGCTCCTGTACCACATGGCGAAGGTCTTCCAATACCACGTCCACCAGAACAGGTATCTATCCATTATTTTATCTTCTGTATTTACAGACTGTGGGTCATTATGTGTCGATTTTTCTTAGTGCTGATGCTCTTCTACATATATAGCTATGCCTATATTTTGTTTCTTTGCTTTGCAGGTTGAAAATGAGGATGCAGCTAGCTCAGAGATGTCGGCTGGTGAGGACAGTCATAATGAAGAATATACAGTAACTTTCAGTACAAACCCTCACTTTCCAAATCAGAGAGAATTGGACGATTTAATTAGAGATTTGGGTCTGACGAAATCAGGGTCTGAGCTTCTAACCTCCAGACTCAAAGAGTGGAATTTGCTTGGAGAAGACTGCAAGAGCACTGTATACCGAAAGCGGCATGAAGAGTTTGCAAGGTTCTACGATGTCAATGGCTCTCTCTGTTATTGCAGCGAGGTTAATGGTCTATTCACAGCTATTGGATTAACACATATACCCTCAGAGTGGCGCCTGTTTATTGACAGTTCAACTCGGAGTTTAAAAGCTGTTCTACTCCACAATGGGAACAAATATCCATCTATACCAGTTGCACATTCTGTTCAAATGAAAGAGGACTATGAAAATGTCAAACAACTGCTCACTCAAATCAGGTATGAACAATATAACTGGGACGTGTGTGGTGATTTCAAAATGATTGGTTTCGTGTTACGTTTACAAGGAGGGTTTACTAAATATTCATGTTTTCTTTGCCTGTCGGATAGCAGGGCTTCAACTGAACACTATAAAACAGTTCAGTGGCCTCCACGTGAAAGACTGCAACCAGGAAAGTACAATGTACTCAGGGAACCTTTTGTGAAGCCTGACATAGTTCTGCTACCACCTCTCCATATTAAGTTGGGTCTAATTGAGCAGTTTGTAACTGCGTTAGATTTTGGAGGGGAAGTTTTCCAACAGATTCGGGTCATGTTCCCTAAACTCTCTGAGGCCAAAGTCAAGGCTGGCATCTTTGTAGGACCACAGGTCAAGGCGCTGTTGAATTCAAAGAACCTTGAAGCCAAGATGACTCCGATCGATAAAGAGGCTTCGTGTGCTTTCCATGATGTGGTTTGTGGGTTTTTTGGCAACCATAAAGCACCAAACTATAAGGAGTTAGTGTCAAACTTGATTAAGTGCTATGGCAAATGGGGAGCCGTATGTCTTTAAAATTACACTATCTGCATTCACATCTAGACTTTTTTCGTGATAACCTGGGCGATGTGAGTGAAGAACATGGCGAACGATTCCATCAAGATATTCAAAGAAAAGGTACCAGGGCCATTGGGATGCTTCCATGATGGGAGACTACGTATGGTCGCTGATCAGAAAGAATAAGAATGTTCATACGCGGAAGTCGCGTTCTTCAGTGCATTTTTAAGGAACGCACCTGCATAACGAGGCTTGTTATTCTCTTATCGGTTCTCCTCATGATATATATTATATCCTTTGCACCATTTTGGGTTTGTCAAACAATTTTGGCTCAATAAACATTAATTTCCAATAGTGTTTTTATTTTCAGAAAATATTTATGTTAGCCTTCTTTATATACTTTGCCATATGAAAAGTGTGATAACCTATATTTTTGAAACGGTTGATGATAGAGCAAAACCAATATCATTTTTGGAATCAGCGCCCCGAAGTCATTAAGAAACGACAGAAAATAAACAGAAAATTTTTCAAATTTTGTTACCCAGTGTAATGTTGTTGTAGTGTTTCATTAGTTGTGATAGGCATGATCTGCCTGACCGAAACTCATGTTGGTTATCATTGAATTTTTTCTGAGTTTCCAAAAAGTCAGATTTTCTGTCTATTCTTTTCAAATATTTTAGTGAGATAAGATGTAAGCGACACTGGCCTATAGTTTTAGCCTCGGATCGATCTCCTCCTTTATATATTGGGACTATGTTTGCCCTCTTCAGGATACCCGGTATTTCTCCCGTGTCTAGTGATCGTCTCCATATCCAATATAGGGGCTTAGCGATTGCATTCTTGCAGTTTTTGATCGGTGTGGCATTCCCTTATCCGGTCCTCCCGCTGAGTGTGTTTTTAGTTTCCCTATAGCTTGTGTAATATCATCTTTCGTAAAGTCGAAGTCCGTTATACTTTCCCCTTGTAGATCTTCAAAGAACGCGTTTCTATCGCATATCAATTTGTCAGTTTTTGGGATACTGAAAGATGATTCGTACTGAGCTCTTAATATTTCAAATACTCCTGTTAGATCATCAGATAAAGCACTGTTCTCGTTTTTCAAAGGTCCGATAGTCGCATGGTTTTTTCGACTTTCTTTTTGCAAAATTATAGAAGTACTTTGAGTTAACCTTTATCGCGTCGTCTTCTTTTTCTGTATGCTTCTCAATTAGTTCCTGTATGGCGTCATCGATACTCTGCAGTTTATCATTTAATATTTTTCTGATGCTGTTATCTTTACAGTTACTTAATTTTGCAGTCACTCTTTTTCTTTTTCGAAACAATGATCTCTTTTGTCTCTCGAACCTACTTCTCTTTCCTCTGTGTTGTATTTTTGGGACATGTCTTTCCACAATTTCTAACGTCTTCTCCTCTAAAGCCATTAGCATGTCTTCCGTTGTCTTGGCTTTGAAGATGGTTTTCCAATCTATTACTTCCATGCTGGATGCAACATCTTCCCAGTTTATAGCTTTGGAATGAAAATTAAAAATTTCGAATTTGCTTCTTTCTGTTGTTCGTGTTCTTTCCTTTCCTTTTGCTTTTATTGTGGTTGTTGTTTCAATGATGTTGTGGTCCGATATTATAGTTGGGGATATTTCTACATTATCAATTAGGTTGCTGTTGTTTGTAAATACCAAATCTAGGTGGTTGTTTTTTTCTTGTGTTTTCTGTTATTTCTTGCGTTAACATAAATTCATCAGCTAGAGCTAGTAGCATTTTTACCTGCTCCTGGTCTTCCCGTGAGCCCCCTTGTCATGGTGTGTACATACATTTTTTCCTATCGTTTTATATTTCATGAATGGGAAATTAAAATCGCCACAGAGAAAAATATTTGGGGTTGGAGAGTGTTGATCTTTTACCCAGTTTCTTACCTCTGTAATGGAATCTGAAAATTTTGAGGTTGGCGTGTTTGAGGGTCTGTACATTACAATTAGTACCATATTTAATTTTTCAACTTTTGCTGTTACACATTCTACGTAGCTGTTTGAGGTACTTATAGTCATTTCTGCCATATGCCTTTCGCGTGTGTAAATAGCACATCCTCCTTTACGTCTCACCACTGTTCTGTCGGCTCGGAGGATGTTATAGTTGTCAATTTGTATTTCTTTTTTGTTAACACAGGACTCACAGTTTTTTGACAGTTCGCCTGGCAGTCCTTTAGATGGGTTTCCGTGAGGCATGCAAAGTCTGCTCCGGCTTCTTGCATGAGTCCTTTCAGGTATAAAACTTTGTCTGGGGAATGATTTGATTTAAGGCCCTGAATGTTGGCTAGGATTATTTTTATTTTTTCTCTATCGTTTTCGCATACAGGTGGTTCAGATTCGTTTTCCAATGGTGGTGCCGGTTTCGTTGCCTTGTGGTCCTCCGAGAAGTGTCTTTGTGCATGCCTTCTGTCCGGCTCTCGGATTCTTATACTTGTCAGCTGACTTTGTATTTGCTGGATAGTATTTAGCTGCTGAATTGTGTTGGCTACGTCTAAAAAATTGGTACCTTTCTTTGATGTTCGTTTTTCCTGTTCACCCGTTGCGTTCCTTTGAGGGTGGTGGTAACGGTATTTTTGTCCGTATTTGCACCTCCCATATCTTGCATAGGTGTTGCAGACCGTAAGATGGTGGAACTTGCACTTCTTATCAAATTTGCAATATCCACTTGTGTACTGTGTGTTGCATAATGTGGGATGTGCATAGATGCATTGCCCAACCCGATATCTGCAGTTCCCGTTTGCGTAGTATTTACACACGGTATTTTCTACGCTTCTACTTCTTGTTTTCTTATTATTTTCAAAGTTCTTAATTTTGGTATTATCATTATTTTTCTTTGGATGATTATTTCCTACCATTTTAGTTATTATCTTTTTATCATTTCGCTCGTTGGACAATTTTACTACCTCGCAACTTTTACTTATTTCTTTTCTTCCATCTATGTCTTCATTCCGCATTATATTGTTTATATTGTTATTCGTTATTATATTGTTATTCGTTATTATACTGTTACTCGTTATTTCGTCTTCTTTCTCATCCACCCGGTTTTTCGTTGGGACATTTCCGGACTCTTGTGTCCCCATTATTTCATTCATTTTTGTAACACTCGAGTCTGCTATCTCCATTTCTTTAAATACCGCGAAGGAGTTTACCGTTTGTGTACATGCGCCACAGAGAAAATTGATCCCCACGATCTGTTTCGCATTCGAGACAAGAGTTATTTCCCTATCATCCCATTTCATGCAGATAAAGTCTTGCAGTTTTTGATAGGAATTGCATCGTATTGCAGCTTTTTCAGTTGTTTCCAGATTACACAAATTGCAGATTAAGTGAGAATTTGAACCCATGGTCATGCTCTTTATTAATTAGCGTAAAAAGAAATACCCACACAAATTCTTTATTTATTTATTTTTTTCCTTTCTTTCTATTTTCTTTCCTTTCGATGGTCGAGGTCGATATATATATATATATATATATATATATATATTATATATATATATCCATCTCATAATTGCGTTAGATTTGGCCACCCTCCAAAAAGTGGGGGCTAGATCCGCCTATGTTTTATCCCACTCTCTCTTTGTTGAAACCTCCATTTTAGGATATTTCATTGTTCACCACCACCTTTGGCTTTCCTCCGACTTCACTAACATCTCTGGTGAACTAGTTTACAACTTTTCTGTCATGAAAATCAGATTGTACAGCACCCTACTCGTATCCCCAATCGCCTTGGAAATAGACCCAACATTCTGCATTTATTTCTCACCTCTAATCTTTCATCTTACTCTCCCAAACTTCTTTCTCCGTTTGGCTCCTCCGACCATAATCTTATATATGTTTCCTGTCCTATCGCTCCAATTCGGCCTTTGGATCCTCCCAAGAGGAGACGCCCTTCGCACTTTGGCGCCGCTGATTGGGAGGCCATTAGGCAGTACTTCTCTGATTTCCCATGGAATGCTTACTGTTTCCGTGGCAGTGGCCCCTCCGAGTGTGCTGAGATCATCACGGAGAAGGTTCTCTCGGACATGGAATCGTGCATTCCATATTCTATTAATACTACTAATGCAAGAAAAACTTGGTTTAACTTGGTCCTCATGCTATCGGCAACTCCCGTCTCTCACTCACCTTATATTTCTGCCCGAAATCGTATAAAAACTGTTCTTCGACTAGCCAAACAATCCTTCATCAGGCAAATTTTGAAAACTTATCCAATTCTAATTCCTCTCACTCTTTCTAGCATCAAGCCAAGAACCTTTCAAACAACATTACTTCTTCTTTCCCTCCTCTTTTCCATTCCGACGGCTCAGTTGCCGTCTCTTCTCCTGACGAAGCTGAATTCTTCGCTCATACTTTCGCCTCGAACTCAACCATGGACGATTTCGTGCTGTTCCTTCATCTTCTCCTCCTCCCTCTGACATAATTATGTCTGAAATTAGAATCTCTTCCAAAGATGTTTTCTCTCTCCTATCTAGGATTAATTCTAGGAAGGCTCACGGTCCTGATGGTGTCCCTCCTGTTGTTTTCAAGAGCTGTGCTTCTGTGCTGACACCTTATCTAGGCAAACTCTTTCGTCTTTGTCTTTCATCTGGTAGTTTTCCTTCCTGCTGGAAGCTCGCTTTCATTCAGCCTGTTCCAAAGAAGGATGACCGCTCTCAACCTTCCAACTATTGTCCAATTGCTTTGATTTCTTGCCTTTCTAAAATATTTTAATCTATCCCTTATAGAAAGATTCTTAAACACTTTTCTTCTCACAATCTTCTTTTAGCTCGCCAATATGGGTTCCGCATTGGAAGCTCCACTGGCAAACTTCTTGCATATCTCTCTGACTCTTGGTCATCTTCCTTTCGGGATATCGGTGAAACCTTTGCTATTGCGCAAGGCATATCAAAGCTTTTGATAGAGTCCAGAGCAAATCTTTAATTTCGAAACTGCCCCCATTCGGTTTCTGTCCTTCTACAGTATCTATGCCTTCATCTCTAGTTTCCAGCTGTGGCTGGAGATAGCCACTGTTCTTCTAAAGCTATTAATAGTGGTGCTCCCAAGGGTTCCCTTGTCACCAGTCTTTTCCTTTTATTTAACAATGATCTATTAAGTCGCACTTCCTGTCGTATCCACTCCTCTGCCGATGATTCCACTATTCACTTCTCCACCCGCTCCCTAAAGCGTCCCTCTCAACAGACTCAATGCTTCGCATGGGACGTATGGTACACCTGACCTCTGATCTTTCTACTATCTCTGACTGGGGCAGAGCAAACCTTGTAGCTTTCAATGCCTCACAATCTCAGTTCCTTCATCTGTCTACTCGTTACAATCTTCCAATCGACTTTCCTCTTACTTTCAACAATGTACAACTTAATCCTTCCTCTTCTCTTAACATTCTTGGTATTTCCTTTTCTCATGATCTTTCCTGAAAAGATCACATGTACTCTCTTTGTAAAACAGCTTCTAATAGGTTAGGTGTGTTGTACCACCTCCCCAGCTTCTTCACCCCGACTCAGTTACTGTCTCTGTACAGGACTCTTGTCCGTCTCTGTATGGCGAACGCTGTGTGTGTGGCGGGGGGGGGGGGGCTCAACCCACACAGCTCTACTTGACCGAGTGGAATCAGAGGCTTTTTTTCTCATCAATTCCCCGCCTCTTACTGATTGTCTTCAATCCCTCTCTATTCGCTGCAATGTTGCATCACTCTCTCTTTATTATTGTTATTACAACGGACATTGCTCTTCTGAATTCTTTAATTGCATGACTTCTCCTTTAAGGAGAACACGCATTACCCGACCTTCGACACATTCTCATTTCTTTTCTGTCGAACTCTCTAACGCAAGGGTTAATCGGTAGCTAAGGAGAACAAAGAAATAATGATATCACTATTTATGGATTTGAGTAAGGCGTTTGATGTAATAGACCATAATATTCTACTTAATAAATTATATTGTTACGGCTTTAGAGGAGCAATCAGTGAATGGTTTAAAAGTTATTTGTCCAATAGATATCATTTTGTATCAGTAAATAAGGTTTGCTCAACTAAAGCGCTTGTCAAACATGGTGTGCCACAGGGCTCAGTTCTGGGTCCACTGTCATTTTTATTATATATAAATGACCTTCCACGTTCATCTGATATACTGAATTTCATAATGTTTGCAGATGATACAACTGTCTCTTTTCCTTGCAAAGATGTTAATACAGCTAAGAATATATTTCATTCAGAATTCATCAGTGTAATGAAATGGTTGACCACTAATAAACTCTTCCTAAATACCAGTAAAACAAATTTCATGATTTTTACTAATAAAAGAAATGTATATCTTGATGAACTTAATGTTGATGAAATCGCCATAAAGGAGTGTACTGTAACAAAACTTCTTGGTGTAATGCTAGATAAGAATTTGCAATGGAGTGATCATGTAAATTATATCGCGAAAAAGATTTCAAGGAGCGTTGCTATAATGTTTAAACTTAGAAATGTAGTCCCTAAACAAGTTTTATTGACTATTTATCATACTCTTGTTCTTCCTTATATAACATACTACACCCTTGTTTGGGGAAACTCCGCTAACAACGCATTAAATGGTATCTTTGTCATCCAAAAACGAGCAATAAGGTTATTATCTGATGTTGATTTCCTTGATCACTCTAGTGCATTATTTAAAGAGCTAAACCTACTAAAGCTCAACGATATGACCCAACTGGCACATTTTATTTTTATTTACAAGTGTAAGAACAAAATCATTAATTTGCAATGGGTAAATAGATATTTTGTAACTCATCAAGAAATCCACTCGTATCAGACCAGAAATTGATCAAAGCTTGTTATACCTCAATTTAGATTGTCTTCATCTCAAAAACTACCCATTTTCATTGGATTGAAACTATGGAATGACTTGCATGCCGATATAAAACATATTGTGAATGTAAATTTGTTTAAAACCAAGTTAAATCCCGATTAATAATGACATACTAACAAAAATCTAGGATTAATGTCCACTAATATTGTTTAATATTGTTCATTAATATTGTTTAATATTGTAATACATGTTTTAACTATTAATAATACTTATTTACTTATTTATTTATTTATTGTTATTAATTAATAACAACTAGCTGCTTATTTTTAATAAGAGCCCAGTAAAGCCTAAAGCTTAAGGGCCAAATTAAATAAAATAAATAGTTGAGCTTCACAATTATTCACGTCATTGTAAATTGAAAAAACTGTATTTACTTTATTATTATTAATAAAGGTTATTAATAAAGGTTATCTATCTACTCAACCGGTGAACTCTGGAACAATCTTCCTCAAACCATCTTTTCCTCTGTCTATGACCTCCAATCTTTCAAACGCAGAGTGTCCAGACATCTCGAAAACCTTGAACCTTGATTTTGGCTCTCTTATTCCTCTTTGTTTTTTTTGCGGACATCCGTCCTTGTCCCCTCCTTCCTACATAAAAAATAGAATATTAATATATATATATATATATATATATATATATATATATATATATAGGGTGGCCCAAAAGATATCTACCAATATGAACTTATATTTTCTCCGAAACGAATGAATAGAATTCGATGAAAATTTGCTGACACCCTATACTACTCACTAGGGTGTGTCAATTTTGTCAACTTTTTTCAAATCAATTTTGGTACTGAAAATATAGTGTCTTTTCATGTTAAAACTTGAAATTGGCCAACCAAAATGAAATAAAATAACACTTACGTACATCAATTTTACCTTAAAGTTTCAGAAATTGACTCTTTTACTAAATAATAGGACATAAATTGATTAACTATTCATCTGTCACAGAATTATCCCACTGTTCGCATATGGAGTGTTTTCAAGGTCATATAGTTGTTGTACAATGTACAAGTCACAACACGAATAGAACTGTCCCTCACTCTCAGTTCTCAGTTGCCTCTTAGATGTCATAGACAGTGGTTTGCTGTTATTGCTCTTGTACCTACTTCATAGTTATTCTACTAGACGAATATTACAGTTTAACTGTAAGTATGGATTATTGATTATTACAATTATTAATTATTATCATATTCTTCTGTCTAATTATGTTGTAATCCCATGAAATATTTTTTTATTGAATTTTAGAACATCGAATGACTAAACTTTGAAACATCGTAATTGATATAAAATACTTAAATGTTTTTCTTTCTTTTCAGATATTCCTAAGATGCCAAAATTGAAGACAAGAAGTCAGTTGTCATGCCACTTGAGCCTGTTAGTCGGTACAGGCAAGGAGCTTCCCGTATCAGAACTACCAATAGTGCGAGACATGCTGAGACTAGGGTTACTCCTTCGTGAACAAAATACAAAGGATAGAAGGAACTACACAGAGAAAGAGCTCATAAGGGACATGATTCCCCCTCTTCTGCATCAGTGGAAAAAAGCTAATGTGTTATTCAAACCACCTGTACTCAATCAGTATAGAACTATTGAGCTAAAATTAACAAAGCTGTGGCACAAAGCAGTTGAGACATCACTTGGTAAAGTCAAACTAGCAAAGAAAAATAAATTTCTGCACACACTTGATACTCTTCTTGACATTTTTAACTGCCAGTGTCCCATAGAGTTGTGTTCTGAAGCCAATTGTTCTCCCTCATACAGAGGAGAACCTCACCCTCACATTGATTGTCACTGTCCTCGTGAGAAGAAGATCCCTGTTTTGGAGCTGGCTTTCATAAAGGCGCAGAGAACAAAGGCAGGAGGCCAAGGAAGTATGCAGATTGGTTCGGCAGATTATTCAGAAACCAAAAAACAGATTGTTATTGCTAAAAAAAAAGACAAAATGCGAGAGAGGGAAGAAAGGAAGAAAAAGAAGAGTGATAGATCATAATAAGATAAGAAGAGCACAGGAAAAAATAATGAAGGAAATATCTGATCAGCATGAAAAAGATTTGAAGGAGGAAGGTCTCTCTTGCCTTTTGTTTGATGGAAGAAGAGATGACACAAAAGTTCTCCTAGAGGTAGAGGGAATGGACAGAAAGTTTCCCGGTCTCATCAAAGAAGAACACTACTCTGTGTGTTCCGAACCTGGTGGCCGCTATTTGTTTCATTTTGTTCCTGAAGCAGAAGTAGAAGGCAAGAAACATGCAGAGGCAATTGCTGATCAAATATATGTTGGCTTCAAGAAAGAAGACTTGACAGTTCACTGCAGGCCGTTGGTGGAGACTCAACTGCGGTGAACACTGGATGGCAGGGCGGTGTTATGACGCATTTAGAGAAAAACTTGGAAGAAGGCTTGTTTGGATTGTATGTGATTTGCACACAGGGGAACTACCTCTTCGTCGCTCATCCAGGAACTTGATGGTCCTACAAAGAGCAACAACAAGTGGTCAGGCCCCCTTGGCAACATGCTAGATGAAGCAACGGAATTAGAAATAAATACAAAATTTCCAAAGGTCGAAGTAGGCCCTCCCCTTCCAGTGTTGTCTGAAGAAGTTATCAAAGACCTCAGCACGGATCAATCTTACGCTTATCGTATTGTTCAAGCAATCAGATCATTAGAGTTGCCTCAAAATCTGGCTCTCTTGGAGATTGGACCCGTAAGTCACAGTCGTTGGTTAACTACAGCGATTCGTTTCTGCAGGATTTGGGTTTCCAAACATGCACTGAAGGGCAAAATGCTACAGAATTTGATGTTAATTGTTGAATTTATTATTGGGTTTTATCTTCCTCACTGGTTCAATGTAAAACTTAATCCAATGTGGATGGGGGGGGCCCAACCACATCTTGTTTCAATTACAGCTACTGAGAACCGAAAGGAAAGTAGTGGTGGATATCGTGTTACCTGTGGTGAAAAGGTCCGCTTGGTATGCTAGGCCAGAGGCAGTTTTGCAAGCAATACTCTGCAGCCAATGTACCAAAGAGCGAACTGAGGCTGTGGAAATCATTCTAAAGCTTAGAGGAACGTCACTAGATGATGACCAGCTGGGAGACTGCTCTGTTCAGACAAGGAAGGTACCTCCGATAAACGTCAATGCCACGAAATTGTCAGAATTAGTTAACTTGAGTTCGGAAGTTTTGGAGCCACCACTGACAACATGTATAACAAACAAAGATTTAACACAACATAAAGAGGCCCCAATGCAAGTGCCAAAGTGGCCTTCTCACACTCAGAGTGTGGAGAAATGTGTGAAAATGGTCACAGAAGCAGCTAGTCAAGTTTACAGTCACGAGAGGCGAGAAGGCTACATCAAAGCGCAAGTAGCAAGCCGAATGCTGATATCAAAGAACCGCAGCAAAAAGGACATGGTTACTTTCAAATAAAGACTCTGAATGATATCTTATTGCCACTTTAAATGTTGATAGGATGTTTGCGCACATTTGTTATTTTGTTACGAATTTATGGAAAAATGGAATTTTTGAATTAAAATTGATGTAGGTAGGAGTTATTTTTTATTGTTTTTGAAGCAAGGATATTATTTTGTATGCCAAATTATTACATTAAATTGCTACCAAATCACATGATTTTCAATTTAGTCATTTCACCCCCAAAATTGACACACCCTACAGTACTCACGCCATTTGTTTAACATCAGTTTGGAGAGAATGTCATTTAGGCGAGCGGCCAGACCCCGATTTAAACAATTTTAATTCCTCCCTTGTACAGAAAGTTGTAATATATTTTTCAGTAGTCCTTAGTGTTTAGTGAACACATTTTTAAGTGTTGTACTCAGTTTTTGATGTGCGGTTGCCATGGAAACGCCAATATAAACAAACACCTAGAAAATACCTGAAACTTTATCCAGATAATAATTTGTTTTAGTTTCGAATTGAAATACTGTTAACTAATCAACCTATACTGTTTATTATAAGTGTTTACTATCTAGATACACAATTGAATTATCACATTATAGTAAAACGTAATACAATCATGTATTGTTATAGGTTCGGGCCAGTTTTAAATTTACTTCCTCCTTTTATTATCACAATATTAGAATAAGACAAATGTGTGCTGTGACAAATATTGTGAAACTGTGTGATATTGTTGAAAACCACAGTTTAATTATTGTTATTTTTATTTCAGACGATCATCTATATCAAGCATGGCAGAACCTGACTCAAGTCCATTAAAATTTGTACAGGCGAAGAAACAGAGGCTATCAACAAATTGGGAGAAATGCGTTATATGTCAGCAGAGTCGCAAAGAAAAACTGGTTGTACCCACAAAAGTGGGTATTGAAACATTATTGTCAACATCATTGTTATGGCAGGATGACCTTTTACAAAGACTTGAATCTGAGTTTGATGACCTTACAAAATTACATAGTATGTCTGTTACATATCGTTGTAGCTGTTATCAATCATTTACAAGTAAGAAAAACATTTCTCATGTTAGTACAAAATGTAGCACGCATGATTCTGCACCACATGGTACCTAAGAACAAAGTATTCGCACCCGAGCTCAAATATCCAAGCTTACAGATTTTTCAATGTATTTAATATGCAACGCACGAAACTACGTGTCAGAATAATCTCTATCAAGCAGCACAAGCTCGGAAGGACATTTCTATGCTTGCCAACATTGAAGGAGAAGACCTCATTGCAGCTAATGCTGTTTAACACAAATCCTGCATGGCAAGCTGTACAAGCAAGCATAACATCGGTGCTTCAAGGAAAATGGAAGAAGGAGAGAACATATACGAGAAGGCATTTATGGCACTAGTAGGAGAAATAGATGTTAATCTACAACAAGGAAAAACTTATAAGTTGAAAACCCTGCTAGACAAATTCCAACAACTGTTACCTGACCACATTGATACCCAAGCAACCGTGCAGAAAAACTTCAGCGCCGTCTCATAAAGCATTATGGTGATAACATTGTTATTCATGTCCAGCGACGACAGTCCAAGTCAAGCATTATTGTCAGTAGCAGTGTCAGCTTAGGAGATGCCGTCAGAGCCTTTGCTCAACTGAAGGAAGCTTTCAACTCTAATGAGATGACACTTGGTTCTGCTGAAGAACAATCAAATGTTCTAGTGAATTCAGAAAGCTTACTTCATTCTGCCATTGGTATGCTTATACAAGAAAAAACACAAGTTGAAAAGCCAACTGAGTACTACACAGCTGCCGAAATCGGCCTGAAAACATCTGAAGAATTTGTTCCAGCACTTTTACAGAAGGCGTTTCTCTGGTTGCTGAACAAAGAGGCATTTGAATCGTGTGATTCAAATTACCAACCAGCAGAAAAATTACAACGTAGAGTCTTAGCTCTTGCAGAAAGTGTTATTCATAGCAGTAACAGCAATATTATAACCCCCCTTTATTTAGAACTTGCAGCGCAACTCCATCATGATCATGGAAAACGAGATATAATAAACACTCTCCATGTCCATTGTTTCACCATAAGCTATGATCATCTTCGCCGTTTTTTAACTGCCCTAGGAAAAGATGAGCTTAAAAAATACAAGATCGCATATACTGTACATACCACATGGCTTAGTCTCACGACAACATGAAGGAAAGCTGATTCAAGAAGGTGACGACAATAGTGATATCAACTGTGCAACCACTGATTGAAAGGGAACATTTCATTCCATGGCCCGTGTTGTATTTCAGGAACAGGCTATTGATACAGTTGGGACTGGCCTGGTCGACAGAGTGAAGATTGGCCAAAAAAGTCATTGTCTCTCGACTGTAATAATGCCAAGGCATTGAAGAATTTACTGCATTATGAAAAGCCCAGGAAACGACCAGAGCCACCTCGCCGTGATGATGCGAAGATGAAGGTGAAATCACTACATATTGCTGGATCAGACATGCAGGTAGCGGATCTTGCTTGGATGTTTCTGAGAGCGATTCCGCGTGGTAACCATTCTGTTCCTCCACGTATTGACTACAGTACAACTGAAAAAGTTCACGTCTGGACTGGATACAATGCATCGATGACAAAAATGCAATTCACTCGCACAGTTGCCACTTATTCTCCAGTTATAGATGCAAAGCCTGCCGATCCATCAACTGTCTACACAACAATGATCAAAAGTCAAGAAATGACAAAAGCAATGGGACAATTTAGTACAGTCCAAACTATGGACCAACAGCTCTATGCAGTGGCCCAAACCAGACGACTTTCCCAATCATGTAATTCGCCTTAGCGGATTCCATAGTGCATGCTGCTTCATTGCTGCCATTGGAAACCTATGGGGAAGTGGTGGACTGAGGGATCTGCTCGTGGATAGTGGGACTTATGCCCCAAACACAGCTGACATGATGCTTGCTGGGAAGCAGTTTCATAAATCTGTCTGTGGTCTAACCCTTTCATATGAGGCACTGATGCAGCTGTCCTTCACAGAATTTGTGAAGTGGTGTGAAGCCGACCAACAAAGACATATCCCAGATGAGGTGTGGCAACAGATTGAGGATACCTATGAAATGATTCAGAATGACGGTGATCAAGAATCTGCAGATGTAGCAAGTGAACTGAAGGGTCGACTTTCTCATGATGTTCTTCCACTACTAAGTGAATTCAAACAAGAACGTAGTGCGGGCTCACCCACATTTAAATATTGGTCAATGTTGCTGGGTGCAGTTCAAATACTATTAAACTACATACGCAGTGAACGTGAAGGTAACTGGCCATTACATCTGTCCTCACAACTTGCAATGACGCCATATTTCTTCGCTGCAAACTGTACTAATTATGCACGATGGGTACCCATTTATCTCCTCGATATGAAGGAACTTCCTGAAGATGTCTCTCAAGCATTCAATGATGGTGAGTTTGCAGTTCGTTGTCATTTCAAAGGTATTTGGAGTGACATGGGTACTGAATCAACTGTGATAAGAGATGCCAAGAGTAATGGGGGTGTTGTTGAGCTCACCCGAAAGGAACCAGCCCTTCTCCGCTGGATGCTCACTAGAACGTCACTAGGAGAATATGCCCAGAGTATGAAAGAACGTACTGGAATAGCTGCTGAAGAATGTTCTATACATGAGCAAGCAAAACCCTCTGCTCTCAAGCGAGATGATGATGATGTAAAAATATGATCAACCATCTTGAAAACAATACGACCAATCCATTTCAGCCAAATGTCCACCCAGATGGGAAACTGTTGAGCATTTCCAATGGAGTCATTGCTGACGAAGATGTACAGAAGTCGCTATTATCTGCCATCGATGCTGGTGAGAAGGAAATGTACGAATTTATTGGGAGTACCTTGTCCACTGGAGATAATCGTAGCTTCTACAGTCCTCTGAGTAGATCCAAAAATAAGACCTTCACTGACATGACTAAAACTACACATGTATTGATGCAAGGCAAGAAAAAGCTGGTTAATATCAATGCTGAAATGGTGTTTCGTAGAGCACTTAAAATCTCATAGGCACAGCCAGACATAACAATGATCCATGTATTGAGGCAGCCAGTCATATCCATTCCAACATGCTTGTTTCATGAAGATGGTGCAATGAGAAAAACACATAAGGCTGAGTTAACACACATATTGGAGAACAAGATAGAGGTTGGTCCTGTTCCAACAGCTATTGATAGTGCAACCTGTGTCTACATCAGAGATGCCATGGATGAACTACAATCAATAACAGGCAGCAGAAACACATCTACATTTGGCGAACTTGCCAACAGATACATGACTCGGCTGTCGACTTGTACGCATAAAGCCAACACTGTAATAGATGTGTTCGGCCAGTATGACTATAAAGACTCAATCAAAATTGAAGAACGGAACAGAAGGCTAGCAACTGCAGGTGAAGCCAAGCAATATCAGGTGATGTCCGGACTCCCACTTCCTCCACGGCTCTCTCATCGAATAAATCAGCATTGACTGACTTCTTGCGCAACTACGTAACTGAACATGCACCAAAAACACCGGAACTTGCTGCACATCACGAACATAAGATCTACCTTGCTCACATGAAGAGGCAGATACAAGGATGCTTTTCCATGCTATGAAGGCAGATGAGGAATTTTCTGCTGCCTGCCAATACCCAAGGAAGCATAGTTGTCAAGTCACCTGACACAGATGTCCTCGTGTAAGATGTGCATTATTTTCCTCAGACGCAAAGTACATCATCTTTCTGGGTAGAAACAGGAAAGGTGACCGCTACTGCTAATCACCATCGTCATATTCCTGTTCACAGCATATGCAATGAATTAAGTCCTGTGGTTCATAATTTACTTCCTACCATGCGTACTTTGACAGGATGTGATAGCGTCTCATCACTCTGTGGCATAGGAAAAAAGAAAATGTGGAAAATCATGGAGTCATTGGAGAAGAAAGGTTCGATTCCACTCCTTGGTAGTTTGGGTACTGACAACACAGATGAGGCCGAACATGCAGCCCGACAGCTTGTTGCTGCTCTATACGTTCCAAAGGATGTATGTAAAGAAGAACATAATGACTGAATCTTCTGAGTCCGCCTTGCTGACAAGAATGTACCATTACACAAACTACCCCTATCAGAACCTAGCTTTCTTCAACACTTTAAGAGATCATCATTTCAGACTCGCATTTGGATGTTGGTTCACGTTGCTAAACCAGATATGGCTTCACCAGATGGAAATGGGTGGCAAAGAGGGTGATGAATTAAAGGTGAAGTTATTTGATGGACCAACAACAGCAGAAGTATTAGATGAGCTTCTGTGCTCATGCCGTGGACGAAGACAATGTAGTAAGAACTGCAGTTGTGCAACGAATGATATGGCTTGCACAGAAGAATGCGTCTGCAAGGTTACTGAGGACTGCATGAATGAACAAACCCATCACAAACCACCGCTGGATGAGCTAGATGAATAACCATATTATAGCATTGTGCATTAATAATTTAAATTTATTCGTGTGTTTCATATATGCTGTTACAACGTGAGTTATTCCCCAGTATGGGGTAGACTGTTAATAACGCATCGAATTGATATTGCGGGAGTCACCAAATACAGTATGCACTGACTTAATGCAGTTTTGTAGTTGAAAAACAAGTTGAGACTTTTAATGGAAAGATTCCAATTTTAAGTAATGATTTATGCTTTAAAGTTATTTGGTAGATTGCTTCATAAAGATAAGAATTGTTAAAATTTAGTTGGTTTAATTGATTTTAGTTGATTTAGTTGATTTTGTGTTATGTTCATCGATATACGTACAGTAACTTCATTTTTGTTTTACAAAATTGACGTTCTTCAAATCTCAATATCGGTCCTTTCACACAGTTAACAATTCAAACTTTATTTTCAAGTGCAACATTATTATATATATATATATTGTAATCATGCCAACATTTGCCTGTTTTTCATAACTGAACGATAAACCTTTCTGCTGGCATGCGAACAGAGGTCTCCATTATTAACCCATGTAGGCACAGTACTTTGTATGGTGATTCAACATTTTAATATGGCAGTCATTTTGTTCAAGATATGTAGTGTACTAATGCTTGGAGTATCAAAATACCTGAATTATTGTACTCGAAATTAGTTTTGTGTAACTTATATTAATCAGTTTTGTGAAACACCTGTATTTTAGGTGATATTTTTTGGGTCAAACAATAACGTTTTTAGGCAAAAACTAAAATATATCATGTAAAAGAATGTTTCTATAGGTAAATTGATATAGTGTAGCACTAGAGCTTTCAGAAAATGTATAACTTCATGAGAAATAAACCTTGTCTTCACTGTTCATTGTGTCTTCAAAGATTTCAGTTGTAATGCGTGAATTGAAAACATGAATACACGAATACCTGTACATAGCTGAAGTTAATGGCTGATTTTACTATCTTAGCACACTCAGAATGGAAGACAACATGCCAAACTTATATGTCTAGATCAGGGGTGGGGAACCTGCGGCCTTTTGGGGTACTAGTTGCGGCCTTCTGCCTACTTGCTGAATTTTTTATTTATTATAAAAACCCTCACGTATTATCAAGTTTGATTTAAAATTAGTAAATATGTAGATTGTAGACTAAAATATGTCATTTTGTTGTACTGTATATGTTAAATACTCAGCATGCGGCCTAATAGGGTCTTGGTTAAATGAAATGCGGCCTTCCAATGAAAAAAGGTTCCCCACCCCTGGTCTAGATGGTGCAGATCATTTTAGGACATGTTGTACATTTCTGTACGAGGAGGGTATTAAACTCAAAAAATATGGCCTGTTATCGGAAGCACTATGGAAGCGGCATTGATTGGCCTGCCTATTCGCCTGATCTCAACCCGTGTGACTTCTTTTTGTGGGGATACCTCAAGGATAAGAGTTTACCAAAGCAACCCAAAGACTTTGGAGGAGCTGAAATTATAGACTGAACGTCAAATCGTCGACATTCCGACAGAGGTTCTCCACAGCGTGGTATCGAATTTTGGGATGAGGTTGCGAAAAATCGCCGAAGTGGAGGGACAGCACATCGAACACAGTGTCATATAAACGGCTTGAGATGCTGATTTGAATGGCGTTTGAACTATCTTTGTACTCTCAATAGTTTTGGTGAAATAAAGGCTTAAACTTGGTAGATACCCTTTGGGCCACCCTATATATATATATATATATATATATATATATATATATATATTATATATATATATATATATATATATATATATATCTGAATTCCGAACCCAGAACCTTCAGATTAACAGCCCGACGCTCTACACCTAAGCTACCCTGACGGGTTTATATATAACTTATGGAAAATATAAGAAATTCCATGTCTCTATATGGCTGGTATAATGGTATATATATCATATATGTAGTATTGTACAATGTGTTAAATTGGTATCTTCGTTCTTAAATCAAAATAGAATATACAAAAAGAGAAAAGCGCATCAATTCCTTCCTTCATAAAACTTGGTAAACCTTGGTTTCCTTCCGCCCGAATCTTCATTCTGAATTTGCTTCTCCACCTTTGACCTACAGCTTAAAGTGGAATCCGAACCACGAACCACCACGGGCGTTCAGAAATTACAAAGTCCTTCCCCGCACCCTATCTTACGACCGCCCGATCAGCAGCAGCCCGGCGTCTTTAAACCACTAGGATACCCAGGGTGCGCATTTATCTACCAACCAATTCTCTTTTATTGTATGGACGAATAAACAGCTGGGTGTGCCAGGAATCGAACCGGCGACCGGTGGATTTGCAGTCAGCGATGCTAACCACTACACCAGAAGATTGTATGAATTCCCTCCTTTATATTATTCCTATTATTATTATTATTATTATTTATTCCTTTCTTTCGTTCATATATATATATATATATATATAATATATATATATGAAAATTATTTCACGAAGGTAACACGTGAAAAATATTTATGATGAATAAAACCACGAAGGAAAGGAAACACAAAATGGTGCTCAAGCGCTTTCGTCTAATGACATCCTCTGAACTCAGTGTTCCTGAGGATGTCATTAGACGAAAGCGCTTGAGCACCATTTTGTGTTTCCTTTCCTTCGTGGTTTTATTCATCATATATATATATATATATATATATATAAAGGAAGGAATTGATGCAATGATGTTGCGCAGAGCCTAAATCCTGTCTTCATGTTTTTTTTTAAGTGTATCATTTGTGTCATGACTCTCCAAGAAAAACATTCCTTTAGAGGTTTTCTTCACCGGAAATTGAGTCATCTTTTGTTTGGGAATTATGCTTCCTGATTTTGTTTACTTATTTTATAATATTCATTAATTATCTTTTCTTAAATATATAATATATACTGCCTGAAAAACAAGTGACTATATATATATATATATATATATATATATATATATATATATATATATATATATATATATAATATATATATATATATAACATATATATATATATACATAGGGTGTTTATAAAGTCCCTACCTATTTCAGTGAAAACGTAGCAAAAAAGGTAAAATTCAATAACAGTATAATAGAAGGCATACGTTTAATGAATACTTAAGCATATGATTCTACATGAGCACCATCAGTATCTCTACAGAGTTCGAATCTGTCAGCAGCATTGCGGAACACATTTTGGAGCATGACGGGGTTATTTTTGTAACTGCTGTTACGGTACGAGCACGTAAATGTTCCAGCTTCATTCAGATGGCATTTTAAACACCGTCGTCTTACAACAAGATGTGGGGCATCTTGTCATTCCGCAAACATTGTTCGGGAGTACCTAAATGAACGATTTCCAAATCGGTGGATCGGACGTGGAGGCAACAGGCCCTGGGCGGCTCGATCTCCTGACCTAACGCCCTTGGATTTCTTTGCATGGGGCTTTATCAAATCAAACGTCTATCAAACGAGGGTTACAGATCTGCAAGATTTACGTGCTCTTACCGTAAAAGCAGTTACAAAAATAACCCCTGTCATGCTCCAAAATGTGTTCCGCAATGCAGCTGACACATTTGAACTCTGTAGAGACACTGATGGCTCATGTAGAATCATATGCTTAAGTATTCATTAAATGTATGCCTTCTATTATATTGTTATTGAATTTTACCCTTTTTGCTACGTTTTCACTGAAATAGATAGGGACTTTATAAACACCGTGTGTATATATATATATATATATATAATGTGGGCTACGTTGTGGCAAATGTCGTAACACCGCTTCCCGGAGATCAGCGAAGTTAAGCGACATTGGGTCTGGGTAGTAGTTGGATGGGAGACCGTCCTCCACGCCTAGATTATGTAGCGACCCGTGGTTCAGATCCCACGTAAATCTGTAGGTCCCCTCCGTCATATGACCTTAGATGTTGCGGAGGTTAAACAACCCCCAATTAAAAAAAAAAATATATATATATATAGTCAGATTCTGAATCTGAAAACAGTGATCTAAAAATTCTTAAATCTGAGTCCAAATCTAATGATATAAAGCTTTTCGAATCTGATTCCGAATCCGAATCCATGTCAAAAATTCGGTTCTGGCTACCCCCTTGAAATCTAATCTAAGTGCTCACCTACAGGGCCCCCAAGAGGGCGGGAAAGCCGGGTTAAATCCCGGGGACCCGGACCTCTAGGGGGCCCGGAAAGAGGGGGGATAAAATCTAAAAATATCACTAAAACAATTGATTAAATAACAGAGAGGAAATATAATTAATGAGTATACATTCCCGGGACCCATGGCAGCTCTCGCCGACCCTGCTAACCTAACCTAACTCAAAGATACCAACTGGTAAAATTCCGGATTTTTACGTCATCTGCGTGAGTCACAAGGGATAACGTAAAGGGGTAAAATAAAAACCACCATTTACTTTTAAAAATGGGAATTTTTTGTCAGGTTTCAATGCATTTTCGATGAACTCCACCGAAAACCTAGAATCGGATTCGTATTCCTGCGACACTGGTGTATATATATATATATATATATGTATAGAAACGACGTAAGTATAGAGGAGTGTTCTGCACACGAGGAAGAGAAATAACAAACAAATGAAAAATAAGGCACCCGCCCGGGAATCGAACCCAGGATCTTCCGATTGCCGGTCAGACGTGCTAACCACTACACTACGGAGCCACGATAGTCAGAAGTTGTAATTCTCCTACATAGGGCAGAAACCAATGCCTTGAGAGGGCACCCTCGCAAATCGTGAATATGTACATTTAACTGCAATGACCGCGCAGTATATCAACGAATAGAAACGACGTAAGTATAGAGGTATTTCTCTTCCTCGTGTGCAGAACACTCCTCTATACTTACGTCGTTTCTATACGTTGATATACTGCGCGGTCATTGCAGTTAAATGTACATATTCACGATTTGCGAGGGTGCCCTCTCAAGGCATTGGTTTCTGCCCTATGTAGGAGAATTACAACTTCTGACTATCGTGGCTCCGTAGTGTAGTGGTTAGCACGTCTGACCGGCAATCGGAAGATCCTGGGTTCGATTCCCGGGCGGGTGCCTTATTTTTCATTTGTTTGTTATTTCTCTTCCTCGTGTGCAGAACACTCCTCTATACTTACGTCGTTTCTATACGTTGATATACTGCGCGGTCATTGCAGTTAAATGTATATATATATATATATATATACAGGGTGGGCGGAAAGTAGCTCCCTATTTTGGATTGGTAAAAAAATACGTATATTATCCATTTATTTCAGAAGAAATAATATGAAAAGGTAGGCATACATGGTAGGTTTTCTCTGAAATTCAATGTGGGCTCCAACTCTTTCCACCAGCTTCTGGAGCCGCCCAGGAATGGCGTCCACTGACTATAGCAGGAACTCCGGCGGGATGGAGGACATGACTTCCCGAATTCGGTCCTCCAGTTCTTCCAATGTCCTCGGTTTGGTGCGGTAGACTTCTTCCTTTACCCACCCCCAAAGAAAGAAGTCGCACGGTGTCAAGTCGGGGCTCCTGGCTGGCCATTGATGTGGACCACGACGACCCATCCAACGCCCAGGGAAGTGGGCATCCAGCCACTCACGGACAACAAGAGCGAAGTGCGGAGGGGCGCCATCTTGCATAAATATCAGATCGTCGATGTTCTCCCATGTGCTGACAACCGGCCAGACCTCGTTTCGCAACATAGCAAGGTACCGCTCAGCATTCATGGTGTTGCGCAGAAGGAACGGGCCCACAACCTGATCTGAGGTCATACCACACCACACCGTTACACTGAACCGATTCTGCCGTTTTTCAGCGGTAACCGTGCGACTTCTTTCTTTGGGGGTGGGTAAAGGAAGAAGTCTACCGCACCAAACCGAGGACATTGGAAGAACTGGAGGACCGAATTCGGGAAGTCATGTCCTCCATCCCGCCGGAGTTCCTGCTAAAGTCAGTGGACGCCATTCCTGGGCGGCTCCAGAAGCTGGTGGAAAGAGTTGGAGCCCACATTGAATTTTAGAGAAAACCTACCATGTATGCCTACCTTTTCATATTATTTCTTCTGAAATAAATGGATAATATACGTATTTTTTTACCAATCCAAAATAGGGAGCTACTTTCCGCCCACCCTGTATATATATATACAGGCCCTCTCAGAGGTCCAGAGAGGCCCGGGCCACTTCAAGCTTTTGAGGCCCATAGCTAAACCCAATTATTACTTTCACTGCAAAACATTATATTCAAACCTGAAAGTTTCTAAATTTGAGGCCCCCCTTAAGCTTGAGGCCCAGGCCAAATGGCCCTCCTAGCCCCTCCCCCCTCTGATAGGCCTTGTGTATATATATAATATCCAACGTAAAGAACGACGCTTTGTATAGGAGAATATTCCGCGCAAGACGAGAGCGAAAGAACGAAACAAATGAAAAAATGAGGTAACCACCCGGGAATCGAACCCGGGATCTTCCGATTGCCGGTCAGATATGATAACCATTACACCACGGGCCTCACCCAATCAAATGTCGTAATTCCTCTACATGCGCGCAGAAACCAATGCCCCAAAGGGGCACCTTCCGCATGCCGTAACATTATATACATTATAACTGCAAACACGCAGTATAATTAACGTAAAGAACGACGCTTTGTATAGGAGAATATTCCGCGCAAGACGAGAGCGAAAGAACGAAACAAATGAAAAAATGGTTTCTGCGCGCATGTAGAGGAATTACATTTGATTGAGTGAGGCCCGTGGTGTAATGGTTATCATATCTGACCGGCAATCGGAAGATCCCGGGTTCGATTCCCGGGTGGTTACCTCATTTTTTCATTTGTTTCGTTCTTTCGCTCTCGTCTTGCGCGGAATATTCTCCTATACAAAGCGTCGTTCTTTACGTTAATTATACTGCGTGTTTGCAGTTATAATGTATATAATGTTACGGCATGCGAAAGGTGCCCCTTTGGGGCATTGGTTTCTGCGCGCATGTAGAGGAATTACGACATTTGATTGGGTGATGCCCGTGGTGTAATGGTTATCATATCTGACCGGCAATCGGAAGATCCCGGGTTCGATTCCCGGGTGGTTACCTCATTTTTTCATTTGTTTCGTTCTTTCGCTTTCGTCTTGCGCGGGATATTCTCCTATACAAAGCGTCGTTCTTTACGTTAATTATACTGCGTGTTTGCAGTTATAATGTATATATATATATATATATATATATATACAGGGTGGGGCACGGGAATCAAGTGTTTTTTGAATAGCTAGTAATCGGCCATTAGGAATGGGAGGGGCGTGCGGTAGGTAGCATTCCATTCCTGGGTTCATAGCATTTAACTTTAACTAACACTCACCTTTATCTTTCAGGTGCCATCATGGAGCAGTGGACGTTAGAACACCGCATGTTCGCGTATGATCATTTTGTTAGGAGTGGCGAGTCAGTGACAGCAGTTCAGCGTGCGTTTCGCCGCAGATTCAACATTCATCGAAATGACTCTGTTCCCGCTCGTGACACAATCTTACGTTGGGTTAACAATCTTCGAACAGGAGGCTCAATAATGAAAACAAAACCGAAGGGGCCGCAACGCACTGTGCGTACTCCAGAGAACGTTGAAAGGGTCAGACAAGCGATGTTGGAAAGCCCAGGCCGCTCTGCTCGGAGACATTCAGCTGCACTCGGAATCAGCAATCGTACTGTTAGACGGATTTTGCATGAAGAATTACATTTTCACCCATACAAGTTAGCGATGGTGCAGGAATTGAATGTAAACGATTGCCCCCAACGACTGAATTTTGCACAGGAAATGCTTGCACTTTATGAGCAGAATGGAAACATGATGGTGGTAATGAGTGATGAAGCCCATTTCCACCTTAATGGGGCCGTCAACAATCAAAACTGTCGGTATTGGGCTGCTGAAAATCCGCGACAACTCCATGAAAAACCGCTGCATAGCCCTAAGGTTACAGTTTGGTGCGCGGTGGGAAAGTTTGGCGTCATCGGTCCCTATTTCTTCGAACAAAATGGGGTTACCGTTACCATAACATCTGGGCGTTACATTGAGATGGTGAACACCTTTTTCATCCCTGAGTTACGAAGAAGGCGTATTGCTCGTCGACATTTGTGGTTTCAGCAAGATGGGGCCACGCCACACACCGCCAGAGCGTCAATGGCTGTTCTTCGCCCCCTGTTTCCCAACCATCTCATTTCGAGATTTGGTGACATTGCATGGCCCCCTCGGTCCCCTGACTTGTCCACATGTGACTTCTTTCTATGGGGGTACCTCAAGTCACGTGTCTACGAGGACAAGCCCCGTACATTAGATGCATTGAAGGAAGCGATCCGTCAACAAATCATCCAAATCAACAGAGACCTGCTGGGAAGAGTGGAGGCCAATTTTCGTAAACGCCTTCAACAATGCGTCGACGGCCAAGGACATCATATGCCAGATATAATTTTCGGTACATGATTATTATGACATGAAATGCTATGTTCTTACGAATGTTGTTCTACCAATATATTTTCTTTACAAAAATAAATATCATTTTCCTGATTATTCCAAAAACACTTGGTTCCCGTGCCCCACCCTGTATATATATATATACATTCAACTGCAAAGAACACGCAGTATAAATAACGTAAAGAACGATAATATATATATATGAGGGGTCCCGCGTCTTAAGGTACCTAAGCGCCAAAATTAAAATTCGCCAGGAATCGCCTCCAAAGTTCAGCAATATTCTGGCAATAGTATCTCTGTTATTAATTGAGCTAGAACCTTCATTTTTGGCTAAATTAGAGTTTAAGTATGCTAATGAAGATGTTGATGAGTTTTTGGAATAGATTTTCATATTTTATATTTTTATATATTTTTTTAATTTTTTGATTTTCTTATTATGCCGAACTTTGGGTGAACTTTTGGCTGACGATAGAGGTGAAAAAAGTAGTTCGCTTCATAAGGTTTTCAACCATACTTCGTGTCGTAAGGTCATTATAACCCAAACCACGCGATAGAGGAAGGGTGAAAATAGTGATATGATATCCATCAAAAACACGTTTTCGCCTGTGCTGGCGCTTACGTACCTTAAGACGCGCAACCCCTCAATTATATACAGTGTATATATATATATATAAAACACCTTGGTTAAGACGCGCGACCCCTCAATTATATACAGTATATGTGTGTGTATATATATATATTAGGGTGTGTTTATGGTATATGGTGAAAAATGCGAAATGAAAATGAAAGGGAGCGGAACCCTTTATTTTGTGAGGATACATGAGGAAACAGAACAGGCAAAATTTCTTTGTAATCCAACAACATTTAGAGGTTGCCCACAGCTGATAGGTATTTTCAATTTATAGGGCAATGGAAATTTTAATTCTCAGTTTAAATGATAAATTGCATCTCCAATATACATCTCCAATAAGTATTCAGAACAAATATATCGTGTGAGTATATTCACTAAATTCATAATTAACGATTAAAGTACATGACACCTCGAGTGTTGGCGTTCATTTTTTCATCAAAGTGGCTTTGGAGGCTGTCGGCAAGACTTTACGATGTTCTTCGACGATTTGAATCATGAACTGCATCTGCTCTTCGTTCCGAGTCCTTCCAGCCTTCGTGAATTCTTGAATCAATGCTATGCCTCGCTCTGCTGCATCATTCACTACATTTAAGGAATCCACCCTGATCTTTGCTGAACCAAAGCTGGTGTTGTTTTCCCAGTTTGATGGATCCTCTTGCAGGAAATCGACCGGAAGATCTAGAAGGGTGAACAGATTGTACGTATTGGAAGAGCAAAAGTCTGCCAGGGTCTTTCCTCTTGGATCTGGAATCCAGACTCGTCGGGGGGGGGAGCTTCTGACCCTTCAACGGAATTCATATTCTTTACCATTTTCCGCTTCTCATCATCATCGACTGCAGGATCGAATAGTGCAAGGCCCACGTTTACCTCATTGAGGTACCAGAGATGCCGATTAAAACTCTTGTACCCAGCGGCGTTGGTGTTTTGCAACTTTTGAAGGAGGGCTAAGTCGCTTCGTGGAGCGCTTGCTGCTTCTCTTGCTGAAAACCACGGAAGGACGTAATCTTGAGCAACGAAGAGACAGAAGTCCCGCAACCCAGAAATCAGGCGGTCACTGCTACTTGCTCCACGAGATGTTGAAGGACATTGGTTCATGTGCATCGTGAACTGGTATCTGAACATCCAAATCTTGAAAGAGTAAATTCCACGCGCCATCCACCGTGCTCGGTGCAAAGCCCCTGGAGCCATGAACACAGGACTCCGACGTCCGTGAGGTACTCCTCCCAAGAAAATGACTACAAGTTCAAGAAGCTCTTTGTAGTCATCTCTGGGATGCTTCACTTTCAGAAGGTCATTTGCTTCATGAATCATCTTCTCGGCCCAGGGACTGATCACTGCAGCCGTGTCCTCTTCGTCCGCGGCAGTGGAGTATTCATTCAATTTCAGTTGCGGCCAAACATTACGGAAGCTCTGGAAAATCGTAATCTCAGGTCCTTTGGAAAGGTCTCCAACAAGGAAAGAAAATACTGCTTCAAGCAGCAGTTCCAGCACGTGATGTCGACACGCAAAGTAAATCATTTCACGCCCGAGAGCCTGCTCTACTCGCACACACACTCCTCCATGGATGCCGGTGTTGGTGGCTGTCGTGTCAAAGCAAAGAGCTTTGATCTTCTGGCCAAGATCCCAGTTTTCGATGGTTTCGATGATGACGATTGCTGTCCTTTCTGCCTTGGAATCTGGGAGTTTGGGGATGGCTAGAATCTTGCTCATCCCATCCCCGGTAACTAAGATGGCTAAACAGTCGATTTTGTCTCTTCCCATTAAGTCTGCCATAAGTTTTCCATCCCAGTGAAGAACAAGAGGGCATTCAGGCTTGTAGGAAGCTCTCACCTCTGCTTCGTGGGCTGATCTGTACCTGGATCTGCTGGCCCGAATAGCACTTGGACTGAGGCACATCTCACTTATGTCCTGACCCATTTGCATGCCAAAGGGGATGAGAACACGAGCAGCTGCCCTGTCGCTCATCCGCGTGCGGTCCAATGCTGTAGCGACCTCCGAACTGATTGCCGTCGTCCCACGGCGATGTTTTGGAGCCGACGATGTAACTGGCTTTCTTTCGGGACTTGTTTCCTCACTTGATGACGCTGACGATGAGGTTTCCATAACAACGGTAGCAGAGATTTCTTCCATTTCCTGCACATGCCTGTCTTTCCGCTTCAATTCCTGAGCAGTTCTTTCTTGGGCCCTTGCGACATTTTTGGCAATCTTCTTGTCGACATTTCCAATCCTTCCTCTCTGACCCTCCTCCCTTTGAGCAAGCAGGAAGTCCTTGTCCTCCTGAATTTTGATAAGATTTAGGGCATTTTGGTGACCAATGTCGAAAAGGTTGTTCAAGCTTGACCTGAACGCAGCCTGGTTGTCCAAATTGGTCTTCGTTTTCCGCGAAATTCTCTTCTTCAAACCCTGCCATTCGTCATGCAATTTCCGGACGTGCTTCTTGACGTCGTGCGGATGTTTCGTCGGTAAACCTTCTGTCACCCAGATTTCAATGATGGCTTGTGATGTCGAGGACACACTCTCAGCTAAGGATTTCTTCTCTTCATTGTGGAGATGGAAAAGGTACTTCAATACATCACCTCTTGAAGGTAATTGCTGACCGGCAATAGTAGGACTTGATGACCCCACAAGCCAGATTGATTTCTTCGATCGTGCACATGCCGCCATCGTTCACCAGTTATCTGTGAATAAGACAAAACAGTGAAATTGGTAAGTTAATTTAACCCATTCATGGATAAAGTACCTCAGGAAAATGTGTAGAAATAAGCCACCCTCTTTGTAACCGTAATCTGTGTTCAAACAATGATTGGCTGATAACCCATGAACACAATATGTATTAAAATTATAATAATTTTGCGAAATCATGCATACATAACCATTTACAGTATATCCAATCCATATATAAATTTTAAATAATCTACGGTACACTACACTATTTCACTCAGACGATGCGAAAAAAGATGATTGCAATACGCTGAAGCAGAGAGCGTCCAAAATTTTATACGCATAAAAATTAAACCTTATAACTATTTTTGGAAACAAAAATATTGCCGGTAAAACAAGTCATTATACTTACAAACAATTCATAATACCATCCATTACAGTGCTAAGTAAAAAAAACGTTTGAAATATATGAATTATTTAAATAACACTTACCGTTATGAGAACTGTGATGCTTCTTGGCCACCATTACGTAAATGCATGAAAGACGTGAGTAATTAAGAGAAAACGATTTAGAATTAAAGAAAATTCATTTGTTGGTATACTGAAGTAAAGAAATATGGATTATCAGAACGCAATTGACAAATGCAATTTCTAATTTTGGGGACGCTGTGTATCAATGGGTTAATAAACACTAGAAGTGACTTAAAAAGGGCGCATAAATAAATGAGCATATGGGTAAAACTTTGGGGTCTTTGGGCAACCTCTAAATATTTGATGATTTTCGAAAAAAATCATGTGCTTTATTTGCTCCCGGAACCTCATCATTTGCGGGGTTCCGTGACCCGAAATTCACACTTTCAGTTTTTAAAAGCACCCTAATATATATATATATATATATATATATATATATATATATACACACACATTTAACTGCAATGACCACGCAGTATATTAATGTATAGAAACGACTTAAGTATAGAGGAGCGTTCTGCACACGAGGAAGAGAAATAACGAACAAATGAAAAATGAGGTACCCGCCCGGGAATCGAACCCAGGATCTTCCAATTGCCGGTCAGATATGCTATCCACTACACCACAGGCCTCGATCAGTCAGAAGTCGTAATTCTCCTACATAGGGCAAAAACCAATGCCCTAAGAGGGCACCCTCGCAAATCGTGAATATGTACATTTAACTGCAATGACCACGCAGTATATTAATGTATAGAAACGACGTAAGTATAGAGGAGCGTTCTGCACACGAGGAAGAGAAATAACGAACAAATGAAAAATGAGGTACCCGCCCGGGAATCGAACCCAGGATCTTCGAATTGCCGGTCAGATATGCTATCCACTACACCACAGGCCTCGATCAGTCAGAAGTCGTAATTCTCCTACATAGGTACCTCATTTTTCATTTGTTCGTTATTTCTCTTCCTCGTGTGCAGAACGCTCCTCTATACTTACGTCGTTTCTATATATATATATATATATATATATATATATATATATTATATATATAACACCTTGGCTAACTTTGGTTTTTGCTTCCGCACGTTCATTCTGACGAAGGTCAAGCTTATCACTCCCTCTAAATAGACCTACAGTTTAACGTGGAATCCGAACCGCGCCCCATCAGCAGCCCAGCGTCTTAACCACTACGATATCCAGGGTACCCATTTATCTACCAACCACTTTCTTTATTGTGTGAAAGGATGAACAGCTGGGTTTTGCTGCGCGCCGCCTGCCGTCAGTGGGTCTCGATCGCGAGGCCGATGGATTCGTAGTCAGCGACGCTAACCACTATACCACCGAGGCGCTTCTATATATATATATATATATATATATATATATATATATATATATATATATATACAGGGTGGGCCGTAAGTTTCCATACATAGGAAAAATAAACATTTTTTTATGGACAACCATTTTTATTTATATAATATGCTCTACATGGTTGCCATTGTTTTGAAAACACATTTCAATACGTGTTCCCCACTGTTGATGAACACGCATTAGCACAGTTGACGTTATGCTTGTAATGGCGTTGGTGATACGTTCCTTTAGATGATTTATGTCTCGTATCTTTTCCTGATACACCATGGCCTTCAAGTGCCCCCAAAGATAGAAATCAAGGGGGGTGAGATCTGGGGATCTGGGAGGCCACTCCACAGGACCACGCCGACCAATCCAAGCACTGTCTGTGTGTATCATAAAAAACTCAGGGGACCATTCTGAGTTCATTCCCATCTTGAAACGGACATGTTATGTGCCTTGAAAAGTGGACGCTCAATTCTACCAGTTGAGGTTTAAGTTTTGGTTTTTGGCTAAAAATATAATAGTTACCCTTTTTCTTTTATGTATTCAATCTGACGTGAAGGCAGCGAGTCTTTTGCTTATATTGAGGTTCTAAATGTAGCAGGGCTAGGCTGCTTTACCCTAGATCCATGTCACAAAGCTGGATCCTGTCTGCTTTGCAGATAGCTGGTGAGGGAAGCTATATTTATGGGACCTCTTTGCGAGTGACCCGTTGCCCGCGTCGGGCTAGCATCATGAAAAAGAAAAACTATGGTATTTGTCATTTACCATTACTTATTCGGACTATAGTGGATTTAATTATCCCAGAAGAGTTCCTTGTTCCATGCACTGTCTGTGTGTATCATAAAAAACTCAGGGGACCATTCTGAGTTCATTCCCATCTTGAAACGGACATGTTATGTGCCTTGAAAAGTGGACGCTCAATTCTACCAGTTGAGATTTAAGTTTTGGTTTTTGGCTAAAAATATAATAGTTACCCTTTTTCTTTTATGTATTCAATCTGACGTGAAGGCAGCGAGTCTTTTGCTTATATTGAGGTTCTAAATGTAGCAGGGCTAGGCTGCTTTACCCTAGATCCATGTCCCAAAGCTGGATCCTGTCTGCTTTGCAGATAGCTGGTGAGGGAAGCTATATTTATGGGACCTCTTTGCGAGTGACCCGTTGCCCGCGTCGGGCTAGCATCATGAAAAAGAAAAACTATGGTATTTGTCATTTACCATTACTTATTCGGACTATAGTGGATTTAATTATCCCAGAAGAGTTCCTTGTTCCATGCACTGTCTGTGTGTATCATAAAAAACTCAGGGGACCATTCTGAGTTCATTCCCATCTTGAAACGGACATGTTATGTGCCTTGAAAAGTGGACGCTCAATTCTACCAGTTGAGGTTTAAGTTTTGGTTTTTGGCTAAAAATATAATAGTTACCCTTTTTCTTTTATTTATTCAATCTGACGTGAAGGCAGCGAGTCTTTTGCTTATATTGAGGTTCTAAATGTAGCAGGGCTAGGCTGCTTTACCCTAGATCCATGTCCCAAAGCTGGATCCTGTCTGCTTTGCAGATAGCTGGTGAGGGAAGCTATATTTATGGGACCTCTTTGCGAGTGACCCGTTGCCCGCGTCGGGCTAGCATCATGAAAAAGAAAAACTATGGTATTTGTCATTTACCATTACTTATTCAGACTATAGTGGATTTAATTATCCCAGAAGAGTTACTTGTTCCATGCACTGTCTGTGTGTATCATAAAAAACTCAGGGGGACCATTCTGAGTTCATTCCCATATATATAATATATATATATATATGAATAGAAACGACATAAGTGTTAAGGAACGTTTCTGCACACGAGGAGGAGAGATAACGAATAATGAAAAATGAGGCGAACCGCCCGGGAATCGAACCCAGGGCCTTCCAATTGCCGGTTGGACGCTCTACCATTATGCTACGGACCTCACTCAATCACAAATCGAAATTCTCCCACATAGGGCAGAAACCAATGCCCTGAGAGGGCACCCTCGCAAATCGTGAATATGCGCATATAACTGCAATGACCGCGCAGTATATAAATGAATAGAAACGACATAAGTGTTAAGGAACGTTTCTGCACACGAGGAGGAGAGATAACGAATAATGAAAAATGAGGCGAACCGCCCGGGAATCGAACCCAGGGCCTTCCAACCGGCAATTGGAAGGCCCTGGGTTCGATTCCCGGGCGGTTCGCCTCATTTTTCATTATTCGTTATCTCTCCTCCTCGTGTGCAGAAACGTTCCTTAACACTTATGTCGTTTCTATTCATTTATATACTGCGCGGTCATTGCAGTTATATGCATATATATATATATATATATATATATATATATATATATATATATATATAATATACTGTATATATATATATATAAAATATTGCTTATATATTGCTTCTTTAATTGCTTGTAAAGACTATGATTTAATTGCGATAAATGAATAGTGGCTTAGTACTGAAACTCGTGACTTTGTAGGGGAGTATCAAATTAGAGGTTATACACTTTTTGTTAAAAACAGAAAAGGTAGGCGAGGAGGCAGTGTTATGTTGTATATCAAAGATAATATTGCGAACGTTATAGAAGTAAAGCACACAATTCCAAAACCGATAGATTCGACTATAGCAGAACTTAAATTGAACGATTTCAAACTTGTTGCTGCGGTTATATATAGGCTCCCTAATCAAACAGTTGATACGGACTAAGCGTTATATCATGAACTAAAGAGAATAATCGGTAGTGAGCAGGCTTTAGTTATGGGTAACTTTAATTGCGTAGACGTGAATTACGATACAATGCAGGGAGACGCAGAAGGTAATCGTTTAGTTAATTTTATCGAGGATAGCTTTCTTATTCAAGAGGTTGGGGAACCTACGAGGTTGGACAGTATTTTAAATTTAATAATAACTACGGATGATAGGCTAATCACTCATCTTCAAGTAATAGAACCGTTAAGCAATAGCGATCACAATATGGTAGAGTTTGTCCTCTCAGTAAGTCACTCGAAACCAGCTAACTCGACTAAAATTCCTAACTTCCAGCACGCAGACTTTTGTAAATTTCGAAATAAATTGTCACACGTCAATTGGGAAAACGTAATGGGGATCTCCAACGCAAAACTAATTGTGGGAATCGTTTGAAACAGTATTTAGGACTGTAGATGAGGAATGTGTACCGTACAAAATTAAGCGTGCGAAAGTAAACAACAAGCCCTTATGGTTTACTTCTAGAGTAGGAGATATTATAAAGGGTAGAAATAGGGCTTATAGGCTACATAAGTGCGATAAAGACAATTTGTGGTTACGAACAACTACATATCTCTAAGGCGTGAAGCGAAAAGTGTAATAAAAAAGTCGAAGCGCGAATTTGAAATCTCCATAGCTCGTGACTTTAAAGAAAACCCCAAGCGATTCTTTCAATACGTCAACAATAGAAATCCAGTAAAAAGTGTCTTGGGGCCGTTAAAAAATGTTAACGGAGATCTAGTTTCTGAAAACAAGGAAATGGCTACCTTGCTAAACGAATTTTTTACGTCAGTTTTTACTATAGAAGATGTAACGAATATCCAGGGCCGGACTCCATATATCCATACAACTAAAAGAATTAAAAGATAGCATTCTTGTGCCGCTAACAAAGATTTTTAATGCGTCTATTTCTGAGGGGTGCGTACCAGACAATTTCAAGTTAGCAAACGTAACACCAATCTTTCATTTCTGAGGTTAGGGACAGAGCCCTCAAGTATTTTCCATATGTATATTATTGTGTACCACTCGCGCCTTCTTTCAAGAGAGTAGAGTTTCAGGGATTGTAGTCGAGACCAGTAGTCTTCACCTTCCGTTTCCTCTATCTTAGACGTAAAAGTCCTTTGTATAACTTCAATGCTCGCAATGTCTCTTTTTCTGTGTGGGCTTGTGAGTACTGAGCAATACTCAATTATTGGTAGGACTAGACTCTTCCATAATTTAAGCATGATGTTTGCTCTTCTGCTGCGGAAGCTCCTCCAGATGATTCCCATTATTTTTCTAGCCGTCGTGATTTTGATTTTATAGTGCTCTCTGAATTCTGCAGCCGACGACATTATTACTCCAAGATCCCTGGCTTGTGGATTTGGTGTTATCTCTTTGGCTTGCGGAGTTTTGTACCCTTTTTTCTGTAGCTCTTTGTTATTACCATATCTTAGAAGTTGGAATTTTTCTTCGTTGAACTTCATATTGTTGTCTTCTGCCCACTGGAATAATGTTTCAATGTCGTTTTCTAATTTTCTCATGTCATCTTCGTTCAATATTTCCTTACATATGTTTGTGTCATCTGCGAAGCATAATACAATACTGTCCTTAATATCTGCATCAATATCTGCAATCATTATTATGAACAGCAAGGGAGCTAATACTGTCCCTTGTGTGGGACAGAGCTCACGACTTCCGAAACTTCCGATTTAACTCCGTTTACCACCACTCTTTGCGTTCTTTTCGTCAAGAAATTAAATATCGACCTTCCTAGCTTTCCAGTAATTCCTGTATCCTTAAGTTTGTGTGCTATGATTCCATGGTCACATTTATCGAAGGCTTTAGCAAAGTCAGTATATATTCCATCAATGTTTTGTCCTCGAGACAATGTTCCTAATATTTTCTACTGGTGGTCTAGTAGCTGTGACAGGCATGATCTACCCGCCCTGAAGCTATGTTGATTTGGGTTCTATAAATCTTTTTCTTGTAGGTAGTAGGTAGTTTTGCTTCTAATTATGCGTTCAAAGCACTTTATAAGGTGTGAGGTGAGAGTCACTGGCCGATAATTTTTGGGCATATACAGTAATATATATATATATATATATATATATATATATATATATATATATATATATATATTTATATATATATATATAATAATAATAGTATATATAATAAAATATATATAATAATATATATAATATATATATATATACAATATATATATATATATATATATATATATATATATATATATATATATATACAAAATATAATATACAGAGTGTCCCAAAAAATGTTTGCACATCATATTAACATATATATCAATAAGCAAAATAGGCGGATAGTAAATAGATAGGAAATAGGCTTGTTTAATGTTTAATTGTTCGAAATATCAGCCAGCAGCGTCAATACCTCCATGGTTGTGCTGCTTACTTTAATGTTTAAATGTTCAAAATGTCCGCCACTAGCATCAATACATTCTTGACAACTGCGCGCAACAGATCGGCATACTGTTCGGATTGTTCAGAGTGGAATGTTGGCACAGGCTATTTCAATTTCGTGTCTCAAGGCCTGTAGTGTCCTTAGTTTTTCAGTATACACACTGTTCTTCAGAGTGCTCCACAAGTAAAAGTCTAAGGGTGTTAAATCAGGAGATCGTGGTGAATACTCCGTACATCCCCTACGTCCTATCCATCTTCTAGGAAAACAAACATTGAGAAAATTTCTAACGTCATTGTGGTAACGTGGTGGCGCGCCATCCTGTTGAAAGTAACACTCTTCTTCCAAAAAAAGAGCTCTGATTGAAGGTACAATGTTGTCTTGCAGCATTGATAAGTAAGCAGCACCTGTGACAGTGTCCTCAAAGAAAAATGGCCCTATCAGTCCTCTGGAACACAGACCACACCACACTGACACTCCTGGTTGATTAAGTGCTCGTTCTTTTGTTACGTTTGGATTTTCGGTGGCCCAGTACACACAGTTGTGTTGATTGATAGTACCATCAAATTTAAAAGTGGCTTCATCGGACCAAACAATAAAATCAGAAAAAGATTGTTTCTTCATCACACATGTGCAAAAACCATTCACAAAATTCTTTTCGACGATCTGGATCGTCCTCATTCATTGCATGGAGCAGTCTGGGTACGTACGGTTTCCACTTTTCACGTCGCAAAATGCGGTGAACGCTGGATTTAGAAACACCAGTCTCACGAGAACATTGCCTTGTAGACTTATTTGGAGAGTTTGTGAAGGCCTGTAACACGGTCTCAACATTTTCATTGTCAGTTGAAGTGCGACGTCTTCCAGATCAGCCTTTGTTGACGTTTTGCACTGTTCCGTCAGTCTCAAACTTATCACGTAATCTTATAATTGTTACCCGTGATGGTAGTAATGTTCCAAACTCATTTCTCCAATATATATATATATATATATATATATATATATATATATATATATATATAAATATATATATATATATATATATATATATATAAATATATATAAATATAAATAAAATAATAATATATATATATAACATAAATATATATAATATATATATAACATAAAATATATAATATGTGTATATATAATATATATATATATATATGTTAACCCCTCCGTCTATGGCCCTGGGTTGGTTCGAAGTCGACGGGGGTTCTGGTTAGGAGGCAGCAACGGATATTTCTTGCGATAGTTTTTCTTCTATACATCTAATTTTTTCTCTCTATATCGACAGTTGTTAATTCTCTCTTTCTATAATACTCTGATACTTTCTCTCTACTAAACTTATCGACTTTATTGACTGCGTTCTCGGACGAGGCACGGCTCGATGGAAAAGATAAAAAAATCTTCTTTTACTGTAGTTTACTGCTATAATGTACAGGTAGTGCTCTGAATTCAGGGGTAGAGGTTCGACCTCTTTCGACCATGGCTCAGGCCGGAATCTAAAAAAATTAAGGAGGCAAGGGGCCTCTGCCCCCTCCTCGCAGCGAGGCTGCTAACAAGGGAGTCGTAATCGAAGCGACCGAAGTAAAGTAATGAAGTGAAGAAGTGAAGTGACTTTTACAATTACGTGCTTTATACATATAATCTAAATTTTGGGGGAATGCAGTTTGAAGGTTAAGTTTCCCCCCCCCCCCTTTAAACACATGATCATATTTTTGAAAGATTCCAAATAAAAATTAAAAAAATACAAATAAAAAATAAATAATCGTATTTTCGCCGAGTATGCATTTCTACAGGGCGACATAATTTCGTAGTACATTAAGTACAACCCAAGTATACCCTGAGTACATTGTAATTTCGGGTTTACAACAACTATGATTATAATTATGGATTAGTTCATATTCACTTAGTATCGTTTAATTACACTTCCATTTAAAGTACATTATTAGATTATACAGTATATTAAATTATTATCGTTTAATTAAAGTTTTATTAAAGTACATTACAAGTTATTACCATTAATTACAGTTTCATTAAAATACATCACGTCGTTTACAATTCTTACAGTTTTTATATTTATATATGGTTATTAGTACAACACAAAGTACATGGGCACATACAGTATATATTTACACAACATGACACATATGATAATAAGTTATAAATTTGAAATTAGAGGCAGAGGAGGTCTTTCGTTTTCAGATGTTCGATTTATGCTGTGATTAGCGGAATTCGACCACTTGCCTAAGCATTTATGAATAACTTGCGAGGGGTGAACGCACTTAATAAAATTGATATAGGATAATGGTCAAGATAGGACATGGATGTATGAATGAACAACATATAAATAATGACGTATAGAGTGTACAGTTTTTATTATTATGTTAAAGAATTTCTATACATTGTATACTAGAGATATGATGAAGGGAAATTAATGACGAGAAAATGTGAAGGGAATTAGGTTACTTTATGACGTCATAGTTATTTACTTCATACGTACAGTATAACCTGTATAAGTCATTATTGGGAGGATTTAAAGGAAACGAATTAGAGTGGGTACTAAGGAATAAGAAGTACAACTACGGGTTCCAATCCTGTTATATGCAATGTGTATGCATAATCTAGGGACGAGGGTGAGATGCAAGACAACCATAATTAATTATAATAAATTCCATAGCAAATGAAAAATGGAAATATGGATACGACTGAACCATAGAAATGGTAGGTCGCATGGTTGTGACACAAACAAAAATAGAAAGCAATAAATAATTTTTTTTATCCAAACTCGCATCAGGCGACTTTGACTCCTCATGTAAAAATGAATATTGATTATTCATTGTTCATTTATATATATATATATATATATATATATATATATATATATATATTTGCAGAAACATGATATTCTTTTTAATGTTACAAAAACTAAGGTTATGCAATTTCATCCTAAAAGCTGTAATCAGCCAGCTGATATAAGGTTTAAAATGAATGGTGAGGTAACTGAGGAAGTACAAGAGTTTAAGTATTTGAGTCAAACTATTACCAGCTCCTTGAGTGATGACTCGGATATAAGAAGACAATCTCGAAGCCTGCGTGCTAAAGCGAATATGACCATAAGGAACTTTCGATTCTGTACAACTGAAGCTAAAGACACTCTCTTTCGTACTTTCTGCAGTAATATATACGGATAGCAACTCTGGGTGAATTATAAAATAGGTTCTGGCAGAACCCTAAATTTGCTGTACAACAGGTCTTTTAGACTCTTACATAAATTACCCCCGAGATGCTCAGCTTCGCAAATGTTTGCTACCCGCAATGTCCCGAGCTTCCCGGAGGTAACAAGACGTGTTCAATACAGTCTAATGCAAAGAACTAAAAATTCAACCAATCCGATCATCCAAGCTTTCCATGAGTCCTGCCATTTATCCTCTAAGCTATGGACTGCTTGGTACGAAAACGTCTGTTTGTAGCTCCACTTAACTTCGACATTACAGTATTATTTCTAATCAATTGTATATATTTCTATCCTTAGTATATGAACTGTCATTGTATTAATAATATTTGTCATATGGACTATAGTCTGCCAATAAAACTTTTCATTTTCATTTCATTTTCATTTCATATATAATATATATATATATATATATATATATATATATATATATATATATATATATATATATATATATATATTTATTTTATATATATATATAATATAATAATATATATAACCTTTGGTTAGCTTCCGCCCGAACTGTTCATTCTGACGAAGGTCAAGCTTTTCACTCCACCTTAGACCTACAGTTTAACGTGGAATCCGAACCACGCCCCATCAGCAGCCCAGCGTCTTAACCACTAGGCCACCTAGGGTACCCATTTATCTACCAATCACTTTCTTTATTGTGTGGAAGGATGAACAGCTGGGTTTTGCTGCGCGTTCCGCACAAGATGGGGCGAGAGAACAAGCAAATGAAAAATAAGGCACCTCCCAGGAATCGAACACGGGTTCACCCGATTGCCGGTCGGATATGCTAACCACTGCACCAAGGACCCCGATTAGTCATTACTCGTAATTCTCCTACATACGAGCGGAATTAAATGCCCTGAGGGGGCACCTTCGTATGCTGTACATATATACATTTTAATTGCAAACAACACACAGTATAATTAATGTAAAGAACGACGCTTGTGTAGAAGAGCGTTCCGCACAAGATGAGGAGGGAGAACGAGCAAATGAAAAATGAGGTACCTCCCAGGAATCGAACTCGGGATCATCCAGTTGCCGGTCGGATGTGCTAACCACTGCACCAAGGACCCCGATTAGTTAGTACTCGCAATTCTCCTACATACGAGCGGAATCAAATGCCCCCGAGGGGGCATTCCAGGTACCACTACAAACTTGTACTGCTCTGAAGGAGTCTGTGACACGTCGACTCAGTCCATTTGAGAACCGAGTCGTATTCTGTCCAGCAACATCCTTGTTACTGTAGTTCCACCCTCTAGAATCTAGATAATGTTCAAGGATAGGGCCTCGTGTTAGCAACAAGTGCATCGTATTCTGACATGTTTCGGAATGAGTTAAGGCAAGCAATTCGCACAAGACGGAGAGGGAGATTGTCGGAAGGTGTTATTCTGTTACACGACAATGCGCGCCCTCATACCGCTGCACAGACTAGAAAATGCCTTCAAGAACTTAAATTTGAAGTTCTCGACCATCCAGCATACAGTCCAGACCTTGCACCTTCGGATTTTTACCTGTTTGGACCACTAAAAGACGCTTTGAGAGGTCAGCGATTCCAAGGCGATGATGACCTGAAGGAGGCGGTGTATGACTGGCTACGCACACAGCCAAAAACATTCTTTTGTGATGGCATTAGGAACCTTGTAGATCGCTGGACTAGGTGTATTGAGAAACAGGGAGACTATGTTGAGAAGTGATGTGTTTATAATGTATCAGATGTGAAAATAAATTTGTGAAAATAAAAAGTGCGGATACTTATTGAATTACCCTCGTGTGTATATATATATATATATATATATATATATATATATATATATATATATATATATATATATATATATATATATATATATATATATGAGCATAGGGAACTTTCTTCTGGTTTCCTCGAAGAATTCCTTTGAGGACCTTTCCTGATGGTAAACACCTCTTAACTCTAATGACTTTCCAAATCAACTTCAGCTGCTCGACTCCTTCCCTGTTGTCAACCTTCTCTCTACTTACTCTTGCGCTCTTCCCTTCTCCCTTCAGAAGAGAATTCTGGTTATTCATCTCGCGCTTTGACAAACATTTCTGTCTTTTTACCATTTAACCTAAAACTTAGAAATATCCATTAGTACGTTATTTTAAGAGTTTTTACAAATTCCTATCAGTTTTGTATTAGGTACTAACTTATTTGGCCTCGTTGTCATTATTAAATCCTATCATTAATTTAGGCATGGGGTATTCGTATTCGAATGCATTTGAATACAACTTTTGAAGTGTGAATACTTCCGTTCCGTCCTCAAGAGAAACTTGATCATCTTGTCTGAACTAAGCTGACAGCTCACGATCGTAATCTTCTGCAAGACCTCTGCATGATCCTCACCCCATTTCAGGAGGCCAAAGATACAGTATTGGTCAGAAACAGAACACTGTGTCCTTAAGTTTTGTCATTCTATGTGCCATAGGTTTAAAGTCTGAGCTGCAGACCATGCATTCCAGATACCACTACAAACTTGTAGCTGCTCTGAAGGAGTCTGTGACACGTTGACTCAGTCCATTTGAAAACCGAGTCGTATTCTGTCCAGCAACATCCTTGGACTCTCGCTTCAAGCTTCAGTAGTGGTGTTTTTTAATGCAGCACATGCAATTCAGCATAATGTTTTGTCAACTAAGGTAAAGGAATTCTTCCTAAACGAGAAGAGGCCCCCTTACCAATTTCAGAGGTGCACCTGCTTCTCTCTCTCGTGAGAAGTGTAAGTTATTCAGCTTCATGCCTGCTTCTCTGCCCTTGAATACACCTCCTACTCTTATAAATGCTGAACAGGAGCTCCAAGCTTACCTGGACAGTCTACTTATACCAGACGACAGTGACCTTCTGGCGTACTGGAAAATGCATGCCACTTCATTCCCTTCTCCATCAAATCTGGTAATAAAGTACCGGAGTGTATCTGCTTCCTCTGCTCCCTTGGAAAGATTTTTCATTATTGGTGGAAAGATCTTCCGCCCAGACTGCTGCCGGCTCTCAGACAAGACTTTTCAAAATCTCGTATGCATCACAGCAAACAAGCACTTTGTAGACAAGTAGACAACCAATAACTCAATAACTATATAACTTTGTCAAATTGGCAGAACTGTTATTCGATAACTCTGTAGAATGTAGCTTGTCTTCCATGTTGTCTTGCATAATTGTCCTTTCATAAAATGGATTTGTTTTTAACAATAAAAATTTGATGCAAACCCGTATTGTTTACTTGTGTTTTTGTTTGGACTTGATTTGAAAGTATTCATGAATACTTTCAAATATATTTGTATTTGCATTCGAATACTTTGTACTTCTGTATTCGTATTCGCACTCGAATACTTCGTACTTCTGTATTCGTATTCGCATTCGTATTCATGCAAATATGAAGTAGGCCCTATTCGTATTCAAATACTGCGCTCCTGTATTCGCCCCCATCCCTAATCATTATATATATCAAGTATCATAGGAAAACTATACTGTTATCAATGACATGACTGGATGAAAAAAAAGAGGCGTGATATCACGTGACTGATTTTCCCCGAATCAGGCGAGTTTGTCTAAAACAATTCGTCTAAAATACAATTTGTCTAAATCAATTTGTCTAAAACAATTTGTCTAAAATAGTTTGTCTAAAATCAATTTGTCTAAAATCAATTTGTCTAATAACAATTTGTCTAAAATACAATTTGTCTAAAAATAATTTGTCTAAAATACAATTTGTCTAAACAAACAATTTAATATAATATGGCATACAAATTGTTGCCTGATGTACAATGCTATTTATTACTTGCCACGCCCCATCTTAAAAGGTTACCTCTTGTGCGGAATAGTACATCGAAATCAGTTATCCCGGAACCCATAACCCGGTTAGGTTAGATTAGGTTAGGTATATTATGAAATAAAATCAACCCATTTTCAATCTTTTCATCCTCACTCCAAATTTATCAAGCAGACAAATGCATTTCTAGTTATTTTCAGTTATTAGTCAAATTGTATTTTAGACAAATTATTTTTAGACAAACTATTTTAGACAAACTATTTCGATGTACTATTCCGCACAAGAGGTAACCTTTTAAGATGGGGCGTGGCAAGTAATAAATAGCATTGTACATCAGGCAACAATTTGTATGCCATATTATATTAAATTGTTTGTTTAGACAAATTGTATTTTAGACAAATTATTTTTAGACAAATTGTTATTAGACAAATTGATCTTAGACAAACTATTTTAGACAAATTGTTTTAGACAAATTGATTTAGACAAATTGTATTTTAGACGAATTGTTTTAGACAAATTCTCCTAGACGCGATTTTCCCATACCTCATTGACTCAACACGATACGTCCCATTTACAAAACAGAACCTGTTTGGTTATTTACAAGCCGATCGTCACATAGCCCATTTTTGGGATTTATTTTAGGTCTACAAGAAATTCTTATTTTAATTACTTACGTTTTTCGTTTATATTTTATGAATTCTATTATTTTATATTTCTTAATAAACCCCCAACTTTACAATCCTAACATTACTCTTCTCTAAAGAAAAATTATTGTTTAATTAAATTTTAACCAGTATTATAGACAAATTAATTGTTCCCGTTCATTTTGATCAGTTCAAAGACAGACAGAAAAGCTTACTTGGAAAATTATAGTTGTAGATCATCTTCGCTTGGGTGTAGGAAGTGCCTTCTACATATAACACCATTTTGGTTGAGGTGCTGGTGGAATGTTCCTTCGTTGCCTTCTCAATTTCGGAATCATCTTCACACTAATCTTCCACCCTTTCCACTCGATTGGTTCGGACATATAACTTCAAAAGGTGTTCCACATGATGAAGGAAACTTGTCCCGTACGGTGTGAATGATGTATTCCATCAAGGGTGGCCGGATCGTGGATAAATGATCACGAAAAGAAGTCCTCCCTCCTTGCTCATTGTTGACGACGAAGAATATGATGGCGAGGAATGATCACGTTAAGATCAAAGAAAAACAGGTGATGACTTCGCATAAGTCTCTTCACATATTACACTGAGGTTTCGTAGTGTTTCTCAAAACGCTAGAACTGTCTGAACAAAATGATGGGTAGATTGCCACTGTTTCTAACCTCGTTGTACCGGAGGAAATCTGGCACATACGGAAATGTCCAGAGGACAGTCAATCTTAAATAATTCTTTTTCTACTTGTCCTGGTCCTTTTCATATACCCCACCATGTTCTCCCCACTAAATTCATCGTCGATCACCATCATCTTTCCCGCATGATTCTTGCATCACTTGAAGTTCGTAAGATCATTATGGAGTCCCACGAAAACAGTTGCTTGAAACTTCTGCTCTTTCCAAAATTCTAAACTTTCCACCCTTCAATCTCCTATGACTAGAACATTTTACTTTCCATATTACTTTCTTAATTACTTTGATCGAAACCGAGATGCTGGAAATAGAACACCTTGATTAGACAATATGTACATATTAACCTGAGAAATCATGGGTTATATTTCCTACCATGACGTTGGAACAGTGAAAATTTGCATGTATACTACCTAGCACACAAATATATGGTGGTAAATTACAGATGGAATCCCTTGACAGCAAACCCCTGTAGACTTCCAAAGGAACAAGAATTGATTTTATGGATTATAGGGAGTTACCCCATAAAATCCATATAACCAATTGTCTACGCATAATATTACGTTTTACCAATGAACAAAAAAATGTTAATATGTATAAGACGCAGTTGTCAGCACGATTTAGACATACTTCAATTGCCGACATGAGATGGGAAGAAGATTTTACAGTTGAAAAGGTCAGCGATGAAAGATTAAATGCACGTTTGGAAAGGGGTGTTTATAAACTTGAATTTAATGGTGATGTTGTAGCAAGCGATGTCATCTTTGTGAGTGCTTTTGATGGTATTCTATCCGTGTTTAAAGAGCGTGATAGTTTTACTCCCAGTTGTAAAGTGGGTACAAAAATAGTGTTGAACGAATTGAAAGCCCTTTATATTGAATATAGACCCCCACATACTTTGAGTGGTGAATTAATGTTAAATTGCATTTATTGTGTAGTACAAAGCAATGAGGATATATATGTGAACTCGATTACGTGCGAGTTTACTATTTTATTTAAGCGTGATAAAAACTGGCCTTAAAGCATGTATTTCCATTTTCTCGTTTTTTATGCGGATATATATATATATATATATATATATATATATATATATATATATATATATATATATTAAACAAGTGTTGTGTATTCTGTACTAGCTGTATTATTTTTTAATATATATATATATATATATATATATATATGTATATATGTTAAATAACTCCATTGTGTATTATTCGTGTTTGTGCGTCTAACGTATATGCAATTCTTCTCTACTGGTTGTTATTTTTATGTTTGATGTGAATATATGTGTTAACTAAATCATATATGTATTATTCCTGTTTTGCACATAATGTATATACATATTTACATATTTACCGAATGTATTTCGTGAATGATATATATTAAATGGTGACAGGACAATTGCGTCCTGGTCAAGTGCGTCCCGGAGAAATGCGTCCCGGTCATTGGCGTCCCTGGACAATTGTGTCCTGTTTTATTTCGTCCCGGACAATTGCGTCCCGGACAATTGCGCACTTCCCCAACTACTATATGAAGTTTATTTATTAGAGAAGTGAATAGAAAGTTCATTGTGACTTCACCTACGCAATTGTCCAGGGACGCCAATGACGAGGGACGAGTATGTTTGTTATTGTAATTTTGTATGGGATATAATGCCCGGTTAGTTTAATTGAATGCCCAGTTAGGTCAACTGTATGCCCTTGACGATTGGTTAGGTTAAGTTGTGATATTTTCGTTAAAACTAACGAAACTAACTTTATCTTAAGTGGACGTAACCCAGAAAATTTGACAATGATGTTGTTGATGATGGATAAAGTTTTAGAGAACAGTTTCGAACAGAACTTATGAACATATAACAAGTTTAATAGGTTAAAATGAAAAGTATATTTGAAATTCCGATACTAACTTTCTATTCACTTCTCTAATAAATAAACTTCATATAGTAGTTGGAGAAGTGCGCAATTGTCCGGGACGCAATTGTCCGGGACGCAATTGTCCAGGGACGCCAATGACCGGGACGCATTTGTCAGGGACGCACTTGACCAGGACGCAATTGCCTTAGTACCATATTAAATACACAGAACGATGTAGTTATGTTTTATTTCTCCTTTACTCCTTTACACCATGTAAACAAATGTCTCTAATAATGGCAATGAAGGGGTTGGACAAAATAATATGAACACTTTGATAAATGGCGGTTTTTATTCTTAATATGGAGTTGGTCCTCCTTTAGCGGCAATAACAGCTGCAATGCGTCGGGGAATTGATTCATACAGCTTTTGGACAGTGGCTAGAGGAATCCTGAGCCATTCTTCGAGCAAACCCTGCTCCAGTTCCTCCAAAGACGCCGGCGGTGGGAATCGGCTTCTGACCTGCTGCTCCGACTGACACCACAGATGCTCGATAATGTTAAGATCCGGGGATTGTGGAGGCCAATCCAAGCGTTCTACTTCACTAACATGCTCTTCAAACCAGTTTTTAACGACCCCAGCGGTGTGGATTGGTGCATTATCATCCTGGAAGACGGCGCCGCCATTGGGAAACAGCGTTTGGACCATGGGATGGACCTGGTCAGCCAATATTGACAGATAGACCTGGGCGTTAACCCTACCATGCAGTACTACAGCTGGGCCAAGAGTATTCCACGATATTGCTGCCCAAACCATCACAGATCCGCCTCCATGCTTAACGGTTGGGGTCAGGCAGTCGGAGTCATAAGCATCTTTAGGCTGTCTCCAGACGTAAACTCGACCGGAACATGGAAATAGTGTAAAGGAGGATTCGTCGGAGTAGACTACATTCTTCCACCGGTCCATTGACCAATTCTTATGGTCATTACACCATTTTCTGCGCCGCTCAATGTTGATGTGCGAAAGGAAGGGTTTGGCAATTGCAGCCCTCCCATGGTATCCAGCTCCATAGAGCTCGCGACGTACAAGCCTGGTCGATACCGGGCTTGCAAGATGCTGGTTAAGCTCTGCAGTCACTTTTGGAGCTGTGGTCTTATGGTTCTTTGTCACAATGCGCTTTAGCACCCGGCGGTCTCGATCACACAGCTTCTTCTTGCGTCCACTATTGCATTTGTCGGTGCTTGTCTTTCCATGGTTTTGGTATGTAGACATGACCATAGAGACAGTTCCTCTGGATACATTGAACATCTGAGCGGTTTTCGTCACCGATGCACCAGCCATCCGCGCTCCGACAATTTGCCCTCTTTGGAAGTCTGACAGGTCTTTCATAACTGCTAATTCATAATTCACTCAGATCTGTAAAAACAACGTGAGGGTTATAACATGACGTATACACTCTCTGTTAGGCATTTAAATAGGTTTGCCAGTCATTTGACCGTTTACTTTGTGTCTGAGCAGTCCGTAAAGATAACCGGTGAAATCGGCGGGTGTTCATATTATTTTGTCTAACCCCTGTATATATAAACGGTACAGTGTGTGTAAGAGCGTGACTGGGTGTATTCTGTCGCTGTTTCGACTGGCGGGGGTTCGGTAACCGACCAGGATGGACACATTTTAATTTAAGAATTTGTTGTGAGAGGTGGTGCCGCTCCAATTAGCCTATATATAAGTCACTAAACTAAGGTAACTGGCTGTATTCTCTGGCTGTGTCCCTCTAAAGAAACTGCCTGACAGCCGATTACGCCATACGATTGGCTGGCTTCTATGCCAAATGGCTGTGATCCTAAGGCCTCCAGGATGGCTTGTGAAGACTCCATTGTGCGCCGAGACATGCCTGCGAGAACATCTTCTCTCTATCTCTCTCTCTCCTCCTCCTCCTCTCTTTCCTTCTTGTGTTTTATTACCCTTGTTAAGTTATATCACCCACTCCCCCACTGGAGGGTCTAGTCCTGGCCCTCTTCATGCTTAACCCCCACTCTCCTCTCTTGTTAGGTTAGGTTACCCACTCCTTTCCCCCTTCATGCATACCTCCCTCTCCCCTTTGGAGGGTCTAACCCTAGCCCCCATTGTTGCATAACCCCTACCCCCTCGGAGGGTCTAACCCATACCTTGTTGCATGCAATGTTGCAATTATTGATCATGTTGCATGCAATTGATTTTCACTCGACATTTTTGTGGGTATACTACTCTACTACTCAGTACATCTAACCTCTTCGAAGCTGTTTTACAAAGAGAGTATATGTGATCTTTTCAGGAAAGATCACGAGAAAAGGAAACACCAAGAATGCGTAGAGAAGAGGAAGGATTGAGTTGTGTATTGTTGAAGGAAGAGATGTGGGACTCGAGTCTGTGACTTGTACTCGAGTCCGACTCGAGTCCGTATTTTTGTGGACTTGAGACTTGACTTGGACTCGGGTGTAATCTGACTTAACTTGACTCGAGACTTGCCTCTCTAGACTTGCGACTTGACTTGAGAGTAACGTGGCTGAAATAACTCGAATATTTTTCCCTCATGTCAACTTTTGAGTAAATGTGTCAGTTACAATAGTCTGTTCATTATCAAAATAAAAAATAAGCCCCGCCAATTATTGTAGTGTTGAATTGTGATTGGTTGCACCGAGATACCTAAGATCTCCCGAGTTTGGAGTCCATATCGTTAACGATATCAGTTATCGTTACGTCACCGGTGAAACCAGTTTCCACCCTCGTATGGGCATACCATATTATACGGCTTTCAAGCAGTCATCTGTGTGCTTACGAAAAGGATAGAATATACCTTTAATATAATCTCCACCAGGAGGAGATTGTAGACACCAATCGACCAGGGAAGTACTCGGGGGATACGTTAGACAGAAGATAGGGAGTGCTGGAGCTCCCGTTTCTCCTGTTATTGTCCTCCTTAGCTGATCTTTTTCCGTGTCTCATCTACCCTGGAACAGTCCAGCATGCTCTCAAACACACACTTCTCTCCCTATTCCTCACTACACATACATGCATCTTACACACTACATAGTCTTTTCGAAAAAAAAAAAAATGCCATTAACTTCAAGAACCTCGAAGTGCCCCGCGGAGGGGACCATAAATGTCCCCACTTCTGGCTCCCCGATACCGATACCAGGAACGCAGACCTGGGTAGTGGCGCTGGATCTGCTATCGCCCATTCGAGATGTTCTGGGCCTCTGCCTGATTCACTTTTCATTACTTTCTGCAACATTCGTGACCTTTTCTCAAATTTTCAATCTATTGAACACCACTTCTCCTCCTCTGAAACTCATCTTTTCCTCACTGAAACTTAGGTATCTGAGATGACTGACACCAACCCCTTTTCTGTACCCTGTTACTTTCTCTATACTCAATTTCACTCAAAAGGTGGATTTTTTTTATGCAGGAAGGAGAGGCCAAGGGCAAATGCCCGCAAAAGCGCCTCTCCCATAGAAGAACAGAGCCCAAATCAAGGTCCGGGGTTTTCGAGATGCCTAGACACTATGCATTTGAAAGATAGGAGGTCAGAGACATGAGGAAAGATGGATTGAGGAAGATTGTTCCAGAGTTGACCAGTTGAGTAGATAAAAGATTCAAAATACGGATTAACCCTTGCCTTAGAGAGTTGGACACAAAAAGAATGAGATAGTGGAGAAAGTCTGGTACTGCGTGTTCTCCTGAAAGGAGGAGGCATGCAGTTAGAGAGTTCGGAAGAGCAGTGTCCATTATAATAGCGATAGTAAAGAGAGAGTGAGACAACATTGTGGCGAAGAGAGAGGGATTGAAGACAGTAAGTAAGAGGCAGGGAATTGATGAAACGAAAAGTTTTTGATTCCACCCGGTCAAGTACGGCTGTGTGGATTGAGCCACCCAATACACGATAAGCGTACCCTGTACAGAGATTGCAACTGAGCGGAGGTGAATCCCTGGTCGATTGGTGTCTACAATCTCTTCCTGAAGTGAGGAGACCTGTTCAGCGTCAATGATATTGAGATCTGGGTTTTGAGGTCATACCATACGTCTATCAGCTGTCAGCTCCCTCATTTGCTCACAAATTGATTTAATTCATTCCAGCTGTGTGCTTTGAATCATTATCTTGCTGCGGGATAAAGTTTGAACCAGTAAACCTTGCACCGTTATGGGCAGCATGATGAATCAAAACTCTTTGTACCTACCAGCAGCATTCAGTATACCATCAATTTTCATCTTTTTTTCTTTTTATTATCGGTAACCAATAATTGAATAAGTTTGTTTTACAACAGAGGTTTCCAGTAATTCACTAAGAATTCCTCCTGTCTGGCTATTTCACACTTTTCTGTAGTAGTCGATGAGCTGATCTCAGTAATTTTCTATTTAGTAGCACCCTCCCGCCCTGGGAACAAAGGTTGATTGGTACCAAATGAAGGCTTAAAGCCTCATCTTTCAAAAGAGACTTCTTTCCAGCCTCAATTATTGCACGTAAAACTGGAAACAGGAGTAGAAATATACCACCGTGAAGCAGTATTTTTCGTAATTTTCGGGTGGGAGGTTTATTTGCTTTGGCAGAATATAGTGACTAGATTGGTAAAGTAGGAAGAAGGTCAGTAATAATTAGTTCCTGAGCCATTTTTTTTATAAAAAAGTCCTTAATGAAACTGAAAAAAGCTGTAAAAGTCACAAATTCCACATTTCTAGATAATCACCTTTCGAATATATGTATAAATATATATTGTTAAAATTTTCTGACTAGTGGACATTCAACCATTTCCACTTCTTTGCTACGCCACTATACTGCAAAAATAATAGAAGTGAACTCTTGTTTTTAGATTGTTTGTGGGAAGTTTTATGTCTGGTGAAATCTGGTGAAATTTTGTGACTATCTGGTGTGGGAGGCGTTTTGAAATCTGGCAATGCTGTTTTCAATAACTATTAAATTTTCATTCTGATTAGGCAAGCAACGAAACCAAAATTTTATTAACTATTATTTTTATTCACTCCTTTATACTCTCATATGGTTCTCTGACTAATTTTATTGAATATGTTAAATGTAAGAGATGATTTTCTTATTTTAGTTAGCTTTGTTCCATGACTAATTTCTTCTCTCATGAAACTTAATAGATGATATAATAACAACCACCTTTTTTAATTTCAGATTATTGGTGAAGAAATGGCTTTCAGCTTACATCCACACTGAGCTACTTCAAAAACCACAGACTGGGAGGATTGTGAAAATTGCTTATGCCACATTCGGAAGGATGTTGGAGGACCTTTAACAAAGTTCACTGACAAGAGCTGGGACACATTCAAAACATCAGCAGGGATCAGACAAGATGACATTCATCAAACTATGGAACCACTGCGGCAGAGTGGACCATTTGGAGGTTATCACAGATAGTGCTACCAAATGTATATAAACAAAGATCACCTTGAAAGGCTGAAAAAGAAAAGAAAAGAGCCAATGGAAGGAACTTCAACTGAGGCCCAAGAAGAAAATTGCATCATGAATTTCACTTCCCTCACCTAACACGCTGAAATGTATTATTTGTCAGGGAGAGAAGTATATGACTTTTTCGAAGGGATCAAGAACATCAGAACTTCCAAGCCAAATCTTGACCGAGCAAGTAAGTGAAACATTACTGAAGACTGCTGAAAGTAGGGGTGATGAAAAGCTGTTGCTCAATATCAGAGGACAAGACCTGATTGCTATTGGGATAAAGTATCATCGAAGCTGCTACAGAAAATACATTACAATTACAGGTGTAGGTAAAATGAAATTTTAGACATCTGATTTAGCTGGTAATTCTGCTGCTTATAATCATGCTTTTGAAGCCCTTGTCAATGAAATCAAGCCACTATTGTTTGATGAGTTAAAAGTTTTAACAAGGTGTGATCTACTTGAAAAGTATATTGCTTTGCTTGGTGTTCAGGGTGTACTTGCTCCTAATTATAGGTCTGAAAAGCTGGAAGGGAGGTTAATAAAATGCTTTGGTGAGTTTGTCATTCTGGCACCCAAAGCGAAGGTCCCAATCTGAGATAATATATAGTGATTGTGTTCCTAAGGGACAGATTGTGGAGGATGGTATGAGGGTAGCTAGTGATGCAACTCCAATATGTAGTGGTGATGGGTCTGGTGATGGCACTAATGTGCAGTCTAATCCTTATGATGACCATACAAATGTGTTCAGAACAGCTAAATATATTCGAAAACTGTACTAGATGTAAAAACTACAATGGCATGTCCACAAAGGTCAGCTGATATACATGTTGACAATATTAATATTCCAGATAATGGCTATAATTTGCTTGCATGTATTCTCTTCCAGTTAGCAGATTATGTTGAAGGACAGTATGTTGTGGTCCCAAATAATGTACACAGACAGGTGCTGTCCTTAGGACAAGATTTAATACATGATGTAAGCATGGGAGGGTAAAAACTCCAAAGCACATAGCACTCCCAATGACAGTGAAAAGTTTAACTGGTTTTTCAGAGGTCGTAACACTTCTCAACCGCTTTGGACATGGGTTGCCTTATACACAGATTGAAGAAGCTAAGACAGCTATTGCTCAAGAGGAAATAGAGGTGCAGAACACTACGCTTTTGCCAACAAACTGTCAATTGACTTTTAGTGTCTTTGTGTGGGACAATCATGGTATTCAAGAGAAAACACTTTCTGGCAAAGGCACAACACATTGCACAAATGGGATACTTGTGCAGGAAAAAGTTGACAGCTGTGCACCTCAAGCAACACATAAGCCAACAGCATCCGGTGTCAGGAAAAGGTCGCTCGATTCCCATTTTGTTGAACCCCATTTTTATGTCCGTGGCCCTCGGCAAGGCCAAGTACAACCAATTTCAAACTACAGTTGCTGAAAGAGAATGAGGATGACCACATGGCTACTAAAATCAAGGACTTTGGATTCTTTTTATCCAGACTCTATGCAACTTAATGCTTTCAAAAGACAAAGTACCACGCTAAAGTCTTGTCACTTATCTCCAACCAGTTGAAGCATCCCCGACAGAAATGTGAACAGTATGCATACTGCATACTGTTGCAATGATCCTTATCAGAAGGAAGGGCCAAGGCGCAAAAAGCGCAAAAGCGCCCCTCCCATAGAAGAAGAAGAGAGCCAAAATCAAAGTCCAGGGTTTTCGAGGTACCTAGACACTCTGCGTTTGAAAGATGGGAGGTCATAGACAGGAAGAAAGATGGATTGAGGAAGATTGTTCTAGAGTTCGCCGGTTGAGTAGATGAAAGACTGAAAAAACCCAATTAATCCTTACATTAGATAGTTGGACAGAAAAGGAATGAGAAAGTGTAGAAAGTCTGGTACTTCGTGCTCTCCTTAAAGGAGGAGTCATGCAGTTAGAGAGTTCAGAAGAGCAATGTCCGTTATAATAGCGATAGTAAAGAGAGAGTGAGGCAACATTGCTGCAAAGAGAGAGGGAGATTGAAGACAATCAGTAAGAGGCGGGGAAATGATGAGACGAAAAGCCTTTGATTCCGCCCGGTCAAGTACGGCTATGTGGGTTGAACCACCCCACACATGAGAAGCATACTCCATACGGGAGAGAACAAGAGCCCTGTACAGACAGCGACTGAGTGGGGATGAAGAAATTGCGGAGGCGGTACAGTGCACCTAGCTTCTTAGAAGTTGTTTTAGAAAGAGAGTATATGTGATCTTTCGAGGAAAGATCACGAGAAAAGGAAACGCTAAGCATGTTAAGAGAAGAGGAAGGATTGAGTTGTGTGTTGTTGAAAGTAAGGGGATAGTTATGTAGAAGATTGTGACGAGTAGACAGATGGAGGAACTGAGTTTTTGAGGCATTGAAAGCCATAAGGGTTTCTCTGCCTCAATCAGATAGAGCAGAAATATCAGAGGTCAGGTGTCCCATAGCCTTTCTACGCGAGTCATGAAGTGACTGCTGTGAAGGGCGCTTTGGGAAGCGGGTGGAGAAGTGAAGAGTGGAATCATCGGTATAGGAGTGAATTGGACAGGAAGTGCGAATTAAAAAATCATTAATAAATTAAAGGAAAAGAGTAGGTGATAGGACAGAACCCTGAGGAACGTCACTGTTAATAGCTTCAGGAGAAGAACAATGGCCATCTACAACTGCAGCTATAGATCGGCCAGAAAGGAAATTAGAGATGAAGGCACAGATAGAACGATAGAAACCGAACGATTTGACTCGTCATCTTCCTGCCCCAGATGCACTACTGCTTTTAGTGTCTTGTGGTTGCAGTGGTGTCTGCACTAGCCGTTGTTGCTTTTGTTTGTGCGAGTACCAGACTGCCATGTACTGATGTACTGATGCATGCCGATGTGGCGAAAGATGTGAAAACAAAAAAGATGATGATGCAGATGCAGATGATGATGGTGATGATGAAAATCTCAGCGACTAACTAGTTACTACTTAGGTGTAATTTCTAAATGTAGCAAGTTTTTCAGTTGGTAATGCTTGCAAGTGTCAGGAAAATCTTGTTATGTATGACAATGTGTACTTATGGATATCTAAGGTACTTTATATACAATATAGTCTCCTGGTTTCACATAAGCAGTACTGCTTTTGCTTTGTCAACTATATTTCTATCAATGTTATAGTCTATACATATAATATGCAAATATAGTGCTACTGCATGCAGCACAGCAACATGAGAGCATGTTTGGAAATACGAACAATACAACTTTTGTGTTTGTATGTACTGTGTGTATACACAAGAATTATTAATGGACATAATAGTGCCTTATTTGCAATGTAAAGTGAAAGATGAGTTCTGATGATTTTGTTGTTCTATTATTGAAATTAAATTACTGCAAATTAGGAGAGTTTTGTTTGAACATGTGAAGTGAGAATTTCCATGATTTTGTTCATGAAAATATTATGTTGGGTAACATTTTGGTTCTGTTCTTCTCATCATGGTCTCAACATTGACACAGAACTGGATAGCTATATGTGCGCATGTAATAATGGTTCAATAAATAATAGTTTCTATCAATGAATGTACTTTTATTTAACCACACTAAATCGGGATTGGAAAACAAATGATATTTGTTACCCGAGCTTCGAAATTTACGTCTGTGTTTGTCAGATTTTCATGTTAGAGAGCTTTTTTCTCAATGTTTGTGATCAATATGAAAGATTGTTATGAATAAATGTTACATAAATGGAATCCATGAAGTAGCTATGTGCTGTGAGTGAATTTTGATGAATAAATATCCAATCTTGATGCATAAATTTGCAATTGTGCTATTTTGATATTGCTGCAATTAGGGTAGGGTTAATCAAGTGCTGTTTTCAACTTTAAGTTTAGCTACGACCGCTGAACAGAGAGGTTCTCTTATATTCAGCTGATTTTTTGAATTATATTGGAAGTTTCATTTTGACGCCAAATCTTTGGTCAATAAATTAACTTTACTATAAATAATTTGCCTTTTTTTGGGGGGGGGGGGGGGGGAGTGTATAGTTATTTTTTAAGCTTAGGTGTTCCGCTCTCCGAAGGGTAGACCTGGGCTTGATCACTGTGGCTTTAAGTTTAACTTTCTCTGTTTTATTATAATTATTATTATCACTGATCATTATTATTTGCTGAAACTATTTAACCTTAGCGGTTGTAGTTTGGGACGAAATTTCCTTTACTATATAACACTATATAGTTGAAATTATACTATTTTTAAGAGTATCACAGATTTTTCGTTTTGGCCTGCCCTATCGTTAGCCTGCATTAGGGCAGGCTAGGAACGGGCCTAGGTGTTCGGGATGACAGGACGGACGGACCCAACTGGGTCTAACGGTCGGGGAAGTGACTGGAGTAGTCCCTCTTCTGGAAGAAGGGGTCATAAGAAATTTAAATGTGCTTCCCAGGAAAGTTTGTTTGCTGATCCTAATGGTGATCCTAATGCGGACTCCCCCCCCCCTCCTCACGAGGGTCTCCCCATCTTTAACTCTTACTCATTATTATCTCAGATTGATTCTGCTACATCTGTTGCTCTAGCTGTAGGGGTTCCCCCATGTGGCTGAGAATGCTGGGCCTACCAAAGTTGATTCTTTTGGCAATAGGCCTAAGGATTTGGCAAACAGTTGCAGTGAAGTCCCTTCCTACGCTACTTCTGTTTTTATATCTGCTACTGATCCATCAGTCAAGTTGTCCAAAGCATTCCATGTGACTACCTCTGGTAGAATGGTTAATGACTTCTGTGGAAAGGTTAGAAATGTAGTTCACTGTTCATCTGGCAAACTTTTGATTTAAACTTTCAATGTTGGGTAGGTTCGCTCTTTATTGCAGATAAAGAATATACCTAATTTAAAAGGGGGCCATATCCCTGTGACTGTCGAATTGGCTACAAATTTAAACAAGGTTTGGGGTCTCATATATGCTCCAGAACTTTTCTCTTGCACAACGGATGAAATTCCCTCTAAACTCTCCTCTCAACAGGGTCGGCTTAAGGGGCGAGCCAACGTGGCACTGGCTTAGGGCGCCAAGTTTAGGGGCGCCAAAAATCGAAGGAGCAACAGAAAAAAAAGACAAAATATCGCTATCAATCAACAAGAAACAAGTGAACAGTTTAAAAAAGGAATTATACATAGAAAATTAGGGCGCGGAGGTGAGGGAGGAGAGAGGTGTGGCCGTGGGAGGAGGGCAATGTAAACAATGGCCAGCTGTTTCTCACGCGGCGCCGACTCTCACCAGACTGTTGCAATTCTTCTTAATTTTTTAACCATATTTTAGGTAAGTCATCAGCACTGCTACATCGGAGAATATATAATAAGGGTGTGTTCGTGTTTTAGTGTACATTCACTTACGCCAAATTTTGCTGACGAATGTTTTCCTACCAGCGAAAAAATGTTTAGCTCATTTTAGCTCTGTTCTTTTGTTGAAATGTAAGATCTTGCATTAGTGGTAACTATCGGAGGATATCAACATATGAAGTAATGTCGACACCTTGTGTTCTAGAAGGTGTTTGAATTATATGAATATATGTAGATGCGTTCAGACCAATGATACATCAACTTAAGGAAATTATACAAGCATTAAACAGTTTTTAGGACGAACAAATTAAAGTAACGTCAATAACAGCTGCAAGAAACAAATCAGAGGCGAGTGCTCTATTACAAAAAATTGGAAGTTTATATCAACATATGAAGTAATGTCGACACCTTGTGTTCTAGAAGGTGTTTGAATTATATGAATATATGTAGATGCGTTCAGACCAATGATACATCAACTTAAGGAAATTATACAAGCATTAAACAGTTTTTAGGACGAACAAATTAAAGTAACGTCAATAACAGCTGCAAGAAACAAATCAGAGGCGAGTGCTCTATTACAAAAAATTGGAAGTTTCAAATTTATCTGCTGCCTGATTGTTTGGTACGACATTTTGAGCTAAATAAATATCACAAGCAAAGCCCTTCAAGAGGTCAATTTGAATATGTCGCAAGCTGTCTCCCTACTTTCAAAAACAATCGAATACCTTAAAAATTACAGAACAGATGATAAATTTAAATGCGTTCTAGACGATGCAAAAAAGTTGCAATCGAATTTGAAATTGAACCTGAATTTGAGCAAACAAGAATTCGCCGCAGAAAAATAATGTTTGATTATGAACACGAAGACGAAGTTAGAACGACAGAGAAGGAAAATTTTAGTATCAACTTTTTCAACATTTTAGACAACGCAATCCAGTCACTGAAAGGTAGGTACTAAATGAAATAAACAAAAAATTACTCGTATATAAAAAAATTTATGTTATTTTTTAACTAAAAACCTTTACCGGTATATAAAAAATGTGATGGAGGCGGGCGCCAAAGTAAAATTGGCTCAGGGCGCCACAACTCTTTCAGCCGGCCCTGCCTCTCAAGGTGTGTTGGACGGACTGTAGGAGAATTACTAAAGGTAAGGAGTAGGGTATACTTGTTCATAATTCTCTTCCTGTCATGCCTCTCTCTCTTGACACAGATTTAGAAGCAGTTGCAATGCGAGTTGGTTTGGGTAAAATATCTATTAGTATCTGTCCAGTTTATAGTTCTAGACTAGGACTATAAACTGAACAGATAAACTGAAAGATGAAGGAACTAGGACTCCTACTTCCTTCATCATTTCTTTAGATATCCTGACAGACTTACTATCTCAACTGGAAGAACCTTACTTAATACTTGGAGATTTTAATGCTCAACATTTTATGTGGGGTTCAGAAGCTTGTGACACAAGTTCATTATTAGTGGATTTTCTAAATGATCAAGCTCTTATTCTTTTGAACAGTGGTGAGTAGTATGGATGCAAAATGGGAGAGTGCAGGAATGTTGCAATGCAATTGCAAATTATGATCAATTCTGCAAGATGATGCAAAGGGGTTATGCAACAAAGAGGGGTTCGCAATGAAGGGGTGGGGGTATGCAATGAAGGGGGAGGGGGCTGTGCACCATCAATGTGGCAAGGCTCATGCAACATCAATGCTGCAAAGGGGGGAAGGGTTATGCAACAAATCAATGCTGCAAATAGGGAGCGGGGAGGGAGCTTCAGGGGGAGAAGGGAGGATGACCTCCCCCAAAGGAGTAGCCTTAACCTAAGAGAGAAAAAGAAAGGAGAAGGAGGAGGTCTTTTGGCGGAGAAGGTGGGATGTCCTCACCCAGAGTTGCCAGGTCTGTCCTCTTGGGGACAGTCTGTCCTATTTCAGGTTCGGTTGTCCTAAACATTTTCAAATAAAGGGAACAACCCAAAACTGTCCTCTTTTGTCCTATTTGAGAAATTTATCACATGCATTATAAAAAGAAACATTTAAGAACAAATATAATTTTAAACATAAAGTGTAAGCGAATATAAATATAACGTACATATATTTACGTTTCTTCAAATGGTTTACACAGTCTCACCGCCACTGAAGTATGTACAATGTACGTATTACGTATTGAAACGTTTTATTACATTTTGGCTATGCATTGCAAAACAATACAGTGTGCCGCGTGGCATGCCGCTTAGTTTTAATGCAGAGACCCTAGGCAGCTAGACTATAGAGCAGTGATGGCGAACCTTTTTATCCAAGTGTGCCAAAATTCATGTTTTTTAAATAATGATATTGTTGGCGTGTCACTTGCATACATGCATTTTAAATTTAACTACAAAATCATAGATAGCTGACTTATTAATCGAAAGTACTAGGGCGTAGACGATTTATTGCAGTTTTTCATCAGAATACCAAACATTTTCAACATCCATCGCGTGTCACCTGAAACCCTGCGGCGTGTCACTGCTGACACGCGTGTCATAGGTTCGCCATCACTGCTATAGAGCCTATCAGTCGCGAATCAAACATAAATCAATGTGGTTGTGATTTTGTTCGTTTGATCATGTTAAGTGAATAACCAAGTTTATATAGTAATATAGTGAAACAATAGAAGAAAGTTTTGAACTATTTGAAGACATTCTTTCAGTCCAATTTTAAGAAAAACGTAAGTCTATAAATAAATATTATTTTCCTTGTTAGAAGATTTAACCAATATAAGTTTTTATCGATTTAGGAGAGTAAAACAAATTTTTAGATTTATAAGCTTACTTTTAGCATAAAATAACTCGGTATGGTAATAATTTAAACCTGTCCCTTTTTAAAAAATTTATAACATTGGCTGTCCCCTTTTTTTTTTAGTGTTTGTCCCATTTTAAGAGATATCACCTGGCAACCCTGTCCTCACCCCCAAAGGAAAACCTAACCTAAGCCTTAACCTAAGAAGGAAGGAGGTGTTCGTCTGGCTGGAGCCAGACGCATTATGAGCGTCTTGGGGCCAAGCAGCTGTTATATAGAGGATCGTGAGTTGCCAGATACCACTTATTTATATATGGAGGCGGTTGCCAGATACCACCATTTGTTTTAATTTTTATTTAGATGAGTTGCCAAATAATGTTTTTATTTATATATGAACGGAATACCAGATACCGCCATTTATTTTAATTTTATTTACATGAGTTGCCAAATAGTGTTTTTAATTGTTCAGGTATACCTTATGAGGTTGAGTTGCCAAATACTGTTTTTATTTATATATGGAGGGTTACCAGATACCGCCATTTAATTTAACTACTTATTTATTAAAGGTAAGATTGACTTTCTCCTTAATTTTGTTCAGCAAGAGAACTAATTATTTAAACGATACCCAATATTAACAATAAAAGAAATACACTAGACAATTGGCTTAGCAAAAAGAAATCGTTCATCTTAATATTCATTACGTATAATTAAATTTCAGAGAAATTAAAGTAATTGAAGAAAGAATTAAATGAGAAGTCTATATATACTTTTATATTAAACAATAAATTTTAACAAACTTCCCGTTCTTTGTTCAGTTTCCCAAATTTTAGCCAACTTCCCATATGAAAGCATGCAAGCAAGCATCCATCACCATGCATTTTTCTTACTATTTGCAACATGAATAAAATAAAATAAAAATTTTGTGATGGATTCCGTACCATGTTACGGATTTCTCGTCTAAACTGTAGGTCTGAGGTGGTTCAAAAACAATGCTACTTGACATCTTGTACTTTAGAACAGCTGCCTTTAGCGAATAAAAGCACATGTCAGTAGTCAGTACAGTGATTTACTTTAAAGCCAAACCTAAAATATCTATTTACTTTTGTCGTTCCTCTGTGTGTGTGTATATATATATATATATATATATATATATATATATATATATATATATACACACAAGATGTGTCTTCTCAATTTCATACATTTTTTTTCGTCTATCTAATATTAATTTACTCTCTACAATATACTAAATTGAGAAATTTATATATACACATTTATATTAAATTTCTCATATGAAATCAGGTTTAATAATATATACAGGACTATTCAAACTGATACACCTGATTTCAAATGAGAATATTTTTTAATGTTACAAATACAGAGTGATTTGTGATACATCAACCAAAAGAAAAACTGTCCAAATTTTGTCTCTCACCTCATAAATGCTCTATGTGACTTCCCCTAGTTACACGAGCAACGTCGACACGATAGTCGAAATCCTCCCATACTCGCTCCAGCATGTCCGTTGTCACTGACTCTACGGCAGTAACAATGCGAGTTCGGAGCTCATCCAAAGATACCACCGACGGATGCTCTGAGCACCCGGTGGATCTGTTCTGTAACGTCGACGAAACTCACGCTGCACTGTGACTACCGATTTACAGCTCGAAAATTGCAACACACAAAACGCCTTCTGCTGTGCGGACGCCATTTTCACACTGACTGTTTGTTGCTAGGCTAGGCCACGGCGTGACTTTGGAGCCCTCTCGCGGTGATCTTGTAAAACTCGAAGATTTCCTCTTTCATGTGGTGTATGCCCAGTTGATGCACGGTTGATAGGTACGGAAGTATTCTCAGTTGAAATCGGATGGATCATTTTAAATAGCCCTGTACAATAGATATACTAAACCGCATATTAAATTTGATAATAAACAATTTTAAATATTCTATAAAAATAATATTCATTTTACCTATAATTCGAAAGACAAGGAAGGCACACGTTTTATATATATGCTTAAAACTCGAAGTTAGCCCAAAAGGCGAGAATGGAATGTAGGTCAAACCACTTCTCGTCTCCAAAACTGGTTTTTGTTGCACTTCACTTCAAATATTGTTTTAATTATTGTCATTATTATTATTAAAATTAAAAACTAAACTTAAATAATACATAAGCATCACGTGATTGTTTTCCAAATTATTTATAGGCTAAATTACCCTTTGATTAAGTAATGATTTTCCTTATCATATTTCCATATGCAACAACAATATATATATATATATATATATATATATATATATATATATATATATATATAAATATATATATAATATATATATATATATATAATAAATAAAAAATATATATAATATATAATAATAATATATATATATATATATATATATATATATATATATTATATATATATATATATATATTATAGGGTGGTGCAAATTATAGTAGTAATAATAATAGCTAACACTAGTTTTCCTTCTCACCGAATTGTTCATTTTGACGAGGGTCAAGCTTTTCACTTCGCCGTAGACCTTCAGTTTAACGTGGAATCCGAACTAAGCTGCAGCACGGGCAGGCTGAAATCACAACGTTATTGCCAAGACTCGGTCTCTCAACCAGCACCCCAGCGTCTTAACCACTAGGATACTTAGGGCGCCCATTTAACTACCAGTCCAAACAGACATTCATTTTCATGAGCTAAACACAATTTAATCACACTCCTACGCAAGAATTAGCAGGTAAAAAGTTAAGCCGAATACATTGGTCAAAGTTGAGGATCGAATAGTATGACCGCAAACATATATTTTGCAAATATTTGAAACCATCGTGGTAGAGACTGTAAGTGGCAATTAACACACACACACACACACACACACACACACACATATAATTATATATATATATATATATAATATATTATATATATATATATAACCAAATCCACAAGTCAGGAATCTTGGGAAAGCTGAGAATAGTATGACCGCAAAAAATAATAATGCACAAAAACATTTTGCTTGTAGAGAGCTTCTAGATTTCTTATTTTCAATGATCTTTGTGTCATCGGATGTTACTGTGCTGTTTCTGATAATGATCTATGTCAGGATTATGAAGAGTAGCGGTGCTAATTTTGTTTCCTGTGAAGATAGTTCTGTAACGACTTGCAGCCGTTCAAGTTGTCCATCTCCCAATCCGAACTGGGAAAAATTGAGGATCGAATAGTATTACCGCAAAAAATAATAATGTAAGATATTGTCGTGATAGAGATGGCAAATGTTGATCAATGTTGCAAAAGGGTGAGGGATATTGCATAAAGGGGTGGGTTCTAAAATGGGAAAACCGAGAATAATATGGACGCAAATGCAAATATTATCTGAGTAGAGACTGCAAGTGGTAATGCACGATGTGAGCATTAAATCTACGGAAAGAATATAAAGACACCATTAGTCGACCAATCAGGACGTCCAAAGCATGGAACCGTAATGTAGGTGTTACGATTGGTACACAAATTTATCATAGCCCCGCCCAGTTACATTGGCAACTAATCATTAAACTTACGAACGCCTATTAGTCTTTTGGGGTGGTGCTTGGGGATCATGCATATGAAAGGAAATATTTTCAGCTGGGAGTCACAGTAGTATTTTCACCAGTGAATAAACATTCCCTCCGCCATGAATCAAGAACTTTGCAGTTTACCGGATTTATATCAAGATGGTGACATTGTAGCGTTGTCCACAATTAATCTTTCTAAAGCGGCTGACCGGGATGGATTATTTCCAACGCAAACCGTTGATGATATTTGCAATGACGCTCCTTACGATCCGACGCAAGTCACTGCCGTAGAAATGTAAGTGCCTGTAATTTTATTTTTTGTAGCCAATTATTCGCGAACTTATTTAATGTGCCTATCAGAAAGAGCACTGTTCTGGATTATTTCATCATATATATGGAGCGTTGTAGTAATTCACCTCATCACATTAAAAGTGCTTCATTTAGGTATCCGCAACTATAGATCAGTTTGCAATTATGCTAAACTCCTGTTTTGATTCGTTGATTTTACTATAGCAATCTTTTGCATGTTTTAAATAATTTTTATAGCAATCTTTTGCATGTTTTAAATAATTTTATAAATTCCGTAATAAATGTTATTCGGAATTTTCTCTTAAAGGAACTTCTATGAGCCGTTCAAAGATTTCTTCACACTGTAATATTCTTACTATATGTATACCCAGCATGTTTTAGGTTTTTATTAAAAGAGATTCAGTATGAACTAATGAATTATTCTTTCTCCTCTAAGGTCCGATGAGGATTTAACACGTGTTATACAATTTTTTCGTTTAGAAGAAACCCACGTCATGGACCTGAATACGGATGTAGATTTACCAAGCAGTCAGCCCAACGATTGTCACATCATTAACGAAATAATATAAGTATTTTTTTATGTTTCGATCTTTTTTGGGGGAAAGAAGGCACAATGTATTTTTATCAATTTATTAAATGAAAGAGATCATGTTTTTAGTACAATAACCATCTTAAACTACAGAATATACAAACACATTACTGGTTACAAATATATATACACACGAACAAAACATCATACTATACAACGAGTACGCACAATCGGAAAACGGCTTTTTATCTGTCTGCATACCATTTCATCGTTTCGTTGGGTGTGACACGAGTCGAATAATTTTTAAAAATTAATAAAGTCTTTACCACGTGACATATGCATGAGAAATGAAAGGCAGTACATCCCACTAAAATATCCTTGTAGCCGGAAGGGATTCCATACAACTTCGGGGATATGCAACTGGTCGAGAAATTTTACAATAACAGGGTCACTCTAGGGTTGAGTCCCGAGTGAATCAAAAGAGTACTTGCGTTCCCTATTTTTAAAATAGATTGCAAACCAATGAAGCCCCTCACTACCAATAACATCTGTTTTCACAATAAGGCTACCGTATTTCTCGTAGATGGCAATTTCAATGATTCATTCTTCGCAGCAAACACACCGATAAATTTGGAATGTGTGATTCGTTCACTATTCATTACTTTCTGAAGTGTATTCGCATCCATTTTTAAAAGTCAGTGACAATGCTCCTAAATCTGTCTACTTCTATTAGGGCTTGTGACTCGAGGTAAACTAGTACACTTACAGGCGCGTCTATAGGCTTGGCGAATTCCAATCTAACTGAGATGTTTCCACTCTGTTGTGGGCTTAAGTGTGTATTTACACTAGCAGATAAGTCAGGTGTGATGTCAAACGAATAAAAGTTAAATTGATCAATGAATTCTTTCTGCGTTACCCCAATCCCGAGCTCATCACAATCACCTGCAATATGGGCCAGATTACTATATGCTTTCGCGCAAAGCGGTAACACAGCGTCTGATAAATAGTCCGTATCCAATGTTCCTCCCACCGCAACGCCATTAACGTATAGAGTTATATTTTTCAGGCCGAAATTCTCGAATTTAAAGGCATTCTTTTTATATTTTCCATTCACCGAGTTGTGTTCCTGCATTCCAATTAATATCCTTTTAGGTAGATTTCCAAAGGCTATGTTTTCTCTCTGTTTCGATGCCAACCCTGCTGGCACCGTGTATAGTTTTATCTGTACTCTGTTAATTGGGTATTTTACTGTGGCGTGTAGTAAATTTTTCTCAATTTCTATTTGTTTTGGTGAACTTAATTTCACTCGCCGTACGCGTAGGTATGTCTCCATAATGTGAACCACAACGGGTTTTGCTCCCTCTTCTTGATCAGCATCCAGATTTAAGCAGACCTCAGGATTCGTGCGGGTGAGCTTTATTTTCATATCCACCCCATTCACAAGCAACTTCTCCTGGAATGTGAAATCTGTATGCAGGCGTCCAAAACACTCGTATATCTTCTTTTTATAATTTTTAAATTTGTCCTTTATACTACTTGCATCTTTAGCTTGATAATATCCCTCGGCACTTACAAAGGTATCCTTCGGTTCTTTGGAAAAGTTGAGGACATGTTCCAGATAGGCTCATAGGTGATAATACCGTGCCTGCCGATATGTTGACCTGATTAAAATATACGCCACACTGGTTGAACATGGAGTGCAGAAAGTTTGTTTCAGGGTATACAGCATATTTGTCATCGCAGTCCGTTCCATCAGAATTGTCAATACGTAGTTTAGCGTGCATGTGCACACAGCTTGGGTAAAAAAGTAAGGGTCTGAGCTTGGTATCACGAATTCTACAGGGACACTCAGGGAACTAATTGTGTTTAAAGGGTTAATTGTAATAAAGTCACTGTGTTCAATAGAAACTTGAGTTAGGGGCATGTCAAAGAGGGACAGCTCCGATTTACAACATTGTGAACTACACGGATGGATGAAGCGTGCCATGACGAGTTGGAAATAGTGCCTCCTCTCACGACAAGTAGTAAACAAACTATGATTCATGGGATCAATGTCCTAAGCTTATATCAGTCAAAAAAAATGGTCAACCATAGGTTTCATTTACTTAGAACACTTCTTTTTTATACCTTTTACGTTTAATGCCACGTGGTGGTAATCCCTTCTTCCGGACAGTCCTCTTCTTCTTCCTACCACCACGCATTTTTCTCTTTGCATCTTTGACGATTTCGTCCCGTGTACGCTTTAAGTGTTTTTTTTAGAGCTTCTTTAGGTTTAGCCCCAGCCAATATGTCTTCTGCAGTGCTAAGACCTGATTGTAGCGCATTCTTTCCGACGTATCTGGCACCCCAGACTTTCTGTCCATTATAACTCAATGCGTCGAAAGTGCAGCTTCACTGTTAAGCTCCCATCACCGAATGGGAAATTTTTCCCTCAATCGTCCTTATAAATGATATATTGAGATATTGGTTATTAGATTAGTTGCGACATTCACATAATGGGGTCTGTCATATGAAATACTCAAACTCCCTCCTCTATGGTTGGGAATGTGAGCAATGCGCAGCAAGCGTGCCTGGGTATCCCCAACAAACTGATGCTCCACTATATTGCTGTAAATATAGCACATGTCTGGGGGTGTATAACCAGCAACCAATTTCTCCAATTTGATCTGATACATTAGGCTGGACAAGTCATGTTGTACCTCCTGAAATGTGTCTCTTTAGAAGGCTGATCGATATCGCCCATCGGTCATAATTTTGAACACTCTTTGGTCTTTAATATTTCTGTTAGCCTTTGATTTTAGGATTAGACTATGTGCAGGGTTTCCTTTGTTTAAGATTTCGTATACTAAATCAGTCGTAAGATTTGAGTTTTTTAAACTTACGTTTAAGTCTCTCACAACATCCTCAGCCGAACCATAAAGGCCCGGACCTAGTGTTACTACTGTACTGTACTCAGTCCGGGCGATACGTATAGTTTCATCCCGGGTTACCCCGGCTTTTTCACACTCAGCAATGTCTCTAAGAATCGTAAAACCGGTATCTTTATAATCAATATTTAAAAAGAGGGTGGCCAGCTGAATTTCACATATCCCGACCTCATACAAATCACGACCCGATTCAATGGGTCCATGGAGTTCTGTTACAAAGTTGGCTAGTGTGTTGTTAAGGTGTACACACAGGGACGAGGAGGACGGGAGTGTGACGTAGAAATGGTTAGGAGCCATGTTGCATACTATTTAAGCTTCATTATAGCATTATAGCATCAACTTTTATATAGGTGTTGAAGCTTTCTGGGTACCCTAGCCACTTCACCAGGTACATTTTTCTCTTTCCTGAACCTTTGTTTCCTACAATTTTCTAAATTTTAAACATTTTTTCCTAAATTAAATGCCACTTTCTGCAACTCCTCGTGGAAAAAGCCTCCTGCGATTTCTTCCCCATTCAAATCTTCAACGTAATACATCATTATCTCACCTTTAGGTCTCATAGCCCTAACTTTAAAAATCTCACGTGTCCATCCTTGCTCAAATCCCTTCGCGAATTTATTTCCCGAACGCGACAGCCTTACATAATCATTGATTTTGAAACGCGCAGAGTGTGGTGTGGTGGTGTTCCATCTCTTCTCACCTGGGCGTACCTCTTTCTAAAACTTCGTTAGGTGTTGTCCCAATCGTGCGATGGTGTGAGCGGTTGTAGGATGAGGCCAATGATTCCAGAATGTCTAGAAATCTGTATGTTTTTATGTGTAAAATAGCGGTGCATGCGTTCCTTTATGGTACGTTGAACTCTTTCAGCTAAAGAAGCCTTATGTATAGAATTGGTAGTGTAATAGCTGATATTAAACTCTGTCAACATGTTCTGAAAAGCACGGCCTATAAATTCCTTCCCCATATCCGTACAAAAATAGCCAGGAACCCTGTTTTCTTTCAACATCAGCGTTTTGGTGGCTTTAGCAACTGTTTCAGGTGATTTATTTTTCAGAGGAATTAGCCACAGATATCTAGAGAATACATCTATTATGAATAGAATGTAGCGGTAACCATCGTTATACACTGAATATCTTTGCATGTCTGTTAAATCTGCTTGCCAAATAGAGTCAATCGAAGCAGCTGTTGTCTTGGCTGTTTTAAACCTTTTTCTCACAGGCTTATGAAGTGTATAAGCGTCCTGCTCCCGCAAAAATCTCTCAACATCTTTTTTCCTACTCCGTAAACACTTCTGTACAGTCTATCTACGCCTCCGTAGGAGGCTGGGTTAGAAATGTCATAATAACGTCTTCTTAATATGTTAGCCATTTGCGTATTTTAGAGGCACGTGGGTAGGGTTGACCGTTGTTTAACCTCTTCTTTCTCCTCTTCAGAGGTGTTACCGCCGGGGGTGATGGCGTCTTCAATTGTGTCACGTGCGACGCATGTTCCAAGTCTTTTAACCTGTTCAGATTTCCTATCATTGTTTTGGGGACATTTATTTGTTGTAGTCTTGCTTTAATATGCTTCCATCCTGATGGTGAGGGCCTATCCCACTTTCTCACCAGATCATGGACGATGTCTACGATATTCGATCCCTGTACCTTTGCTCCTTCCACAATGATCTCACCTGTATCGGTCCATTGTATGGCGGGTCCTCATTCAATAGATTATAAAGACTTAAACCTTTATTCCTCAATGTATGTGGGAGGGTGCTTTTTAATACATGCTCGATATGTTGTGGGCCGACCCATTAATCTTTGGTTGGTCAGCTCTATCGTCGGACACAGGTCCTATGTCACCATGTCCATCGTTCCCCGTGCTGTGCCTAATAACCACGGGAATCTCTGTCGGGTTCTTATAATTTTCGTACTCGTGAAGAAATTTCTGCAGAGCTTCTTGGTATAAGATTCTTTTCTCATCAGGTGTTTTTTCACTGTTTAATAGGGTAACAATTCGCTTTCCATTCTTTTAAGCCTGCTTTTACGGGGATCTAGATCCGTGTCTGGATTCTTTGAACTTTGCAGTGAAGCATACACCTCGTGTGGAATCACTACCACTTTCTTCATTATATTAATCTAGTCAGTAAAGGACCCAAAACTGAAAATAAGATGGGGAGGAATGACCCTCCTCTTTGTACAATAATTCGTTTTTTCTTCCCACAGTTTGACTTTTACGAGCGAGTGCACGTATTATGTTCTTGTAACGGCGTAGGCGAGCCTTCTGAGGTGGTTTCATTGATACATTGCAATTTATAACGTTAAGACAGATTTCACAGATGCATTTTAAAAAGTCGGAGTCGATATTTTTAGCAAACATCTGCTGCATTGCCCGGGGCAGTCGATGATAGATTTTTATTAATTCATGGTATTTCTTTAGCCTCTTTGTCATTCTGGAATATACACCGTTTCAGGCTCGTTTGGAAATATATTCGTTCTTAGAAGCACCCTAAACGTGTTTCGCGGATGAAGGTCGCAAAGCAAATATCCGTAACGCGGTTGTAGCTTCTTTATAAACTTCCAAAAACTCCTTACGCTGATTCGGGAACATTTGATTGGCTAATAACCCAATTTGTGATACATCTCTACGTTGCGCGAATAAGACTAGATATTGTGTATTTAACGACACATCGCGCATGTATCTATTTTTGAAAAATAGATTCTGATTGATGAAGAACACGCTTATGTTAAGATGGTGGGAGAATACTGTAAATGTCTCGGCAAACGTTTTATCCATCTCCAACATGAGATCGTCAATTACAATGACTGTATGTTCATTTCCCTTTAACGAATAAACGTCATATACACCTTTGTGGAACAAAATATCATCTTGGTACTCGTTGAACACTGATTGATACGTCGAATAGCACCATATAACTTTATGCACAAATTTTGAGAACATCTCTCCCTTTTCTTTAATGATTTTAAGCATAAACACAGTTTTATCACATCCTGTAGGGCCAGATATTATACATGTGGATGGGCTCGTGAACCTGAATTTTTCTACAGAAACCATTTCTAACACGTCACACTCCTAAGTGGGTCATTTACAAAATATAATAAATATTTAAGTGATGACCCTTATATTCTACAGACTTGCTTTTCGCTTCTCCCACAGAACCGTGAATTACGATGAGGTACAGCACCCCATCATCGATATTACAGATGATCCCGACAACAGTGTACTGTAGTCGTGATCACAGAATCCATCCCCGCTGACGAATCCTCACCAGCGATACCTGTAGCACGCGCCAGTTCAAAGCTGAGGCATGATAAAGAGCCCACCACGTCAGGTATAAAACACGCCAGGATTGCACCGGTTGTTAGACCACCAGTAATAGAGCCCCAACCTTCTACGTCTTACGACTCAACCCCCACAATAGTACCTTCCTCAAATATACCCCTTCATTCCTGTTCAATTCCGGTTACATCTTCCACAGCCACAGCAGCTTCTCGTTCTGTTGAGGATGGCATAACATTGGAGTTGGTTTGCACCGCTACCCACCCCAGCCTTGACTAGAAATCGGTATATAGTCAGGGTTGATCCTAGATCCATGTATAGCAATGGTGTTGAACACGGACTACGCGCATAGTTGAACGTATTGTAGAGTTTGCCCTTCAGAACCGCGACGAACGTGAAGTCAGGACGAGGCTGTCCTTCGGATTCGGGTCAGATGACGGAGATGTAGATGATTTTTGGGTAGTAATACCGTTCAGACGTTTGGCAGCTGAAGATATAGAGTATATATTAGGCCGTATAATGCAGGCCTCTCAAAGTAGTATAGCCTTCAATATGGACAACTTCACGGTAAATATTGACCGTGTATTCCGTGTTGCGTCATAGTGCCACACCTTATACTCTTAACTTCAATTCTCAGGCTATTTATAGACGGCATATAAACGTCGATCGTGGTTGCGGCTTTATAGCAGTAGTCTTAGCTCGTATGTTTACTGTACTAAATACACGGTCCAAAAAATTTGGTTGCCTACGGTAGTGGAGCGTGCCCGTAAACTAGCTGTAGACTGTAAACTTGAGTTTGACTGTAATATGGGTCCTGAGGAGCTGAGAAGGGTAGAACAGGAAATGAATGTTCGTATAGTTGTATTTGGAATGGATGATCGTCGTAGAACTGTGTATGTTTTTAAAAGCTGTGTGAGAGATCGTACAAGACCCCTACTTATTTTAGGACTGTCAGGGACAACGTATCTCCCCATCCGTAATATAAGGGACCTTTACGCGAGTTATGATAAAAGTCGAAAATATGGACATCATGATTTGTGTAAGGGGTGTATCGAGTTTGCGGATGATATAGTGAAACATTGTAAAGATTGTCCATGGTATGTGAGCAGTGTAAAAGCTCCAAATGTGAAAGCCGTGTAGTTGAAGCTGAGAAGAGGGATTGTGTGTGTAGACGCACATTTTTCAATAATAACTGTTTTGAGCTCCATAAATCAATTGGCACGTGCAGGAAAATGAGAATCTGTGAATGTGGTATGTTTCATATGATGGATAATTGGGGGAATTTCAAGCATAAATGTGATGAAATTCACTGTTCTACATGCCATGAGAAATATAAGGCGGTTGGAGTAAAGCATGTATGTTATGAAAGACGCTAAGCCTAAAAATAGCCCTTGTATAACTGTGTACTACGATATAGAAACATACACGAACGCTGAAACCAAAGAGGTTATTCCACATTTACTTGTAAGCCAGACTATCTGTGATGAGTGTATGGAGATCGAGTGTGATGAGTGTCACAAATGTGGTAAACGGACAAACGTTTTTAAAACGAATGCCCACGATAGCCCTGTGAAACTCTTTGTGTCCTATATTGTCAAGTTAGCGGACAAGTTAAAAAAATGACTGTGTATATTCTCGCCCATAACGGGGCAAAATTTGACACACAGTTCCTTTATAAGGAGTTGCTTGAGCACGAGTCATCTGAGATATTTACAGGTGATCCCTTGAAAAGAGGCAACAAACTAATACAGATGCAAATAAGAGGTAATGTACAGTTTAAAGACACTTTATTATTCACACCTTGTAAATTAGCAAAGCTACCCAAGGTGATGGGCGTAGCCGCTGAAGTTTCAAAAGGATATTTCCCTTACACATTCCTCACTAGCGAAACTTTAAATTACGTAGGACTACCTCCACCCAAACATTACTTTAACTATGAATGTATGAGTACAGATGAACGTGAAGATTTTGACCGATACTACAACAGTTTTAATGAATCTAATCCTTATAATATAGCTGATGAATGTGAGCGTTATTGCGTGAATGATGTGCGCGTGCTTAGAGTATGTTTCCAGGCCTTTAGAAGGATGTACATAGGCCGTTTCAAATGCGATCCGTTGCAAGTCGCAACCACCATCGCCTCATTATGTTTTACGGTGTTCAAGAATAACTTCATGCCTAAAGTTTTATTCACAGAAACAATCCCCGCAGTTATGGGCACAAGGCTATTTACTGGCTCATACACCTACAGCAGCAGAAGGGTATACATAAAGCATGCCCGCAACACGGGTGAAGTACCCATTAAGGTTAATGGTCGTGTTTTTTGGGTTGATGGTCTAAGTGAAAACCGTGCCACTGGTGAGAAGACTGTGTACTCCTTTAACGGTTGCTGGTGGCACGGATGCCCCCGTCCTGAGTGTGGAATCGTAGGAGATATCCACGGTAGATCTCCTGCCGACAGTCTTGCGTGGACCCGCACCCGCGATCAACTTATAGGCTCCCAGTTCACTCACAAAGTCTTGTGGGAGCATGAGTATGATGCACGGATGGAAACAGATGGACAGTACCGTGAAGAAATAAACACGATCAAACGTTCAATGGTGCTGGATCCTCTCAAATGCGGTGATAGTTGTTCGGAGGGCGTACAAATCCCTTCAAGCTATACTTTCCGCCTACGGAGGGTGAAACTCCATTACTACGACTTCTGTTCTTTATATCCCTACGTGATGAAGAACAATCCGTACCCCGTGGTGCACCTGAGAAACTGGTGGGACCTGACCTGCCCACCATCGAGGTGTTCTCAACAAATTTGAACGGGTACTATTTCGGCCTTTCTTTCGTAGATGTGCTCCCCCCACGCGATTTATGGATGCCGATCTTACCCGTCGTTATCGATCACAAGCTCATGTTTCCCTTGTGCGTGAAGTGCGCAGAGAGAACAATGGGAATGTAATCATACAGCTAACCAGCGTAAGATCAGAGGTGTATATACAAGTCCAGAGCTGGATCTAGCTGTTCGCCATGGCTACAGAATATTGAAGATACATGAGGTGTGGAGGTTTCAGAAGCTACCCAACCTTTTCACGCCATATATAAACGCTTTTTTGAAGGATAAGGTCGAAGCATCAGGGTATCCGCGAGGAGTTGATACCGAAGATGAAAAATCGGCCTATATTCAACGTTACCGTGACCGTGAAGGTATACAGCTTGACCGTTCCCAAATTGTAAAGAACCCTGGCAAGCGCTTTAGTGCAAAGTTGTGTCTAAACAGTCTTTGGGGAAAATTTGCACAGAATACTGGCAAAGGGAACGTTCATTTGGCACAAAGTTATAGTGAAGTCTGGGATTATGCCAACGCTCCCGATAAAGAGGTCATGGAGATCGTGAATGTAGGTAATACTTACATAATAAAGTACAACAATACCGAATTGGCCACAGATACCTCACGGGTTACAAACATACCTGTAGCCAGCTTCACAACGGCCTACGCACGCATCAAACTTTGGGGCCTATTGCATTCTCTTGGGGGAGGGTTTTGTACGCCGATACAGATAGTGTGATATTCACAGAGAGGGAGGGTGAATACATGCCTCCTATTGGTGAATTCCTCGGGAGTTGACTGATGAGATCAAGGATGAGTATGGAGACATCGCATACGCCGACTCTTTTGTCTCAACAGGGCCAAAAACTTATGGGGTACGGGTGAGGGTGGGAGGATATGAAATATATCGTGAAGGCTAAGGGTATCACGCTCAACCAGGCGAATCGGCGGGTCGTTAACTTTGATTCGTTGAAGGATCTAGTGTGCTTGGATGATGATGAGGGCGACCGGCCGCCCCAACTAACTGTAGGTACCCACAATTTTCGGGCGCAGAAGCTGGGGGCGTGAAGGAACTTAGGGGTACAAAGGTGTGCCGTAACACCTATAGGAAACGTTACCAGGTGCCTGGTACCTATGATACCGTACCCTTTGGATACCATAATCTTTGATATGTCTATTGTTAACTTATTTATTACACGTATTTGTAAATATATATACACCTTGAATATTTCGTTTATTAAATAAATCGTGTTTCAATTAGCGTTTCACTTTCTCCTTTGTGTGTGTGTGTGTGTGTGTGTGTGTGTGTGTACACAGGAGAAAATTCTAAGCTCCGCCCAGCGTGTGTACAGGAGAAAGTTCTAAGCTCCGCCCACTGTATGATTGATCACGTGACTCCTGCTACTACCTGGGCATATCTCTTCCCTGCGTGCTCAGTTGATCGCAGTAAGCCCTGGATCTCAGACGTGTATTCTCCGCGTAGACGAAAAATAGTAATGGCTACCTTTAATATTGCGTGTTCGACGTTTATGAAGTGGTATTCGGCAAAGTGCCAAGATGTGGTGGATACTGAAAAACTCCCTATTCCACCCTCCTTTGATACTTTTAAGGCTACATTGAATCGTGCGAAGGAGCAAGAGGTACAAATACTCTACGGCTATTCTGGCGAGAGCATTGTAGGATTTCGTGGTACAAGTGATGTATTGAACTATGTTGTAGGACTAAACTTTATAAAAGCTTACATATACCGTGAAGTAGAAGAAACAACACGTGCAGAAGAGAAGCAACGGATATGGATAGTGAGTCTTGTTGATGAGTGGTGACAAGCGATATTATGTCATGTTGCATCATACCGAGTACTCGTACCCTGCGACTGAGAATGTAAATCTTGTCATCATGGAGAATCTTAAGTATTTTTACCACTATATTAATATATATCATGACGAGGTTTGTAGTGAGGTTGTGGCTAATGGCCTGTGTAGTTTTTAACAGACTTTAGAGACGAGTATCGATTGTTAAACAAAAAAAAATATGGGCATATGTTTCTCTCAAATAGTGCGCCGGATTGTGAAGATGTTTAGTTTGTGGAAATGAACGTCTGGTGAGTGATAAAACATTAAAACCGATATTGCTTCATGTATCGGAAAATTTCTCAAAACATCTACCCAATATAATGGGATACAAGTATTCTCTTATGTTGGGCTAAAGGTCTGCGTGTATTTAACAGAATTTAGAGATGAGTATCGCATGCTAAGCAAAAGGAAAAATATGGTCATATATTTCTCTCAAATAGTGCGCCGGAGTGTGAATAAAATGTGTTTAGTTCGTGAAAATCTCCCTATGCAAAAATCTGGTGCGTATTCTGGGGAGTGGGAGTGATAAAACATTAAAACCGATATTGCTTCATGTATCGGAAAATTTCTCAAAACACCTACCTACAATATAATGGAATACAAGTATTCGAACAGCGCCGTACACGTTTCATTAGCTTATGGTGTGACTCACTCCTCCCGTCGAGCCGATCCATTGCATGTGGCTGATAGTTATCTCAGAGCTTGAACCGACTGGACGTGCACTCCTCGAATACGATGGAACTTCCTTTGCGCAGCATTCTCAATGCCGTGTACGATGTGTCCGTGACGAAGTCGTTGCGCGTGTTCAGGCGTAAAACCGGTGCCATTAACTATGTACTGGAAACAACTTGTAGACAAACAAACAAACCGAATGTTGTTTATTTAAATGTTGAGATGAATAGAATCTTCATGGTAGTTGAGAAGTGGAATGAAGATCGTTATAAAATTCCTGCAGGTGTAGGTACAAGAAAAGAGCAGATTAGTGACACCCCCTCATATGCCGTTGTTTGTACGTTGTGTATAAATAACGATCGGCCATGCATTGATATACGGCTGATGTGGAAGAATATTTCTGGACATAACGCTCTTGTCCCTACGCGAAACCGTTTCATCCTCGACAGAATGTTTGAAATCATCGGATTCCGCAAGCTGAAGCCTATATTAAATGCGCGTGATTATGATATACTTTATTTTGATACGGTTCTTGAATACGCATACACCGCTCTGTTCGACGGGTTCACCGAGTGTAGGACTGAACAAGGCGAGAATGGTCTAGAGCTGGATGCTTATTTAAAAGGTTTAGACTCTTTGAAATATCCTGAACTTTGGTACAAAGCACTTGAGCGGTACAGGGCTGAGCTCACCTACACCATTCACCCTGAAGAACTATTTCTTTATATAATGAGCAGCTCTCGTAACGACTTATAAGATTATTTCAACTGCCACTATGCAGTGTGAAGAAGAGTTCACGATTGAAAAGCTCGGGTTGGTAAAAGTAAACCCTCGATGGGAAAGGAGTGTTTATAAACTTGTATTTAATAATGACGTTGTGACTAACGCTGACCTCTTTGTGCGTGCTTTTGATTGTATTCTAGACGTATTTAAAGATAACTTGCCAACCGGATGTAAAGTGGGCACAAAAGTAGTACTGAACGATATGAAGGCCATTTATATAGAGTATAGGTTTCCCTCTAACTTGAGCGGTGAAATAATATTAAGCCGCGTTTACTGCGTAGTGCAAAGCAATAATGATGTGATTGTAGACTCGATTACGTGTGAATTTAGTGTTCTACAGAGTAGAACAAAGTGAATGTATTTTGATGAAATTTCAATATATTTAATTATTTAACATAATTGTGTGTGTGTGTATATATATATATATATATATATATATAAATGCCATGAAAAGTCTTCTTTAATGCGCAACGTTTCGAGCAATACGCTCATCATCAGGCTAGATAATAACAATATGAAATTAGAATCAATAAATAAATGTGAACAAGACAAAATAATTTCCATAAAACCTATTCAGTAAAAGCAAATTTTAAAAAGACTAAAAGAAGAGGGTTAAATTCAAAGTTATAAAAATTTACATATAAAATTCAAACAAATTCTTGAACCCGTCAATAAAGTCATTTTAAGTTTTAAGGTTGGAAGACCAAGTTAATAGATTTTTGTCACGATTAAAGTCTTTAAAGATAATAAAAAATGATACTTACTCTCAGTTGTTCGTATCTGGTTCTGATCTTGCTCAATTATACTGTTTGCCTAAAATCCATAAAGTTGGAACACCTCTCCGTCCTATTTTAGCTTCGTATAACTTACCTACCTTTCAATTGTCAAAATTTGTTGTTCGTCTCCTGTCACCTTTTGCGAAAAATGCTTATACTATAAATAACTCTTATGAATTTCAAAAAGATCTTCTTAGTAAGAATTTCGATTCAAAAAAGTTTTTTGTCAGTTTTGATGTAAAGTCGCTTTTCACGAATGTACCTGTATCAGAAACTATTGCCATTATTTTAGATAGGGTTTTTAGCTCTGATGATAGTTTTCATGGTTTTTCATGGTCTTATTTTAAGGAACTTTTAGAATTGGTTTTTAAGCAATGTTATTTTACTTTCAATAATAAGATTTACCAACAAATTGATGGTGTTGGGATGGGATCACCCGTCGGACCTCTATCAGCTGATTTTTTTATGACTCATTTAGAAAGTGTAATTTTTAGACAATCTCCCACCCATTGTAAACCAATTTTCTATCGACGCTTCGTTGATGACTCGATAGCTGTTTTTGATAATGCTGTACAAGCGCAACAATTTTTTAACTTCTTAAATTCTCTGCACCCCAATATAACTTATACAATGGAAACTGAGAAAAATGGCTCCCTTCCCTTTTTAGATCTTTTAATTTCGAAAAAAGGTGATTCTATTACTACATCAGTTTACAGGAAACCCACTTTTACTGGTTTGGGCATGAATTTCTTTAGTTTTACTGATTTTAACTATAAGATGTCGTGTATTAAAACTCTCTTGTTCAGAGGATATAATTTGACCTCTAGTTTTACCTTACTAAACGATGAATTTATAATTTAAGATCATTTTTCCATTATTTTCCTGTTCAATATGTAGATAAACTAATAAGATCTTCTTAAATAATGTTTATAGCCCTCAACTTTCCTGTATTTCAGTGCCTAAAGATATAAAATATTTCCTGTACCTGAAATGGGTCCCATGAATAAAGAATTTAAACTTAAATTTACAAAGTTGTTAAGAAAATTTTTTTATCATACTGATTTTCGCATTATATTTATTAACAAAATGTCTTTAGGTAGCTTTTTCTCAGCGAAGGATCGAACTCCTGATTCGTTGCGTAGCGGTGTTGTATATTTATTTACCTGCCCAAGGTGTCTCCTTGGTACTTACATTGGCAGCACCGTGCGCTCCCTCAGGACTAGATTTTATTCGCATATGGGAATAAGTTGCCGAACAGGTAAAATTTTAAATAAAAAGGAAGCCTCCAGTATTCGGGAACACAGTATAAAATGTAAAACTGATGTCACTTTAGATCATTTTAAAATTCTCGGTTGTAATTCTTGTCCTAACTCACTTAGAATTTTGAATCTCTTTATATTAAAACATTGACCCCTTCTCTAAACGTGGATTCCTCAGCTGTCCCTCTAAATTTTTTATAAACCCCCCTCCCCGACTCCCCTCCCCCCTCCCCAATTTTTTATAATCCCTCCTCCCCTAACTTATAACTCCAACCGCCCAACCCATAGCTTGTTTCCTGTTTTGTTTTGTTTTAAATTACTCGTGCCTCGGAACCAGCATTGAAAGGTTCGTAGTGTTAATTATTCCATTGTATTAGTGTTAATTATTCCAGTGTACTAATTTCAAATTTACTATATGTAATTTAAAAATAGCTTTTTAAATTTCTGGTTAATTTTATATGTAAATTTTTATAACTTTGAATTTAACCCTCTTCTTTTAGTCTTTTTAAAATTTGCTTTTACTGAATAGGTTTTATGGAAATTATTTTGTCTTGTTCACATTTATTTATTGATTCTAATTTCATATTGTTATTATCTAGCCTGATGATGAGCGTATTGCTCGAAACGTTGCGCATTAAAGAAGACTTTTCATGGCATTTAAATTCCTCCTTGTCATTGGATTTCTCCTAAATATTATATATATATATATATATATCTCCTGTACCGCTATATTGATGGTTATACTCCATCGTTTTGTATTTCTTATTTTTTATTTTTTTATTTTGTGCAATAGAAGATAAAGTGTATGTACTTATTTTCAATATATTTAATTATTTAACATAATTGTGTATATATATTTTTCCTGTATTGTTATATTTATTGTTATATTGTTATATTTATTGTTATAGTTATTGTTATATTGTTATATTTATTGTTATATTTATTTTTATTTTTTTTATTATATACATATTCCTCCTTCATATTTCTTATACTATTATTATTTTTTATTTTATTTTTTTTAATCATATATATTCCATTGTATATTTATTTTCTATATATTCCCGATTCCAATAATTCGTCTAAATAAACAGAATGATGTAATGGTGTTTTATTTAATTCTTTTTGTTGTAAACGATATTATTATTTAATTATACCAAATGGCTGGTTGCGCCTTCTAAACTGACTGACGGATTTCTAAGCCAACCGTCAAGACTATATGCTTTAGTTAAATAAATAGCGCTATCTGGCAACTTAATCTGTACACCTGAACAAGCCATTTACGCCTTCTAAGCGAACTGACGGATTTCTAAGCCACCTGTCAATAATATATGCTTTAATTAAATAAATAGCGCAATCTGGCAACTCAACCTGTACAAGCCATTTACGCTTTCTAAGCCAACTGGCGGATTTACACCTTATAAGACAGCGGGCGCTCAGATAAAGTCTTAATATGCGCTTGGCTCCTGCCAGTCGAACACCTCTCTTCCTCTCTCTCTCCTTCTCCTCTCTTTCTCTTGGGGGATAACTCCGCCTCCAAGTTGCATAACCCCTTGTTGCCCTTGCAACATTCCCCCTCCTCCTTTGCATAAACCCCCTCCCCTTCATTGCATACACCTCCCCCTTCATTTTCATTGCATACACCTCCCCTTTCATTTTCATTGCATAACCCCCTCTCCCTTCAGTGCATAACCCCCTCTCCCTTTGTTGCATAACCCCTTTGCACCATCTTGCGATATTGAGCAACATTTGCAATTGCATTGCAACATTCCTGCATTCTCCCATTTTGCGCCCATACTACTTTGGTGCCCCAACTTTTGTGTCCGATTCTTTTAACAAAATTACTCACACTGATCTTTCTTCCTGTTCCACAGACTTGGTTCATCCTTTTAGTTGGGAAATCTTTGACTCCTATGGATAGTGATCATTTTCCAATATTTCTTGTCTTTTTATGCAATGATATTGGTACACTGGGGATTGGGAAATTCCTTCCCTCCTCTACAAGTATGATGGCTTTTGAGTAAGGCAAATTGGGAGTGATCGGTTCCAAAGTTCATCTGCCATCTCAGTTCAATGAGGCATGAACTACGTATAAGGAACTTTTTATTCTTTTAAACTTAGCTATCATACATCCACAAGTATCCCTAAGAAAAAACTGCCAAATTCAACGTTTCTGCCTGAATATGGAAGTGCGTAGGGTCACCAGTGTTTAAAATATAAAGATCCCAATCATCGAAAATAAAGGCGAGGAGGTCACCCGTGGGGTTGGAGGTGACATCTCCCTCCCTACAGAGGATGACGACAATTCAGATCACCAAGGATAATGTAGGGGCGTGGGAGCTGGCGTAATAGCCCCCTCGAAATCACCACGTTGCACGACGGTGTTAGGAGGCAGTTACAGGGAACACACCGGTACCACCGTGTCAGAAAACATCCCCCAGCATCAACCTGTAGTGCAGATCTGACGGGTAAGGTGGTGAAAGGGACAGCTTGTCGGTAAAGGATGGCAGAGCCACCATGATGTCCACCGGCCGGATCAGGAGTCGAGTGGAGAATGGCGTACCCCCCTGTGGGCAGGATAACCCTTGTCCCCCACCATCTTCTCCTGCAGACACCCACAAACTGGAGACACCTGATCTAGGAGCAGCAGAAGCTCCTCCCAGTTGGCCCGTAACCTACGACAATTCCACTGAAGGACCTTGAAAATTCTAGGTGGGTTCGTTTCTGGAAAGACCCTTGAAGAGGGCCTTTCTAGAATCGATCTTACCCTTGCCTTTAAAGGAAAGTGGTATCTTGGAGGTGGTGGAGTGGTTTGTCGTATCTGGGTCCTTCCCCAGCCCAGAGGCCGATGTCGGAGCCACGGGCTTGGGTGATCCAGATTTGGGGGGGTCTGTAGGGGCCCAAGGGCATCCGTACAGAGCCACCCACCAGTGGGGATGCCACAGGACCTCGATCCTGTGGCCGAGGGGCCTCTGCTGCCGGTGGAGTGGCAGCAGGAGCCAGATCACCAGAGGCATCCGGCAGAGCCTTCAGAGACCCACCAGAGTGTCTCGAAGGCTGAACTTTGAACGGTGGAGTCCCCTCGAGGGACTCGTCACTAAGGAATCTCTTCCGTGTGGAAGGATCTACCACCCTAGAAGTTGCAACAGACGTCAGAGATGGTTTTGGTATAATCTTAAAAGTGGAAGTGCCAGAAGTCGGGATAATGCTGAGCAGTGGTGTAGTGCTGTGGGAACGCGTGGGAACGGCGTTCCCTTACTTTTTGTTGGTAGACGGAACGGCGTTCCCTCACTATTTCAAATAAATCCGAACTTACAAATCTCTAACGTCATGAAATTTTAATTCCCACCCCTAGAAGAAATATGAGAAAGAATCATTAACTGTTTCATTTCTTTTAGCTTCGACTGAGGCAATGCTAGCCTATAAAGATCTGGTGAAACAGTCACCACGGCGTACCAGTTGTTAACTTTTTTTTAGTTAATCATTCCAGTTGTTAGCTATTTTTATTGATCGTACTGGATGTCGTATATCTAATGACACTGGAAATACTGCATCTTCAACCTTGGAATATATCCTAATATCCAGTGCATTTGACCTCAAAATATCCCTGAAATTGGTCAGATTTCAAAATATTTCCCGGGGGGCTTACAGTGCCCCCGGACCCCCAGCTGTATGGGCTCGCCGCGCTCGCCATTGTCCCCCCCCCGCATCTGAGTAACACTTTCAAAATGCGTTCACTCACTTCTTTATTTAGCACTACACCACTGATGCTGAGTGACGTAGATCGCGCTAATGGAGCTTTTGGCTGTTTGCATGGCTGGGGATGAGATGTCTTTGGAGCAGAGGAACGACTAGCAGCATGGTGTGCCATCACCGAAGCATAAGATATCCCTGGACGAACATGCTGGAAAAGTGCCATGCTCTTTGCCCTCACAAAGTTTACCCTGTCCCGCGCCCTTATGTTCAGAATGGACTTCTCCAGTTTGTACTGATCACAGTCTCTGGATGATGCAGGATGGTCCCCACTGCAGTGGTTGAACGAGGCTGGACTCCCACAGTCCACACTCTTATTCCCACACTTCCCACAATTTATACACACAGCAGGGAGGCGGCAGAAGCGGCTGATATGGCCATACGCCTGGCAGTGGAAACATCGTTTAGAGTTGGGGACATACGGCTTGACAGGGAGTTGAAGCCATGCCACCTTTATGACTTCAGGCAAGTCAAACCTATCAAAGGCTATGAGTAGTGTTGTGGTTGGGGTAAGAACGCCACCCACCTTCTTTTGGAAACGTCCTACTTTCACAACATGCTGGTCCTTCAACTCTCTGACAAGCTTTTCCTCGGAATAGCGCACCAAATCACGGGAGAATACAACTCCCCCCCTACACTGGTTGAGCGTGGCATGAGGAGCACAAGAAACATCAGCACCTGGCACAGCCGATATAGCACGCAACCGAGCACTCTCCTATGGGGATGTCACCTCAACAAGGTGGCTACCATTCCTTTTGGCAGAGACTCTCGGTTCACGGCCGCGCGCTGCCACCAAGGTGCGATGGACAAAAAATGTTAAAGTCCATGATGGACTGACCTTCCAAAGCTTTAATCACTAAAAATTTCTGGTAGTTTCTGAGTTCAAACACCCCTGGCAAGACTTCAGTGACAGATTGAGTGGAACTCTTACCCCTACGGTTAGAGCCCTTGAAACTCTGTACCTTCGGGGCAGTTTTAACACGCTTCGGCTTAACAGCATGCGAGGCCGAAACGGAGGGGACAGAGGCCTTCGTTCCATCGGAGCCACCCGGGTCCCGGAACGGCTCCAGGGTAGCTATAAGGGAAGCGCTTTGAGAGAGGTCCGTGGACATGCCAGAGCGCCAGGAGAGAAGGCAGCAGAGATGCCAGAGTCGTCAGCAGTGAGACCAGGGGACAAATCAGGAGTGTCAGGAAAAAGGTCTGAGGACATGCCGGTGTCGTCAGGAGAAAGGTCAGGCCGAGAGGGACGGGGATTGTATGTTTCCATCAACAAATAATTAAATACTCGCCCCTCCACCCCACCAACCCACCATGGAGCCCAACAAGGGGAGGCCATATAGACCACAGGGGTAGTGGGGCGGTATACGCAACCACCACTAAGTCTGATGGCACCCGCGGGACCAAATGGGGCGCCGACCTCGTGGTGGAAGCTTGACCCTAGCCAATAAAAGGACCAGCCGATTGGCTTGGCCGGGCCTGTAATAGTCAAGCCGGCCGTCTAGCCGGAATAAGGGACCAAAGAGTCGTGTTGCTAGCCGCAGGGCGCAGCGTGCGGCATCGCTCAGCCTCCATGACTCCCGTCTCCCAGCCTTACGGGCCGCCACGCACTGCAAACACCTGGAGAGCTACTACTCTTCAGCCCTTGGTGGACTAGGATGGAGGAAAGGTCACCAGCCCGCTCTCAAGGCCAACGACGTACCCTGGGAACCATTTAGTGTCATACTTCCCTGATGACCCTGCCAGCATGGGTAGCCCTTTCCTCGACCAGGAGGAAGGGGGTACAAACCCCCCGCTGGTGTGGCTCACGGGACCTCAAGCCCCCACCACCACGACAAGGCGGCTCCCACTAGGGGAGATTACAATGAGTAAGGACAAGGGGCCCACAAGGTAAGGGGCCCGTCGATGCATCGCAGCGATTGCACCTATGTTAAAAATCTTCAGTGGGGCTGGTATTAAAAGCTCTCGCTCATCTGATCTGTGTATCTATGTAATGAAGGAAATTATATAAAAATACACTGTAGTAATTCAAATGTTTATCTGTTTCCTGGATATACCACCTGTTTCTCACCTTCTTAAGATGATCGAGAAATAAATATTTTGGGTTAATTAGCAACAAGTCTTTATTTAATAATTTGTCAGTAGCTCCAGCTAGGGTAGGTGTAGAGGATATGAGGGCACAATAGTTGAAGTAGTTTATTTTCTTTAGTCACTTAAATATGGGTGAAGCAAGTGCGGCACAGCTAAATCCAAGCCAATAAGCAACAACTTACATTCTGAGTTGCCGTGCCATCTCCTTTGATCCTAATTTGGGGAATCTTATATTGTTTGTATTCTGATCTTTGAGTAAATGATAGGCTGAAGAAAGAATGCAAAGAACAATAGCCATATTTTTGACAAAGCCTTGACAATTCAAAAGATTCAATTATGCTTTTTCTATCCTTTTTTATAAAGTTTACATTTTGTAAACTCCCAATTAAGTATTACAACGATATAGCAACCTCATTAGCTAAGGGGAACCTAATTAAACCTTACAACTCTCATACTAAATTTATTCATGGATGGAATGTTGTTATTGCCCCTCTGAAGGGAGAAATCCATTTGGAACCTGATCAGGATTGCTTTCCATATTTAGACACGAAGATTACTCCAATTTGGGTAAAATATGAACTGCATTCTTGCTTTTGTTGACCATTTTTATCAGTGTCAAGATTTAACTTCATTTTTTTTTATCATTAAGCGTTTGAATATAACATTCTGCTTCTCAGTGTTCCAGGGTTGAAATGAGTTAACAATTTCAAGATCTGTTTTCATGGAGACAAAAGATAACCCGAGCTAAGTCAAGATTAACGACTTCATTAACTATTGTGGTTAGGAAATACTATGCTCTGACTTTTTATATATTGGCTTAAAATACTGTTTATTTTTGCATTTTTATATATTTGATGATTAAATTAGTTTGTTTTGTTTTTTATTTATTTGCTTATAATATAGTTATTGATTCACTATAAAATATATGGTGTCTGTTGCTTAAAGTGAAAGCAAGATCCACCAAATGTAGCAGTGTATGACTCCCCCATGATGTATGACTCCCCCAGCTAGGAGTCAGGCATTCACAAGTTTACTGAATCTGCATCCACATATCAAAGTGAACATATAGGCTATTGACTTTAAATGCAAGATAATCATCCTGTAACAACATCTAATATACTATTTCAGAAATGAAGCCTTATATATATATATATATATGTAACAGTTTTTTGCGCACACCTACAGGTCGCTACAATTGGTGTAGAACAATGAGGTTTTCACCATTCGATGCGTCTTTTTGTTGTGCAGTGCCCATGCTAAAAAAAAAATTCCCTAACATAAATCCTGCTCCCCCCTTTTAGCGGTGCAGTTCTTCCCATTTCTTCATTTTTAATCATAATTTTGGCCCAAAATGGGGGAGGGGTGGGGTAATGGGGGAGGGTGTGGGGTTAATGGGGAAACTCAGAAAAATAGATGCGATATATATATATGTAACCAAAAAAAAATTAAAGTAAATCCTTTGCAAGGTGCCAGCCCCCCTTCAAAAAAAATTAAAGTAAATCCTTTGCAAGGTGCCAGCCCCCTTCCCCCCTTGGGGGTAATGGGGGAAGGGTGGGGGTAAATGGGGGAGAGGGGGTGGGGGAGGGGGTATTGGGGGATCTATACTATAATAAGAGAGCTGTCCGTCCGTCTGTCCGTCCGTCTGTCACACTTTCAGAAATTGTGAGAAAAAATTGAGAAAAAAATTCAGAAATTGTATTACGGGCGGGAATGTGAAGCTCAAGATTTTCATGACTGTTCTTTTTTGTAGTTTAGCCTGTATGTTTGTGAAATTTATCCCGGGCAGTAAAGGGGGAAAGGTGGGGGTGGGGGTAATGGGGGAGGGGTAGGGAAATGGGGAGGGTGGGGAAATGGGGAGCGGTGGGGGTAATGGGGAGCGGTGGGGAAATGGGGAGGGGTGGGAAATGGGGAGGGATGGGGGTAATGGGGGAGGGGTGGGGGTAATGGGGAGGGGGTTAGCACCCAAGTTGCATGAATGGGGGTGAGGAGGTTTTGGGAGATACCAGATTCAGAAATGTTGACACAATGTGAAGCTCAAAATTTTCACGGCTGCGTTCTTTTCTGTAGTTTAGCCTGTCTAACCGTCAGCGAAGTGACGGGAACTGCTAGTCTAATATACTATTTCAGAAATGAAGCCTTATATATATATATATATATGTAACAGTTTTTTTGCGCACACCTACAGGTCGCTACAATTGGTGTAGAACAATGCGGTTTTCACCATTCGATGCGTCTTTTTATTGTGCAGTGCCCATGCTAAAAAAAATTCCCGAACATAAATCCTGCCCCCCCTTTAAGGGGTACAGTTCTTCCCATTTCTTCATTTTTAATCATAATTTTGGCACAAAATGGGGGAGGGGTGGGGTAATGGGGAGGGGGTGAGGTTAATGGGGAAACTCAGAAAAACAAATTGGTGGGGTAAATGGGGGGAGAGGGGTGGGGTAATGGGGGAGGGGGTGGGGTTAATGGGGAAACTCAGGAAAAAAATTGGTGGGGTAAATGGGGGAGGGGGTATTGGGGGAGAGGGGTGGGGTTAATTGGGAAACTCAGAAAAAAAAATGATAACCAACATCAATTCCGGTCAGGAAGATCATGCTTATGACAACTAATGGAACACTATAACAATATTATTGATGCACTCGAAACAATGAAAACTATGATTTGGCGGGCCGCAGGGCCCCCAATTACTGTCGGTTCAGTTATTTGGTCAATAAAACTACAGAAATGAACGCAGTCATGAAAATCTTAGGCTTCAAATCCGAGCTCATTGTATTAAAATTTGTGAAGCTTTAGATTTTCATGGCTGCGTTCTTTTCTGTAGTTTTATTGAATGAATAATTGGTTTGCCAGTAACTGGAAGGCCGCAGGCACCCTAATTACTGAGGCCCAAGGTGAGAGGAATAGGAATGATATCCAGATAAAGGGCTACTGATGTTCAAAATAAAATACGCCGTAGGCCCACAATTCGGCCGAAGCACCGCAGATCTAGCAAAATCGGCGCGTAGCGCCGACCTTTTGCTAGTTACTACTGTTAAAGAAAATACTAGAAAGAAACATGGATGGCACTCAAGAGACTTTGGAAAATTTTAACCTTATTTAAAGTTCAAAAGCATGAATTTAGACCATGAAAGTCTGAATCATTTGCATAACATCACACCTCTTTATATGAACCTTATCAAGAATACCCGAGTTAAGCTTCTATTCTACCTATTTAGGTTTTATAAACTAGTGTGTTCTGGGATAAATATAAAATTGCTAATCAAATTATAACAAATTCCCTCTGCTTAAATCTAAATAAAGTGTATATAAATATCTTCTTTGTGTTCATGGAAGTGTGTGAGAATCCTATCCTTTATTATTTTCTCAAGAACATTCCCTACAAGTGATGTCAATCTAATAAATCTCAAGAGGCATATGGAAAGATTTTATTCTGCATCCGAGTTGAAACTTGAAAAGTGTGTACTAACGATATGATTTAAGTGAAGAAACTAAGTCAGAAGCGGATGTTTCCCACTTTGTGTGTATGTATGTATGTGTGTATGTACATTTTAAATATAGCTAGCATGAGTCCATAGTGAATTTAGGCCTTGTTTGTCTTCGTTGCTTTATCATATTGTCTCAATCCACCGAGCGGAAATAAATGCTTAATTCAGCCAAATGCAAAAAGTAAAAATTGACCAACCCAATTATACAGTACATTCATCAGTTCTGTCATATGTCGTCTAAGCTATGGAATTCATGGTATGAAAACATTTGTTTATGCTTCCACTTCACATTACTGTTTTCATTATTTATATTTCTGTTCTTGACACTTTTCTTTTTATGATCCTTTCAGCCGAGTTGTCTCGTATGTATTTGGAGCTATAAAGGTATAAAATCTCAGGACTTGTTTATCCTTTTGGTGTTGTCCATGCAAATTCGTTCAATGATGAATGAATAACATGGCCATAATATCCTGTAGAATTTACTTGACGAAGCAATAAGCAAGCACTTTGAGGTTTTATTTGCCGATGAATCAGTTCTGTGTATTTCTTAATAATGGGAAGTGCTTAGGATTTAATGATATCGAACTAATTGATTAACGTGAAAGGGATAATCTTAATATGGCACTGCAATAAAACATCGGTGCGAGGTTCAAAGGAAAATACCTGGACTTCAGTCCCTGAAATATAGAGTCTGATTAAAGAGTTAAACGTTCTATTCAGTAATAATTACAGTCCAATTGCAGTCATCTCAGGTAAGTGAAAGCAATCACCTGTGAAGGATCTCAAATAACTCGGGTAAGCTAATTATTTCAAGACTTGATAACCAGTATGGTGATATGTTAATTGTGTCACAATGAAAAGAAATTAGTGAGGAAGGAAGGTAGTTAGTACCTGATTTCAAATAAGTTTAGGTAGCCTATGTGACAGTGAAATTACATTTCCGATGTACCATTCTGTAGAGTAATTTCTGACGAATTTGTTGTATGTGAAATTTTAATTAATAAAGTAATAATATTTCTTTTAATATAAATTAGAGATGATAAAATGTAGTTGAGCTGAAGTTAGTAGAAATTTTTGGACAAATATTTTAATAAATTGAGGAAATTAAGTGAATTTGGGTCTGGTGAGTGTCTGTACAGAAGGCAGATTCTGATTGGTATTTTGAAAAAACTATATAGGGCTATGGGTTGACTGCCTGATACTCTCATCCGTTGAAAATTTTCAGCAGATTTCAGGGGAGAGTTAACGATAAAAACCTTACGGTTTTTCGTTAAATAGTTATGTAAAGTATGTGGAGGTCTTCAAAGGACCTCGTTAAGTAGTTTTTATTGGTTAATGTTAAATTTATTTGCCTCCAGTATTTTAGCGCTGCCTAATGGTAAAGAAAGAAATTACCTTACCTTACATTATTTCGTTGGGTCTCGCTTCTGGTTGTAGGGCGCGACGATCTTTTTCGATGTAGGGCCGCTATACGATGGAGTTACACAACGACTTGATTTGATTTAATTAATATAAGCAATCAACTACACTTAAATTCCTGAAGGTATAGGCCTATCCTTTTGAGTTATTAGGTTTATATTACTTGTTATTCACTCAGAACTTATAGGAAGATTAAGTACACCTTCCTTGCTTAAAAGCATTGCTTAACATAAGCAGCTCTCAGTGCCGCAAATATAAATCTTTCTCTTAGGAATTCGCTGATTTTACAAAGTTCGTTGACTCTTCTCTCGAAGTAATTTTCATGAGTCAGCAATAGAAAATTTTGATACGAAATAATTAATTTTTCTTGTTGTTATGCAGACCCAATGCCTCCATATTGGGTTCTATGTATGGCAATTATTTTCATTCCCACTAGACTATGTCGCTAATTCCCAGGCAATTTTGTAGATATTTAATTCAATGAATTAATAATTTTTGTTTAATTAAGAAATAAAGGTATCACATACGAGACCATATTGTAAACATATATAGTTTTTTCATAGGTATTTTTAATGAATATTTTTGTTTTGTATTTACTGAAAAAGATTTGGGTAACTTTATTTTAAGCCTTTTTATTCTTTCAACTCTGACATTAGAGGTCACAATAAAAAAAATGGAAAGATGATTTGTAGATTAGCTCTATGTAAATATTTCTTCAGTTTTAGGTGATCAATGGATTTTTGTTTCATACAGTTTTAAAGTTGTTTTAATTGGGGGTCGGTGACGTCTGGACCCCCCTTCAATTTCTTGCAAGTGCCCTATTTGAATGATGTGTATGGCTCTGAAAACAAATTTTGTTTTTGTAAATAGATCATGGTTAGTTTATTTTATTCAAATTCTATTATGAGTCTCTATCCGTATACAATGTACTTCCAAATTTGTAGTTGTAATGGTTTTAATATGTGCCCTTGGTACTGGTGCAGCCATATAACTATTTTTATCTTCATCTTATTCTGATAGTTCTGTTAAATGGCAAGACATTTGTAATTGTTTGAAAAATTTTCTGTGATAACTGTTTTATTCTGTATCATAACTTATTTGAATGATACTGATCTAATAAAACAATATAACTGATTTTACACTCGCTCATTGGTGGTCTGTTTTGAGAACAAATTTTTAGTACTGTGGCCCTTTTTATTTTAGGGGGTGCCCTTTTTTCTTTGGAACCCCGTCACTGAAATGCCTAGATCCACCCTTGCCACCTATAAGTAATTTGTGTCATATTTTGAGGAGAAACCTTGTTAATAGCTTGGGGGTGGTGATGGTGGTGGGGAGATTGTAAATTAATACATTATAAAATACATAGCATTACACTGGTATGCATCAATTTTGCTGTCAAGGGTTTTGTAAGTGATTCTTATAGAGTTTTTCATGCTGATTTCGAATCTGCAATCCGTTTTTCTCAATCAGCTCAGGTTATCCGGCTATGGCCTCATAAGTAAAATAGAATTTTTCGTGATTTTGTCAAAGCGGAATTGGAACAGTAACATCTATCATCACTTGTTTCACTTGTATAATATCTTCTTTTACTTTTCAGGCATATAGATAAAATATTTCATAATGAATAGAGCGTGTAAAAATGATCCAAATAGATTCCAAATAGATTCTGCTACATATGTGGGACGGTTACCATGCCAAATAACCAGTCCCAAATCACTAAATTTGTGAAGACAATGTATAGAGCATACTTTGGAATTAAGCTAGGGGACCAGGACAAAAATTTCGCCCCTCATATGTGCTGCAAGACGTGCATTGAAAATTTGAGAAGATGGAGCAAAGGCAGAGCGAAATCTTTGCCTTTTGGAATTCCCATGATTTGGAGAGAAGGAAAGGATCACGTGACAGATTGCTATTTCTGCATGACAAACCTCCATGGTGGGCTTATAAATTTATTTTTCTTAAATATTTTGAAATCCTCGTATGAAACTTGACATAATATTCACCATAATGTAATATTCACCATATATAGCATAATATTCACCATAATGGTAATCATACATTTACATATACATATTGTTATAGAAAATACATTTACACATACATATTGTTATACAAGTTACATTTACATATACAATAGGGTGGATCGATTTTACATTTTTTTCGATTTCCATATTCTAATAGACAAAAACTTGCGCATGCATGAGAAAATAGTCTCGGCAAAATCTTAGCTTAATAGGTAATCATCTTCTGCCCCCGGCAGAGCGATGAAAATTATATTTTAGTAGTCAAAAACGTATTTTTAAACCCTAGCCTAGAGTCATAAAATTTTGCGTGTGTGTTATTTCATGCCTAAGCAACGATATAAATGCTATGGGAAATATATAAATGCATTATTTAAGACAAAGAGCCGATCTGAAAATATGTATATTATACATATTTTCAGATCGGCTCTTTGTCTTAAATAATGCATTTATATATTTCCCATAGCATTTATATCGTTGCTTAGGCATGAAATAACACACACAAAATTTTGACTCTAGGCTAGGGTTTAAAAATACGTTTTTGACTACTAAAATATGATTTTCATCGCTCTGCCGGGGCAGAAGATGATTACCTATTAAGCTAAGAGTTTGCAGAGGCTATTTTCTCATGCATGCGCAAGTTTTTGTCTCTATTAGAATATGGAAATCGAAAAAAATGTAAAATCGATCCACCCTAATATACAATGATTGTATATTTTCTTTCTTTTTCATTCATATTGTCCCCGAAGGGACAATATGAATGAAAAAGAAAGAAAATATACAGACTCCATCGACCTATTTCATATCTTACAGACCGCAGCCTTCCCTCACGAGCCGCCACTGTCTGAATGCTTCTTCTATTTCATATGCAAGTTTTATATCCATGTTTCTGTGTTTCTATTTTCAGGAGTTAACAAGAAGAATAAACACATTGTTGTATACCCTGACATTCCTTCTGCTATGAGACCTGTACCCCATGGTCCTGGAATTCCAATACCCGACCCACCTCAAACCCTGGACTTCGATGATTCTGATGATGAATCAATGACCAATGCCAATGACCAGTCCCAGTCGTATATACACCTCAAATACCGCTTCAAATGAGCCGAGGCCTCTCAACCAGGCCAAACTTAATGATCTTACCAGGGATTTAGGACTTTCCAAATTAGCTGCCGAGATCTTGGGCTCACGACTTCGAGAGGACAACTTGCTGGCTCCGGGAACAACATTCTCCTGGTATAGGAAACGAGAGGAAGAATTCCGCAAGTTTTTTGCAGTGCACGAAAATACCTCTTCCTTAGTGTACTGCTGCAATGTTGAGGGGCTAATCGAATCCTTGGGCCTGCCATATAACGCATCAGAATGGAGGCTATTTATAGACTCGTCTAAACGAAGTTTGAAAGCAGTACTTCTCAACATTGGGAATAGGGTTGCATCAGTCCCTGTAGCACATTCCGTACAACTTACTGAGAGCTACGATAACATGAAAATTTTACTGGATGCTCTCGTATACGACCAACATAACTGGAGGATCTGTGGAGATTTGAAGGTAATACTAATATCATAAGTAAACTATTGCTATTGACTATGTTGTTTTTCCAAAGGTTATTTGAGAGCGTATAAGAACACTTAACTTCCCCACAGAAGTGATACAGTCCAATGCATAGATTTTTTTATCTGATAGAACAAATTCTCTAAATTCTTTAAATATTTTCATTTTTTTTCAGATTGTGGCATTTGTATTGGGAATGCAAGGGGGATACACGAAATACCCATGTTTCCTCTGCAAATGGGATAGCCGAGCGGATGAGAAGCACTATGCACAGCGTGAATGGGCATCCAGAGAGAATTTTGAACCTGGGTCGCATAATGTCGTTTCAGTGCCCCTTGTACCACCAACAAAAATTTTGCTCCCACCACTTCATATTAAGCTGGGCTTGATGAAAAATTTCATCAATCAATGAATAAGGAGGGTTCAGCATTCCGATATCTCGAGAGTAAATTTCCTCATATATCTGATGCTAAACTAAATGCTGGGGTTTTTGATGGTCCTCAAATTCGAACTTTGATCAAGGATACTCAGTTCGAAAACGCAATGACTCCAACTGAGAAGAATGCCTGGCAGGCATTCAAATCAGTTGTCACTGATTTTCTTGGCAAGCGTAGAAGTCCAGAATACGAGTCCATTGTCGAAAACTTGATGGAAGCTTTCAAAGCTCATGGGTCGCGCATGTCCATAAAAATGCACTTTTTGTAGTCCCACTTGGACTATTTTCCTGAAAATTGCGGGGATTATAGTGAGGAACAGGGTGAACGATTTCACCAAGATATCAAAATAATGGAAGAGAGGTACCAGGGAAACTGGGATATCAATATGCTGGCGGACTATTGCTGGTGTTTGAAGCGAGACGTGCCCGAAGAAAAACACAGACGGAAAGCCAAAAAAACTTCATTCCTTCCTCAATAAACTTTTTTTCCATATTCATTGTATGAATAAAAGTATTTATTCACACAATGTTTTCATTTTTCACGAGTGTTCTTATAATATTACTCGTATCTACAGTGTTTAAGCTAAAAAAAATCAATAAATTTGGGGATAAAATTGGACTTATAATAAATGGCCAATAGAGAAAAACCCTGACCTGATTGAGGAAAACCAATGTCATTTTCGAATTCAGCATGGTCGACTTATATAATATGAGTTGAAAAAACCCTCACAGCAGACAAAAAAATTTCATATGCATACCAGTGTTATCAATCTGGACTGGTTTGATTCTTATTTTGACCAGGAATAGTCTAGGGCAGTGATGGCTAACCACTGACCCGCGGGTCAAGTAATGACCCACGAGGCAATTTTTAGTGACCCACGAACTCTTATTTAAATAAAATATGACTTTAATTTTTAATATTTTCTGCCTTACAGTTTTAAAATTATTTTATTCTCCCACCGAAATAAACAGCTTATACACATTGAAACGTTTTTAAACATAGAGTATACGTTTAAAAACGTGCTAACAATGTTTGGTTCATCTTATTCATGTGAACAGTTGTTTTCTCCATGAATTTTATTTATTTTTATTCTTAAATCGGAATTCTCAGAAATCGTGAGCTCTGTCCCACAAGGTACAGTATTAGCTTCTTTGCTGTTCATAATAATGGTTGCAGATATTAATGACAGTATCGTATCATGTTTCGCAGATGACACAAAGATATGCAAGGAAATATTGAACGAAGGTGACATAGAAAAATTTCAAAACTTCATTGAAACATTATTCTAGTGGGCAGAAGACAACAATATGAAGTTCAGTAAAGAAAAATTCCAACTTCTAAGATATGGTAATAACAAGGTGTTACAAAATAAAGGATACAAAACTTTACAAGCCAAACAGATAACACCAAATTCACAAGTCAGGGATTTTGGAGTAATAATGTCGTCGGATGCAGAATTCAGAGAGCCACTATAACATCAAAATTACAACGGCTATTAAGATAATGGGAATCATCTGGAGGAGCTTCCGCAGCAGGAAAGCAAACATCATGCTCAAATTATGGAAGAGTCTAGTCCAACCAATAAGTGAGTATTGCTCAGTACTCACAAACCCATACAGAAAACGAGACATTGCGAACATTGAAGCTATACAAAGGACTTACGTCTACAGTAAGATAGAGGAAACGAAAGGTGAAGAATGGTCTCGACTACAATCCCTGAAACTACTCTGGAAAGAAGACGCGAGCGGTACACAATAATATACATTTGGAAAATACTCGAGGGTTTTGTCCCTTACCTTACAAATGAAATAGAAACAAACTGGAATGAGAGAAGAGGCAGATTTTGTACTGTCCCATCTGCGGTGGGACAATGGGCCATGAAAACGAGGATGGAAAATACCTTCAGAATACGAAGCCCAAAGCTTTTTAATGCCCTGCCAAAAGAAGTAAGGAACCTCCAGCTCACCGACCTGAATAATTTCAAGAACCAGCTGGACAGGTTCCTGTGCAAAGTCCATGACTAGCCACGCGTGGCTGGCTACGAGATCGGAAAGCAATTTCTTCCCTCACCAAATCCCGCAAAATGAGGCGGGATGTTGCAGAAGGGTCGGCAGCAGTTAGATCCTTAACCGTCGTTCAAACCCTCATAAAGTATGCATGTTCTTATATAAATCCTATAAAATAGATTTTTAAGATTTCCCTAAATTTGTGATCTCACATTAACCTCAGAGAATTTCTTCCCTAAAGGAATCAGGCATGTTAATAGAATGAAATATTGTATTAAGTAATGGTAATGGTAAGTGACAAATACTAAAGTTTTTTCTTTTTCATGATGGAAGCCCAACGTGAGCAACGGGTCACTATCTGCAGAGCAGATAGGACCCAGTTTTGACACAGGGTCTAGGGCAGGGCTTCTCAACTTTTATCATGTGTGACCCCGAAAATCATGTTCACACAATTCACGATCCCAAACACTGGTCGAAGTTTAACAAACTCTCCAAAAATTATTATTATTATATATATATATATATATATATATATATATATATATATATATATATATAATATATATATATATATATATATATATATAATCACACACACACACTTTATAAGCACAGTGTTATTATGCACGGGAAGAGCACGGATTTCAACTGTTATGTGCAACTCCATTCATGATTGATATACGTTTTGTCGGACGGCCGTAGGAAGAGAATTGAAAATAAAATTATCAGATCGTTTAGCGCTCCAAATATGATCTTGGCAACCCCAGGGTTAGGAAGACAGCCACATTCAGAACCTCAATGTACGCAGGAAACTTGTTGCATTTACGTCGGATCGAATACATCAAAGAAAAAGGGTAGCTATTGTATTTTTACCCAAAAGCCAAAACTTAAACCTCAACCGGAAAATTTGAGCGTCCACTTTTCAAAGCACTTGACATGTCGGTTTAATGTGCTACAACTCAGAATGGTCCCCTGGTTTTTAGCTAAAAAGACAGTAGTTACCCTTTTTTTTACTTTATATATATATATATATATATATATATATATATGGGAATGAACTCAGACTGGTTCCCTGAGTTTTTAGGATACACACAGACCGTGCAACCCTAGATCCTGTCCCAAAGCTGGATCCTATCTGCTTTGCAGATAGCTCGTGAGGCAAGCTATATTTTTGGGGCCTCTTTGCGAGTGACCCGTTGCCCACGTCGGGCTAACATCATGAAAAAGAAAAACTATAGTGTTTGTCATTTACCATTACTTATTTGGACTATAGGGGATTTAATTTTCCTAGAAGAGTTCCTTGTTCCATGCACGGTCTGTGTATCATAAAAAACTCAGGGATGAATGTGATCAATCTTTCCTTGTGAACAGACGTGTTTTATCGAGTGTCCAGTGTTATCAATTGAATAAGTGGTTTTCGTTGAAGTGTTTTAAAAAAAATAGTGTTCGTGCATTCTTAACTAAATTACTTCGTGCTACTAATCATTCATTAACGAATATATTTCATTTATTAACGTTATTCAGTACTATATTATTTGATCAAACCAAGGCTATTGCACGTGGCTTACCTTGTTTGTTTTTCAAATCTATCAGAAAACGTGGAGTCATAAGGTTCATTTTCCTTCCTTCGAGAGGTCAGGTAGAGTGTGGTCACAAACCGTGTGAAAAAAGGAAAAAAGTCTGGTCGAATCGCGGACAGATAAGTATTATAAATACTCTTATTTTACAGATCTTTTGTCGATAGCTTAATTCTATATTCATTTAGTATAAAATTGTGTTACAAGAACCTGTTTCTGCGTTTTAAGAACGCGGTAGACCTACGTTGTAATTTATTAATTTCCAAACGCTCGTTTTTTTTTTTTTAACTAATTAAAAGCATGGCACCCCATCAAGTACTTGCAGTCGCTGTGAAGGGAAATTTGCTGCTTACGCGTTTACAATGGCTAATAATAATGAACAGTTAGTTTGCAGGTGGTGCTCAAGCATGGAAGTCCTGAGGAACGAGTTAGAACGTGAGAGGCAGGCCAGGGTAAGGCTTGAAGAAAGCGTGATGCTCCTGACGGCAAAATTAGAATCCCTTGAGACTCCAGTTACGACCCCTCCTAATAATATAAATAGTATTAATATCCCTCTCTCTTCCCCTAGCTCACAACCCTTCGTTCGAGTGCGTAATGGAGCCCCATTGAGAAAACCTAAGACATGTCTACCAGTAATAACAAACAATAAGTTTTCTGTTTTAGGTTTCGATGATGGTGAGGAACCGGAAATACGATTCGTTGGCGATTCCATTGTTCGAGGGCAGCTCGAGGAATTCTGTGGGAGAAACCTTCGTCGTAGCCGCCGTTACTGCTACCCTGGTGCAAGGGTGGAGGATATAACTAATAGTGTTGACCAATTTACAGACGATACCTCAGAGGACACAACGTATGTTATTCATGTCGGTACTAATAACGTTTTAAATTCTAGATCGGAAGAACTGCTGGCTAGGTACAGGGACTTACTAGAGCGATTAAAGGAAAAAACTAATAAGATTGTTTTAACAGGTATACTTCCTCGAATTATCCAACGTAATGATTTCTACAGCAAGGCGACCTATATTAACAATAACCTAAAGTCTGTTTGCCAACAGGAAGGAGTGCATTTTGAGAATTTTTGGGAACAGTTTCTACGGCAGGAGGGACTTGTTCCTCGGAGATGGACTTCATCTTAATGACGTTGGAGCTGCGCGTTTAGGAAGACTATTTCATAATACTGTCTCTTCTTTTCAGGCTGCCGTAACTCGAACGGTCCCAGCGTAAATTCCACAAATTTCCCCTGCGCTCGCGAAGTGTCGCAATTACAAACAATTTGAAGGTTCTATCCTTAAATGCTCGTAGCCTACGAAAAAAATAAACGAATTTTTTTCTTTAATTGCTTGTAAAGACTATGATATAATTGCGATAAATGAATCGTGGCTTAGCACTGAAACTCGTGACTTTGTAGGGGAGTATCAAATTAAAGGTTATAGACTTTTTGTTAAAAACAGAATAGGTAGGCGAGGAGGCGGTGTTATGTTGTATATCAAAGATAATATTCGAACGTTATAGAAGTAAAGCACACAATTCCAGAACCGATAGATTCGACTATAGCAGAACTTAAATTGAACGATTTCAAACTTGTTGTTGCGGTTATATATAGGCCCCCTAATCAAACAGCTGATACGGACGAAGCGTTATATCGTGAACTAAAGAGAATAATCGGTAGTGAGCAGGCTTTAGTTATGGGTGACTTTAATTGCGCCAACGTGAATTACGATACAATGCAGGGAGACGCGGAAGGTAATCGTTTAGTTAATTTTCTCGAGGATAGCTTTCTTATTCAAAAGGTTGGGGAACCTACGAGGTTGGACAGTATTTTAGATTTAGTAATAACTACGGATGATAGGCTAATTACTGATCTTCAAGTAATAGAACCGTTAAGCAATAGCGATCACAATATGGTAGAGTTTGTCCTCTCAGTAAGTCACTCGAAACCAGCTAACTCGACTAAAATTCCTAACTTCCAGCACGCAGACTTTAGTAAATTTCGAAATAAATTGTCACACGTCAATTGGGAAAACGTAATGGGGAACTCCAACGCAAAACTAATGTGGGAATCGTTCGAAACAGTATTTAGGACTATAAATGAGGAATGTGTACCGTACAAAATTAAGCGTGCGAAAGTAAACAACAAGCCCTTGTGGTTTACTTCTAGAGTAGGAGACATTATAAAGAGTAGAGATAGGGCTTATAGGCTACATAAGTGCGATAAAGACAATTTGTGGTTACGAAACAACTACATATCTCTAAGGCGTGAAGCGAAAAGTGTAATAAAAAAGTCCAAGCGCGAATTTGAAATCTCCATAGCTCGTGACGGTAAAGAAAACCCCAAGCGATTCTTTCAATACGTCAATAATAGAAATCCAGTAAAAAGTGTCTTGGGGCCTTTGAAAAATGTAAACGGAGATCTAGTTTCTGAAAACAAGGAAATGGCTACCTTGCTAAACGAATTTTTTACGTCAGTTTTTACTATAGAAGATGTAACGAATATCCCTACGGTCATAGACATAATACCTTTTGATAATGGTAATATTTTGGATATATGGTTAGTGAAGGGAGGTAATGCGCTATATTGATAAAATGAAAACGCGTAAATCACCGGGGCCGGATTCCATATATCCCATACAACTAAAAGAATTAAAAGATAGCATTGTTGTGCCGCTAACAAAGATTTTTAATGCGTCTATTTCTGAGGGGTGCGTACCAGATAATTTCAAGTTAGCAAACGTAACACCTATCTTTAAGAAAGGCGATAAAGGTGCGGCGGGAAATTATAGGCCAATCAGTTTAACGTCTGTTGTAGGTAAGCTACTGGAATCAATAATTAGGGATCGTATAGTCGAACACTTAGAATTGCATAAACTAGTTAGAAATACGCAGCACGGTTTTAGGCGAAACAAATCTTGCTTAACTAATCTTTTAGAATTTTTCCAAAGCGTGGTTGACGTTTACGATAGACATCGGGCGGTTGATGTAGTGTATTTAGATTTTCAAAAAGCGTTTGACACCGTGCCGCACAAAAGACTCATTGAAAAAACTAAGGCTCATGGAATCAGGGGTGTAGTAATAAATTGGCTAGAAGAGTGGTTGCGAGGTAGGAAACAGAGGGTGGTCGTTGATGGAGCGGAGTCGTGTTGGGCTAATGTAGCGAGTGGCGTTCCTCAGGGTTCTGTATTGGGCCCCTTGCATTTTCTTATATATATTAACGATTTAGATGTCGGCCTAGTCAGTACAGTTTCAAAGTTTGCGGATGACACGAAGCTGGGTGGTAGGGCGATTAATGACGAAGATAGCGGTAAAATCCAGGAAGATCTGAATAAAATCGTTGATTGGTCAGTCACATGGCAAATGAGATTTAACGTTGATAGTGCAAAATTTGGCATATAGGTTCGCGTAACGGTAATTTTGCGTATAGTATGTCAGGGAAAGATTTAACAAGCGTAGAGCAGGAAAAAGATTTAGGAGTTATAGTCACTGGTGATTTAAAAGTAGCGAAACGAAGTACAGCAGCGGTCAATAAGGCGAACAAAGTGTTAGGTTTTATAGCTCCAAATTTTTAGTACAAATCGCGCGATATTATAGTTCCTCTTTATAAATCATTAGTTAGACCCCATTTGGAGTACGCGGTCCAATTTTGGAATCCGCATATACGCAAAGATATAGACAAAATCGAGAGTTCAAAGACGAGCAACTAAGATGATTCCGTCGCTTAGGTCAAAGTCGTACGAGGATAGGCTTAAGGAGTTAGAATTGACTACACTCGAGACTAGGAGGCTAAGGGGTGATCTAATCCAGGTTTTCAAAATTATGAATGGGTTCGATAGCGTAGATAGAGATAGCTTTTTCGAAATATCTCAATATAATAGGACTAAAAATAACGGGTGTAAGTTGACAAGTAGAAGGTTCGAGACAGCAGTTGCGAAAAACTTTTTTACGCATAGAATAGTAAATAGCTGGAATAGTTTGCCGGTAGAAGTAATTAGTAGCACGTCTATAAACATATTTAAAAATCGATTTGGCGCAAATGTTGATAGATTGGGTATAGTTTAAGGTACTAAAATTAAGGCTTTGTGGTGATAGATCCCAAAGCTCAACACAAGTGTTGTGGGATATAGGGAGGCAGCATCTTGGGTTAGGGGATACTCTCTGTCCTTACACACCCCATTTAAAGAGATTCCTCTGCCGATCGGTGCCCCCCATAGTACTGTGAGGTATTGAAAAACTCATGATCTTCACTTGCCCCACAAATACCTTGAAATGGGAAACCCGAAATGGGTGCACACACATTTCGACATTACTGTACAGTAGGGCGGCTCGTTTTTACACTTTTTTCGATATTTGATTGGGGGTAGTGCGGAAAAGTTGCGATTTGGAGAGAAAATAAAGTGTGTAAAATTTTTGTGATCTACGTCAATACCTTCCGGTTGCGGCGAGTCCTTAAAAATCAAAAAATAGGCCTAACGGGGTAGATTGGAAAATGGTTTTAAAGACTTACAAAATAAACAATAAAAATTTCAGCACAATCTGTTAATAACTTCCGGTGGCGTCTTAGCCGTTAAAATATCCAAAATATTGATTTAAAGCAAGTTTTAACAAGATGTTATACAAATGTTAATTCCGGTATATTTCTGTGCAAACAACCCTGAGAACACTATTATAGGCTTGAATAAATTAATAGCAGTCATTGAACAATGAACATTATATAAAAATTATATAAAATTATATAAAAATTTTATGTGTTTTTAGGCCTATTTTTCGATTTTTAAGGACTCGCCGCCACCGGAAGGTATTGACGTAGATCAAAAAATTTTTACACACTTTATTTTCTCTCCAAATCGCAACGTTTCCGCACTACCCCCAAATCAAATATCGAAAAAGGTGTAAAAACGAGCCGCCCTACTGTACAGTCTTTACAGCCACACCTACACTTTTCCTCTTAAGTATATATATTGTAATGTATGTGGTGGCAAATTTTGACTTGGTCCGCAATCGATATGGACCGTGACTTATTTTTGGTTGGCAAGGTACTAGTATTGATGGATACCGTAATGAAATTGACTGGATTCTTTGGATCTGATATACAGTATTTGCATGTCGGTTAGAAATAGATATAGAGTGTAACATAATTAATAATTATTTAGTTTTGTAAAAATTGGTCGTTGCCAATGTACAGGCAGTTTTTACATAAATTTCTTATGTTCTTGTGGTTCGGAACCCACGTAAAATTGTAGGTCCCCTCCGCCACCACGGAGGACATACACAATACACAATTACGAACACAGTTAGGTGGACCAGCCATGAGTGGATCCTAGGGTGTTTATTGGTCTGAAACATTATAACATTATAACCAGTCTGAGTTCATTCCCATCATGAAACGGACATGTTATGTGCCTTGAAAAGTGGACGCTCAATTCTGCCAGTTGAGGTTTAAGTTTTGTTTTTTGGCTAAAAATATAATAGTTGCCCCTTTTTCTTTGATGTATTCAATCTGACGTGAAGGCAGCGAGTCTTTTGCTTATATTGAGTTCTAAATGTAGCGGGGCTAGGCTGCTTTAAACCCTAGATCCTGTCCCAAAGCTGGATCCTATCTGCTTTGCAGTTAGCTGGTGAGGGAAGCTATATTTTTGGGACCTCTTTGCGAGTGACCCGTTACCCACGTCGGGCTAACATCATGAAAAAGAAAAAACTATAGTGTTTGTCATTTACCATTACTTATTCGGACTATAGTGGATTTAATTTTCCTAGAAGAGTTCCTTGTTCCATGCACGGTCTGTGTGTATCATAAAAAACTCAGGGAACCAGTCTGAGTTCATTCCCATCATGAAACGGACGTGTTATGTGCCTTGAAAAGTGGGCGCTCAATTCTGCCAGTTGAGGTTTAAGTTTTGGTTTTTGGCTAAAAATATAATAGTTACCCCTTTTTCTTTGATTGTTTTCAATCTGACGTGAAGGCAGCGAGTCTTTTGCTTATATTGAGTTCTAAATGTAGCGGGGCTAGGCTGCTTTAAACCCTAGATCCTGTCCCAAAGCTCGATCCTATCTGCTTTGCAGCTAGCTGGTGAGGGAAGCTATATTTTTTGGGACCTCTCTGCGAGTGACCCGTTGCCCACGTCGGGCTAACATCATGAAAAAGAAAAACTATAGTGTTTGTCATTTACCAACACTTATTCGGCCTATAGTGGATTTAATTTTCATAGAAGAGTTCCTTGTTCCATGCACGGTCTGTGTGTATCATATATATATATATATATATATATATTATATATATATATATATATATATATATATATATATACAGGGCTATTCAAACTGATTCACCTGATTTCAAATGAGAATATTTTTTAATGTTACAAATACAGAGTGATTTGTGATACATCAACCAAAAGAAAAACTGTCCAAATTTTGTCTCTCACCTCATAAATGCTCTATGTGACTTCCCCTAGTTACACGAGCAACGTCGACACGATAGTCGAATTCCTCCCATACTCGCTCCAGCATGTCCGTTGTCACTGACTCTACGGCAGTAACAATGCGAGTTCGGAGCTCATCCAAAGATGTGGGCGACGGTGGCACGTACACAGTATCCTTAACGTACCCCCAAAGGAAGAAGTCGCACGGTGTAAGATCCGGCGACCTAGGGGGCCAGCTGTGGAGCACCAAGTCATGGGGCCCACTGCGACCAATCCAATGGCGAGTGAGCACTTCGTTGAGAAAACGGCGAACATCCAAATGCCAATGAGGCGGCGTCCCATCTTGCTGGAAAATGTAGTCGCCGGAATCTTCGTTCAATTGGGGAAATAACCAGTTCTGCAGCATATCCAGATAGGAGTGACCAGTCACTGTGTTTTCCATGAAAAAGAAGGGGCAGTAAACCTTTGCCTGGGAAATGGCACAGAAGGTGTTAACTTTAGGTGAGTCGCGCTCGTGCTCGATTGTTGCATGTGGTTGTTGCGTGCCCCATATGCGAAGGTTGTGACGGTTCACCTTGCCACTTAAATGAAAAGTTGCTTCGTCACTGAACACCAGGCGGGGAGCAAATTCGTCATCCTCCATAGCCTCCTGCATAAGATCGCAAAAGTTCTGTCGTTTTAACTTGTCCCCCGGCCGTAGAGCCTGCAACAGTTGCAACCTGTATGGCTTCATATACAAGCGCCGTCTCAAAACACGCCAAACAGTCGTCTGAGGAAGTCCCAATTCTCGACTGGCGCGGTTTGTTGATTTCCTCGAACTACGTTGGAAACTCTCTCTGATTCTTTGCACATTATCCTCAGACACGCGCGGTCGTCCTGTGGACTTGCCTTTACACAAACATCCTGTTTCCTCGAACTGCCGATACCACCGACGGATGCTCTGAGCACCCGGTGGATCTGTTCTATAACGTCGACGAAACTCACGCTGCACTGTGACTACCGATTTACAGCTCGAAAACTGCAACACACAAAACGCCTTCTGCTGTGCGGACGCCATTTTCACACTGACTGTTTGTTGCTAGGCTAGGCCACGGCGTGACTTTGGAGCCCTCTCGCGGTGATCTTGTAAAACTCGGGGATTTCCTCTTTCATGTGGTGTATGCCCAGTTGATGCACGGTTGATAGGTACGGAAGTATTCTCAGTTGAAATCGGATGAATCATTTTGAATAGCACTGTATATATATATATATGTATATATATTAGTGATGGATCGAATAACCGCAACCGCAACCGCAACCGCACTACAACCGCACAAAAATTCACAACCGCAACCGTAACCGCAACCGCCGTACCATAAGTGCGGTTGCGGTTGTAAAAGCTTAGTTAATTTTAATTTTAGGTTAATTAGAAATATTTCTTTTTTTAAAAAGAAAATGATGGGTCTCCTTATGCGTGGAGCGGGAACGTTGTACGATGAGAGGCGTTGCCGCTTGAAAGGTGAAAATGCAGCAAAAATATTATTCTTGAAATTCACACTGCCTGTCATTAAGTTTGACATCAGTTTTTCAAATGAATAATAATCCATAACTTTCCAATGGGTGGAGGCTGGGGAAAGTGGTAGGTGGGATGAACAGTGCGATGGGTCCTCGTCCTTCATCCTGGTAACACACTTAGTGCAAAATATGGTTTTAATTAATTTGACCTATTCTTTCATAATAGCTATATAAGTTTAGAATATACTTCATTTAAATAGTATTTATTTAGTAAATACCTTATGTTGAACACAAGTTTTGCAACACACAAATAGCGGTAGCGGTGTATTGCAAAACTTGTGTTCAACATAAGGTATTTACTAAATAAATACTATTTAGTATATATTATGTACCAAGTGTGGCTAAATCGCACTATAGTGGCTAAATCCAGTTAATAATTACGCATTTTTCCTAGTATATGATAACCGCAACCGCAACCGCGGTTGGAAAAAATTCGACAACCGCAAACACAACCGCAACCGCGGTTGTGAAAAACCGACCACTCGATCCATCACTAATATATATTATATATATAATATATATATATATATATATAATATATTCTCTTATCCTTATTGTTTATAGAGCTGGGCTACCCTGCCCCTTCGACCACTTTTACACTTAGGCTATTTTCTCCTAATCCTTATCTCATTGCTCTTAATCGTTTTAGGGGGATAGGTACCCCTTAAACCTCCTGGCTATGGCCCTTTTATGCTCAATTTTTAGGTTTGAAAGGTGGAAGAGATGAAAGGAGTGAAAATATAAATATGATGCGATTTGGTGGTGTGAGGAGGATATGTGACAGAATGCCTGAGAACATAGACATAGATCAAGTGAAAACGGCAGTTTCCAGGCTGAAAAAAGGAAAAGCGTCAGGTGTAGATGGAATATATGGGCAGGGCCGCATTAACCCTCTATGCCGCCCCTAGGTCAAGTTTTCAGAGCCGCCCCACCCATAACTCAACTTTACCTTGTTATAAAAATATTGTGGATATAAAAAATATTGTGAATGTAAATTTGTTTAAAACCAAGTTGAAATCCCGATTAATAATGGCATACTGACAAACGTCTAGGATTAATGTCCACTAATATTGTTTAATATTGTCCATTAATATTGTTTAATATTAAAATACATGTTTTAACTATTAATAATACTTATTTACTTATTTATTTACAGTACTTATTATTATTAATTAATAACAACTAGCTGCTTATTTTTAATAAGAGCCCAGTAAAGCCTAAAGCCTAAGTGCCAAATAAAATAAAATAAATAGTCGAGCTTCACAATTATTCATGTCATCGTAAATTGAAGAAATATATTTATTTTATTATTATTAATAAAGGTTATTCTATTCTATTCTATTCTATAAACTGAACAGATCGAGTGTTTGGTTTTACCAGCATTACAGACTTGATTTACAAGCACAAAAGTATATTGAATTAAAATATTTATAAAAAGCTCTACTGACTTGATATTTATTATGACAATACCTCACAGACGAGTCCACTGCCCTATCCTATCCACATTGTACCTTCATGTGCCGTAACAATAACTCAGCAAACACACTACGTAAATACAACGTTGTATCCTGGTTGAATCTTGTTCATGTCAGAAATTGACATTGTACTGACGTAGTCACAACGTAAAACTTAAACATTATATTGCAACGTTGATACAACGTTGCATAATGACGTTGTGTATACGTGAAGTACAAGTAAGCTTCTGACGTAATTTTTTGTACGCAGCATAGATGTTGTCTGCACGTAAGGTTTTACATACATAGCATATAGTTTCGTATTACATTATTCTTTGTTACAACATTGTAACGGAGTTACATACGGCATACTACTATTTCAAAGAGGGCGCCTTTGTTGGACCAAATTCTATCCTTGAGACGTTAAGATAATGTTGCATCTTTATAAAGCTTACGTAATATCACAACGTTGTGAAGCCGTAAATGAGACCACACAAATTTACATTGTATCTACGTCACGGTGCTAAAATGCAACCTTGTGACAGCGTCGTATCTACATAAAATTGTTAGCTGAGAACTAATTGGATCACATTTAAGACCCGGTCCCATAATATGCTAGGTGTCAATGTGGATTTACGGTGTTTACCACATCTCTCTTTAAGAGCTTAGAGTTGTATACTGCTTTTAGTCTCTTAGAAAGAACCCCATTTTGTTTTATAACTATTGTAGCTTTGATGTATTTGTGTCATGTAATTTTGTATGTGAAGTGTTTTATGTGATGTGAAATGTTGCATATAAATTGTTTTAATCCTTCTGATTAACTAATGTATGTTTTTAAAATTACAGATTCTGCTGATGAGATGAGTTAATCTCGAAACGTAAAGTTATGATTGATAAACCAAGATGATTGTGGCACTTGTTTATCTATATATATATATATATATATATATATATATATATATAAAATCCAAACTTGCGTGACACTCTAACTGTATATAAAATGCAAGTTTGGAAAAATAATTACAATTTTAATTTTCTTTTTATTTTATTTTTGCTAAGTACTTGATGCATTATTTCTTTTTTAAATTACCTAATAATTTTTTAGATTCAGCTATGTAATCGTCTGCAATGTTCATTTTTTATATACATTCTTTCTTAGTTGTAAAAGATGAAGTCATATCTTGCCGAAACTTTAAATTAACACTTAATTTTAAATTTTAGGCATTTAATTTTGGTCCATATACATGTTCAATTTTAATTCATAATAAAATGCATATTTCAATTTCCGTTTTTAATTGACTCGGCAAATCATGATAACATCAGGTCTGTTAATATACTCTTTAAGAGAAAAATGTGCCTTCATTTTCAAATATCTTGCTTATCTGTCAATAAGCTGTTACAGCAAAAATTTGCCTTTATTTTCATATATTCTGCAAAAGAATTCAGCCTATTGAGAATTATAAAAACAAGTCAAATAAAATAATAATGACCTCACTAGCTTGGATAGTATATAAACCCCTGTAACTTTTCAAATTTATTCTGTTTTGTATAATGCTGAAAGCATTACCTGTAATATTTTAGAAGCTGTAAAATACAGTAAGAGAATATCTTTGTCTTCTCCTTTGAGCTCTGCCTACTCCAGAGAACTTAGTTTTAAAACAGAATAAATAACACAAGCCTGCGATGGTTTTGTTGTCCAAAATATTTTATCACTTATATAGTCTTATATAGTAATTGTATAGTAATTTTTACACGCTGATTCCGAAAATAATATTCACTTTTCTCCATCACGTACAGATTTTTCACAAAATGTCATATTACATATGTAAGTAATTTTCATTAAATTTTGATTAAAAACTACTGCCTATAAATGCTTATAAATGCTTGGTTTCACCAAGACATCAAAGAAATGGAGAAGAGATATCAGGGAAGGTGGGACATCAGCATGATGGTTGATTACTGCTGGACGTTGAAACGGGATACTCCAGAATTATTACATAAAAGAAAAGGAACAGCGTGTACATTTGAGACTAAAAGGCATAGATCTCATAAGAAAACCCAGGACAAATAAGGATAACTATATAATTGACGTTAATAGTCTTCTTTCTTTTTAAAGTTGTTTGCATTTGTAATTAGTATAACAAAACGAAATAGGTACCTAATATAAATTGAAATAAATAATATTTATTTATGTTTTTTTTTTTTCCCTTCCAGTTTGCAGATAATCCTTACCTAATAGAAAAAATGGACACCTTATTCGAAATCAACGTAGTTGAATTATATAAAATCAGTTATTAGTAAGAAAACAATTCTTATAAAGTTCTCATTCGCAGGCCTGTGTAATTTCTCCGATACGCTACAAGAAAAATCAGGGAATCACTAGTCCCCTAGTAAATGTTCAGAGAATCCTCTAATCCGTTACAAGAAGAAATCGGAGTGTACTATCAAAACTATTCCGAGTCCCCGCATGGTACTAGGTACTCCAGAGTGAGAAATCCGTTGCTGCCACCTAACCAGAACCCCCGTGAACCTCGAACTACCCAAGGCCGTTGACGGAGGATTAATATATATATATATATATATATATATATATATATACAGTAGACGCCGTTTATAGTGTCCCACTCGGTGCCAAACCAAAAGGACACTATATCTGATGAGACACTATATCCACAGTTTGGTCTCTCGAGGGTTGAAAAGGTTAAAAATAGTGAATATGTACTGTGTATCAATATATTTATAACATAAACACCTTTATTATGCAATTTCTCATTAAAATTGTTTTTATTAAAATTTATTAAAATTGTTTATATTCAAATTTATTAAAATTGTTTTTATTAAAATTTATTAAAATTGTTTTGTCAGGTCCTTTGGAAAGGAACGAGGACACTTAGATTTCCCAATCACAAATGGGGTCTTTTCTCAGTTCCTGCAGCACTCGATCCTTAGCTCGCTTTCCACCTTCAACGACTGACCCGCGTTCAACATACCTACGAGTGTTTAAAAGCTTGAAGTAGAGTCCGGTTTCGTCAGCATTGAAAATGTCCTCTGGTTTAAATGCACATGGAAATGACTTCTACTTTTTGTGCCAGGCTTAAACACTTTCGTTTTCCTTCCATGGCTATCTAGTAAGCCTGTGAAGCAGAGCAAGACGCGTCTGAACAGCACAGCACAACAGTAGTATAGCCGCAAAAGGTTAGAGTGCAGGAATGTTGCAAGTGATTATGTAATGTTGCAAATGGGGTGGGGGTGTTGCAAAGGGGGTGGGGGTGTTGCAAAAAAATTAACAAAAAAATTAAAAAAATTAAAAAAATACCCCCAAAGGGCCCTTTGTTGCCAACCGGGGTTGCAAGGGGCATGCAACTTGGAGGCGGAGTTCTCCCCCAAGCTATTCCCGCCAAAGGGCCAGAAAGGAGAGAAAGGAGGAGAGAAAGGAGGAGAGAAAGGAGGAGAGGTGTTCACCTGGCAGGAGCCAAGTGCATATTAAAACTTCAGCCGAGTAGACGTTGTCTTATAGGCTCCTAATCAGCCAGTTGGCTGAATCAGCCAGTTGGCTGAATCAGCCAGTTGGCTGTGCCAAGGGGGGGAGGGGTACACCTGAAGGAGAGAGAGAGAGAGAGAGTAGTTGCCTTTGATTGCAAGGCATGCAACTTGGAGGCGGAGTTCTCCCCCAAGCTATTTTCGTTTACCTAACCTAAGAGGCTTCTAAGGGGTTTTCTCAAAGGGCCAGAAAGAGAAAGGACCAGAGGTCCTTGCTCGGCTTGGAGCCGAGCTTGTAATGACTCCGTCAGTCGTCTCTCGGTCTTTTATAAACCTCTATTCTGGCTGAGTTGCCAGATAGCGTCATGTATTCAGATGCTGAGTTGCCAGATAGCAATATTTAAAACCATATATTAATCATCCATTTAAATAGTGTACCACAATATATGATGGTAGGTAATCGATGAATCCAATTAAATTCTGTTTATTAAATAAATAATTTAAACCTTTACACACTTAATTTTTATTATAAATATTTAAGTCACGAATAACAGTGGGAAAAACGAACGGAAAAGAAAATTTGCGAAACAATTCAAAACATACGATCGTCATTCCCCCACCCATCTGCGCTTGTATATATAATAAACTAATGAACCACTCGTGTGCACAAACCATATAAAACACCACAATATATTTATATAGTTCATCAATTGGAAGATTCAACCATATAAAATACCACAATATATTTATATAGTTAATCAATCGAACCCCATCTGTGTTTATATATATATATATAAATTGAATTTCGCCGAATTAAAACCAAAAAGCATGCTCGTACATTCCCCAGCTGTGTTTGTATATGAACAACTCGTGCACACACACACACACACACACACACACACACACACACACACACGCACACGAGGAAAGGCAGAAACTAGGTCAATTCGAATCGTCTCCCTAGAGACCTTTTTGGCCGAGGGTTAATCCTTCTTCCAATCTATTCGAGCAAAAACCACCGTTCACTTCAAATATTAATATTATCATTATTACTTCTACAATGAAAATATTTTATATTTACGCGTAATTTGTATGGTGTCATATTCTTAGATAACATCTCTGTTATTGAAAGAAATACACACAATTATATTAAATAATAATCAGCGAAAGAAACAAGGTGCATGAGGTGTGCAACCGGGTTTAAAATAACAAGATCATTTGATCCGAGGCAGTAGTATGACCGAAAAGCATGCATGATTTTCTCTTTAATAATAATAATAACAACTAGTTCGAAGAGTGCCAACGGTTAAGGTTTTCACTCCGTCTTAGACCCACAGTTTAACGTGGAAACCGAATGCTCTTTTAAAAATATAATTAGGATATAGTTATAATTTCTTTATTATAAAATGTGGAACATGCAGCCTTCAGTGAACAGCTGTTCTGTGGATCGAAATACATCTCGTCAGGTGGTCGTTGCTTACTCTTCCACATTTCAACATAACAGGATTATTGAACCGGATTTAAAATAACAGGATCATTTGATCCGAGGCAGTAGTATGACCGAAAAGCATGCATGATTTTCTCTTTAATAATAATAATAACAACTAGCTCGAAGAGTGCCAACGGTTAAGGTTTTCACTCCGCCTTAGACCCACATTTTAACGTGGAAACCGAATGCTCTTTTAAAAATATAATTAGGATATATTTATAATTTCTTTATTATAAAATGTGGAACATGCAGTCTTCAGTGAACAGCTGTTCTGTGGATCGAAATACATATCGTCAGGGGGTCGTTGCTTACTCTTCCACATTTCAACATAACAGGATTATTGAACCGGATTTAAAATAACAGGATCATTTGATCCAAGGCAGTAGTATGACCGAAAAGCATGCATGATTTTCTCTTTAATAATAATAATAACAACTAGCTCGAAGAGTGCCAACGGTTAAGGTTTTCACTCCGCCTTAGACCCACATTTTAACGCGGAAACCGAATGCTTTTTTAAAAATATAATTAGGATATATTTCTTTGAGAAAATATAAAGATGTCATTAGTCGTCCGGTCCCGTTATAGCGGATTGGTACACATCATAGCTCCACCCAGCTACACTGGCAACCAATCACTACGAACATCTGGTCTTTTGGGGCGGAGCTTGGCGATTGTGCATAAAAGGAGATATTTTTCAGTTGGGAGTAACAGTAGCTATTTTCGCGTCAGTGAATAATCATTCCTCCACCATGGACCTGTACGTCTCCCCGGATTTGTATGAAGAAAGTGACACTGCAGCATTGATTGCAATTAATCTTTTTAACGCGATTGACCGTGATGAATTATTTCCAACGCAAACCGTTGAAGATATTTGCAGTGACGCTCCTTACAATCCGACGCAAGGGACTACCATAGAAATGTAAGTGCTATAATTCGATATATATATATATATATATATATATATATATATATATATATGGAGGGTTGTAGTATCTCGTCAAATACTTCATTTAGATACTCACCAAAAATCGAAATTTTTTATGGCAATCAATGTTATTTGGTTTTACCTCTTATCACCATTATGCTAAAATCGAAATTTTTATGGCAATCGTTTTAAATGTTATTCCTCTTAAATGAACCAAAGATATCTTCACATAATGGGGATCTGTCTGTATACTCTGTATATGTTTTAAAAGAATGAACATTATTCCTTTAAGGTCCGATGAGGATTTGACACGTGTTATACAATCTTTTGAAGAATCTCGTGTCATGAATACGGAGGATATACTGATCAGTCAGCAATGTCACACATCCTCCACCATGGACCTGTACGTCTCCCCGGATTTGTATGAAGAAAGTGACACTGCAGCATTAACTGCAATTAATCTTTTTAACGCGATTGACCGTGATGAATTATTTCCAACGCAAACCGTTGAAGATATTTGCAGTGACGCTCCTTACAATCCGACGCAAGGGACTACCATAGAAATGTAAGTGTCTATAATTCGATTTATATATATATATATATATATATGGAGGGTTGTAGTATCTCGTCAAATACTTCATTTAGATACTCACCAAAAATCGAAATTTTTTATGGCAATCAATGTTATTTGGTTTTACCTCTTATCGCCATTATGCTAAAATCGAAATTTTTTATGGCAATCGTTTTAAATGTTATTCCTCTTAAATGAACCAAAGATATCTTCACATAATGGGGATCTGTCTGTATATCTGTATATGTTTTAAAAGAATGAACATTATTCCTTTAAGACCCGATGAGGATTTGACACGTGTTATACAATCTTTGAAGAATCTCGTGTCATGAATACGGAGGATATACTGATCAGTCAGCAATGTCACACCGAAATAATGTAAGTTTTTTCGATCTTTTTGGGTTAAGAACAATATTTTTCATAAATTTATTAAATGAAAGAAATCAGTACAATAACCGTACAGATATACCGTTACAAATATACGAACAAAAACATTATACTATACAACGAGTACGTACAATTGGAAAACGGATTTTTATCTGTCTGCATACCATTTCATCGTTTCGGCGAGTGTGACACGGTCAAATAAATTTAAAAAATTTATAAATTCTTTATCACATGACATATGCATGAGAAATGAGACGCAGTACATTCCGCAAACATTACTAAAATATCCTTGTACACGAAACGGGTTCCATACAACTTCGGGAATATGTAACTGAGCGAGAAATTTTATAATAATAGGTCACTCCAGGGTTGAGTACCGAGTGAATCAAAATAGTACAGGCGCTGTCTATTTTTAAAATAGACAGCGATCCAATGAATCCCTTCATTACCGATGACATCTGTGTTCACAATAAGACTACCGCATTCTCGCGTACTTGGCAAACTCAATGTTTCATTCTTCGCAAACCGCCGATAAATTTGGAACGTGTGACTCGTTCCATTACTTTCTGAAGTGTATTAGCATCCATTTTAAAGTCAGTGATAACGCTCCTAATCTATCTACTTCTATTAGGGCTTGCGATTCGAGATATACTAGTACACTAATAGGAGCGTCTATAGGCTTGGCGAATCCAGCCGCACTGAGATGTTACCGCTCTGCTGTGGTGTTAAATGGGTATTTACGCTAGCAGATAAGTCAGGTGTAATGTCAAACGGATAAAGGTTAAATTGATCAATGAATTCTTCCTGCGTTACCCCATTACCAAGCTCATCACAATCACCTGCAATATGGGTCAGATTACTATAGGCTCTGGCACAAGAGGTAACACAGCGTCTGATGAATAGTCCGTACCATTGTTCCACCCAAAGCAGTGCATTAACGTATAGAGTTATATTTTTAAGTCCGAAATTCTCGAATTTAAAGGCACTCTTTTTATAGTTTCCATTCACCGAAGCATGGTCCTGCATACCGATTAATATCCTTTTAGGAAGATTTCCCAGGGCAATGTTTTCTATCTGCTTCGATGCCAACCCTGCAGGAACCGTATATAGTTTGATTTGTACTCTGTTAATAGGATATTTCACTGTAGCGTTTAGTAAATTTTTCTCAATTTCTAGTTGTTTTTGGAACTTAATTTCACTCGCCGTACGCGGAGGTATGTGTCCATAATGTGAACCACAACGGGCTTTGCACCCTCTTCTTGATCAACATCCAGATTTAAGCAGATCTCAGGACTCGTGCGGGTGAGCTTTATTTCATATCCACCCCGTTGACAAGCAACTTCTCCTGGAAAGTGAAATCTGTGTGCAACCGTCCAAAACACTCGTATATTTTCTTTTTAGAATTTTTAAATTTGTCCTTTATACTACTTTCATCTTTAGTTTGATAATATCCCTCGGCACTTAAAAAGGTAGTCTTCGCTTCTTTGGAAAAGTTGAGGACATTTTCCAGATAGGCTCGTAGATGATAGTACCCCGTGCCTGCCGATATATTTGTCTGATTTAAATATACGTCACACTGGTTGAATATGGAGTGCAGAAAGTTTGTTTCAGGGTATACAGCATATTTGTCATCGCAGACCGTTCCATCAGAATGGGCTATACGTAGCTTAGCGTACATGTGCACACAGCTTGGATAAAAAAAGTAAGGGCCTGAGATGGGTATCACGAATTCTATAGGTGCACTCGGGGAACTAATTGTGTTTGAAGGTTAATTGTAATAAAGTCACTGCTCAATAGAAACTTGGTTGGAGGCAGCTCAAAAAGGGACAGCTCCGATTTACAGCATTATGAACTACATGGGTGGATGAAGCGTGCCATGGCGAAATAGTGACTCCTCTCTCGACAAGTGGTAAACAAACTATGATTCATGAGATCAATGTCCTTAGCTTATATCAGTCAAAAAAGTGGTCAACCATAGGTTTCATTCGCTTACAGCACTTCTTTTTTGATAGCCTTTTACGTTTAATACCACGTGACCCCTTCTTCCGGGGAGCCCTCATCTTCTTCTTCCCGCCACCAGCATTTTTCTCTTTGCATCTTTGATGATTTCGTCCCGTGTACGCTTCACATGTATTTTTAGAGCTTCTTTAGGTTTAGCCCCGGCCAATATGTCTTCTGCAGTGTTAATACCTGATTGTAGCGCTTTCCTTCCGAGGTATCTGGGCCCCCTCTTCAGCAAAGGAACAGCCGTACGTAGTATGGATGAAAAAATGGATCCAAGTCCACTACCGCGCTGGTATCTCACACCTCGATAGACGGTGAAAGGCTTTCTATCCATTATAACTCAGTGCGTCGAAAGTGTAGCTTCACTGTTAAGCTCCCGTTACCGAATGGGAAGTTTTCACCCTCAATCGTTCTTATATATATTGAGATATTGGTTATTAAATTAGTTGCGACATTCACATAATGCAGTCTGTCATATGTAATACTCAAACTCCTTCCTCTATGGTTGGGGATGTGAGCAATGCGCAGCAGGCGTGCCTGGGTATCCCCAACAAACTGGTGCTCCACTATATTACTGTAAATATAGCACATGCCTGGGGACCTTTCAGCCAATTTCTCCATCTTCAATTGAAACATTAATCTGGACAAGTCATGCTGTGTCTCGTGAAATGTGTCTCTTTGGAAGACTGCGCTATATCGGCCATTGGTTAGAATTTGGAACTTTCTATGGTCTTTAATACGTCTGTTAGTCTTTGATTTTAGGATTAGTGTATGTGCAGGGTTGTTTACGATTTCGTATACTAAATCATTCGTAAGGTTTGAGTTTCTTAAACTTACGTTTAAGCCTCTCACAACATCCTCGGCCGAACCATATTGACCCGGTCCTAGTCTTACTTCTGTACTGTAATACCGTGCAACCTTGGTCAGAGCGATACGCATAGTTTCATCCATAGCTACCCCAGCTTTTTCACACTCGTCAATGTCTCTAAGAATCGTAAAAACGGGTTCGTTATGTTCAATATTTAAAAAGATGGTGTCCAGCTGAATTTCGAATATCCCCACCTCATACGAATCACAACCCAATTCAATGTGCTTGTGGAGCTCCGTTACAAAGTTGGCTATTGTGTTGTTAGGGTGTACAGACGGACGAGGAGGACGGGAGTGTGACGTAGAAATGGTTAGGAGCCATGTTGCATACTATTTAAGCTTCATTATTGCATCAGCTTTTATATAGGTGTTGAAGCTTTCTGGGTACCCTAGCCATTTCACGAGGTACATTTTTCTCTTTCCTGAACCTTTGCTTCCTAAAATTTTCTCAATTTTAAACACATTTTTTCCTAAATTAAACGCAACTTTCTGCAATTCCTCGCGGTAAAAACCTCCTGAGATTTCTTCCCCATTCAAATCTTCAATGTAATACATCATTATCTCACCTTTAGGTCTCATAGCCCTAACTTTAAAAATCTCGCGTGTCCATCCTTGCTCAAAACCCTTTGCGAATTTATTCCCCGAACGCGACAGCCTTACATAATCATTGATTTTGAAGCGCACCGAGTGTGGTAGTGGTGATCCATCTCTTCTCGGGAGCGTACCTCTTTCTAAAACTTCGTTATGAGTTGTCCCAATCGTGCGATGGTGTGAGCGGTTGTAGGATGATGCCAATGATTCCAGAATGTTTAGAAATCTGTATGTGTTTTTATGTGTAAAATAACGGTGCATGCGTTCCTTTATGGTGCGCTGAACTCTTTCAGCTAAAGAAGCCTTATGTATAGAATTGGTTGTGTAATAGATGATATTAAACTCTGTCAACATGTTCTGAAAAGCACGGCCTATAAATTCCTCCCCCCATATCCGTACAAAAATAGCCAGGAACCCTGTTTTCTTTTAACATTAGCGTTTTGGTGGCTTTAGCAACTGTTTCAGGTGATTTATTTTTCAGAGGAACTAGCCACAGATATCTAGAGAATACTTCTATTATGAATATAATGTAGCGGTGACCATCGTTATACACAGAATATCTTTGCATGTCTGTTAAATCTGCTTGCCAAATAGAATCAATCGAGGAAGCCGTTGTCTTGGCTGTTTTAAACCTTTTTCTCACAGGCTTATGAAGCGTATAAGCGTCCTGCTCCCTCAAAAATCTTTCAACATCTTTTTTTCCTACTCCGTAAACACTTCTGTACAGTCTATCTACGCCGCCGTAAGAGGATGGGTTAGAAATGTCATAATAGCGTTTAGTTAATACGTTAGCCATTTGCGTATTTTAGAGGCACGTGGGTAGGGTTGGTTTAACCTCTTCTTGCTCCTCTTCAAAGGTGTTACCGCCGGGGGTGACGGCTCCTTCAATTGTGTCACATGCGTTGCATGTTCCAAGTCTTTTAACCTGTTCAGATTTCCTATCAACGTTTTAGGGACATTTATTTGTTGTAGTCTTGCTTTAATATGCTTCCATCCTGATGGTGATGGCCTATCCCACTTTCTCACCAGATCATGGACAATGTCTACGATATTCGATCCCTGTACCTTTGATCCTTCCACAATGATCTCGCCTGTATCGGTCCATTGTATGGCTGGATCCTCATTCAATAGATTATAAAGACTTAAGCCTTTACTCATCAATGTATGTGGGAGGGTGCTTTTTAATACATGTTCGATATGTTGTGCGGCGGCTAATCTTTTTGGTTGGTCAGCTGTATCGTCGGGCTCAAATCCTATGTCGCCATGTCCATCGTCACCCGTGCTGTGCCTAATAACCACAGGAATCTCTGTAGGGCTCTTATAATTTTCGTACTCGGGAGGAAATTTCTGCAGAGCTTCTTGGTATAAGATTCTTTTCTCATCAGGTGTTTTTTCACTGTTTAATAGGGCTAGCAATTCGCTTTCCATTCTTTTAAGTCTGCTTTTACGGGGATCTAGATCCGTGTCTAGATTCCTTTGCAGTGAAGCGTACACCTCGTGGGGAATCACTACCACTTTCTTCATTATATTAATCTAGTCAGTAAAGGACCAAAACTGAAAATAAGATGGGGAGAAATGACCCTCCTGTTTGTACAATAATTCGTTTTTTCTTCGCTACAGTTTGGCTTTTACGAGCGAGTGCACGTATTATGTTCTTGTAGCGGCGTAGCGAGCCTTCTGATGGGTTTCATTGATACATTGCAATTTATAACGTTAAGACAGATTTCACAGATGCATTTTAAAAAGTCGCGTCGATATTATTAATAAACATCTGCTGCATGCCCGGGACAGTCGATGATAGATTTTTATTAATTCACGGTATTTCTTTAGTCTCTTTGTCATTCTGGAATATACACCGTTTCAGGCTCGTTTGGAAATATATTCGTTCGTAGAAGCACTCTAAACGTGTTTCGCGGATGAAGGTCGCAAAGCAAATATCCGTAACGCGTGCTTGTAGCTTCTTTATAAACTTCCAAAAACTCCTTACGTTGATTCGGGAACATTTGATTGGCTAATACCCCAATTTGTGATACATCTCTACGTTGCGCGAATAAGACTAGATATTGCGTATTTAACGACACATCGCGCATGTATCTATTTTTGAAAAATAGATTCTGATTGATGAAGAACACGCTTATGTTAAGATGGTGGGAGAATACTGTAAATGTCTCGTCAAACGTTTTATCCATCTCCAACATGAGATTGTGAATTACAATAACTGTATGTTCATTTCCCTTTAACGAATTAACGTCATATATGCCTTTGTGGAACAAAATATCATCTTGGTACTCGTTGAACACTGATTGATACGTCGAATAGCACCATATAACTTTATGCACAAATTTCGAGAACATCTCTCCCTTTTCTTTAATGATTTTAAGCATAAACACAGTTTTACCACATCCTGTAGGTCCAGATATAATACATGTGGATGGGCTCGTGAACTGAATTTTTCTACAGAGTCCATTTCTAACACGTCACACTCCTAAGTGGGTCATTTACAAAATATTACAAATTTTGAGTGCTGTTCCTTATATTTTGTTTTCTTCTCCCAGAGAACCGTGAATGACGATGAGGTAGAGCACCCCATCATTGACATTACGGATGACCTCGACGACAGTGTAGTTGTGATCTCCTCCCCTGCCAACGAACCCTCACCAGCGATACCGGTAGCACGTCCAAAGCGGCGGTATGAGAACCCCACGTCAGGTATAAAGCGACCGAAATACGCGCCTGTTGCAGCAGTAATAGATCCCCAACCCTCAAACTCTTACGCAACAACCCCCCCAGCAGCACCTCCCGCTAATATATCCCCTTATTCATCCGCCACAGTTGCCCCCCGTTCTGTTAAGTCTACAAAAATAGATCCCCAACCATCAACCTCCTACGCAACAGGCCCCCCATCAGCACCTTCCGCTAATATACCCCCTAATTCATCCGCCACAGTTGCCCCCCGTTCTGTTGAGGATGCTATAACGATCGAATTGGTGCGATCCGCAGCCCCCACCCCAGCCTTGACTAGAAATAGGTATAGAGTCAGGGTCGACCCTAGAGCCATGTATAGCAATGGAATTGAGCGCGGGCTACGCCGGGTTGTACAGCGTATTGTAGAGTTTGCTCTTCAGAATCGCGACGAGCGTGAAGTCAGGACGAGTCTGTCCTTTGGATTCGGGTCAGATGACGGTGATGTAGATGATTATTGGGTGATTGTGCCATTTAGACGTTTGGCGGCTGAAGATGTAGAATATATATTAGGCCGTATAATGCAAGCCGCCCAAAGTAGAATAGCCTTTAATATGGACAACTTCACGGTAAATATTGACCGTGTATTCCGTGTTGCGGGTCATAGTGCCATACCGTATACTCTTAACTTCAATTCTCCGACTATTTACCGAAAGCATATAAACGTCGATCGTGGTTGCGGCTTTATAGCAGTACTCTTAGCATGTATCTTTACTGTACAAAATACACAGGTCCCAAAAATTTGGTTGCCTACGGTCGTGGAGCGTGCCCGTAAACTAGCTGTAGATTGTGAACTTGAATTTGACTGTAATATGGGTCCTGAAGAGTTGAGAAGGGTAGAACAGGAAATGAATGTCCGTATAGTTGTATTTGGGCTGGATGATCGTCGTAGGACTGTGTATGTTTTTAAAAGCTGTGTGAGAGATCGTACAAGACCCCTACTTATTTTAGGATTGTCAGGGACAACGTATCTCCCCATCCGTAATATAAGGTGGCTTTACGCGAGTTATGACAAAAGTCGAAAATATGGGAGACATCATGATTTGTGTAAGGGGTGCCTCGAGTTTGCGGATGATATAGTGAGACATTGTAAAGAATGTCACATGGTATGTGAGCACTGTAAAAGCACCAAATATGAAAGCCGTGTAGTTGAAGCTGAGAAGAGAGACTGTGATGTGTGTAGACGCACATTTTTCAATAATAGCTGTTTTTATTTCCAAAAATCAATTGGCACGTGCAGGAAAATGAGAATCTGTGAATGTGGTATGTTTCACACAATGGATAATTGGGGAAAATTTAAGCACAAGTGTGACGTAATTCACTGTCCTACATGCCAGAAGGAATATAAGGCGGATGGAGTAAAGCATGTATGTTATATGAAAGATGCTAAGCCTAAAAATAACCCTTGTATAACTGTATACTACGATATAGAAACATATACGAACGCTGAAACCAAAGAGGTAATTCCACATTCACTTGTGAGCCAGACCATCTGTGATGAGTGTATGGGGATCGAATGTGACGAGTGCCCCAAATGCGGTAAACGGACAAACGTTTTTAAAACGAATGTCCGCGATAGTCCTGTGAAACTATTTGTGTCCGATATTGTCAAGTTAGCCGACAAGTTCAAGAAAATGACTGTGTATATTCTCTCCCATAACGGGGCAAAGTTTGACACGCAGTTCCTTTATAAGGAGTTGCTTGAACACGAATCCTCTGAGATATTTACAGGTGATCCATTGAAAAGAGGCAACAAATTAATACAGATGCAAATAAGAGGCAATGTACAATTTAAAGACACTTTATTATTCACACCTTGTAAATTAGCAAAGCTACCCAAGGTGATGGGAGTAGCAGCTGAAGTTTCCAAAGGATACTTCCCTTACACTTTCCTCACCAGCGAGACTTTAAACTACGTAGGCCCATTACCACCCAAACATTATTTTAACTGTATGGATGAACGTGAAGACTTTGATCGATACTACAACAGTTTTAATGAAAGTAACCCTTGTAATATAGCTGATGAATGTGAGCGTTATTGCGTGAATGATGTGCGCGTGCTTAGAGTATGTTTCCAGGCCTTTAGAAGGATGTACATAGCCCGTTTCAAATGCGATCCGCTGCAAGTCGCAACCACCATCGCATCATTATGTTTTACGGTGTTCAAGAATAACTTCATGCCTAAAGACACCTTAGCCATTATTCACCGAAACAACCCCCGCAGTTACGGACACAAGGCTATTTACTGGCTCATACACCTACAGCAACAGACAGGTGTATACATAAAGCACGCCCGCAACACGGGTGAAGTACCCATTAAGATTAATGGACGTGTTTTTTGGGTTGATGGGTTAAGTGAATACCGTGTCACTGGTGTGAAGACTGTGTACTCCTTTAACGGATGCTGGTGGCATGGATGCCCCCGTCCTGAGTGCGGAATCGCCGGAGATATCCACGGTAGATCTCCTGCTGACTGTCTTGCATGGACCCGCACCCGCGATCAACTTATAGGATCACAGTTCACTCACAAAGTCTTGTGGGAGCATGAATATGATGCACGGATGGAGACAGAAGAGGTGTACCGTGAGGAAATAAACACGATCAAGCGTTCAATGGTGCTGGATCCTCTCAAATGTGGTGATAGCTTGTTTGGAGGACGTACAAATCCATTCAGACTATACTTTCCACCTACGGAGGGCGTGAATCTCCATTACTACGATTTCTGTTCTTTATACCCATCGTGATGAAGAGCAATCCGTACCCCGTGGGCGCTCCTGAGAAACTGGTGGGACCTAGCCTACCCTCCATCAATGAATTTTCAAAAAATTTGAATGATCGTTACTTTGGGCTCTCTTTCGTAGACGTATTCCCCCCACGCAATTTATGGACGCCGATCTTACCTGTCGTTATCGACGACAAGCTCATGTTTCCCCTTTGCGTGAAGTGCGCGGAAGAGGATAACGGCGATTGTAACCATATACCCCTTCCTAACCAACCAACACCTTTTAAACGCAACCAACGCACTAACTTAAGTTGTTTTTTCCTTTCTCTCCACTTGTTATTTGTAACTTTTACCATCCAGGTTAGTCCTTTTTAAATTTTTAAATTTTAAACTTAACATTTTTAAACTTTTAATTTTTGAAATTTAAGTTTGTTTTAATTTTACTTTTATTTTGTTTTATAATCCAGATAGTTTTTTAACAACTTTTTAACTTTTTTTTGTGTTAGATTTTATTATCGTACAGTTTGACATTTGTATTTACTTTAGTTTTATGATTATTTTTAGATGCTTCTATTTAATCACTGAAGATGGCCCCTGAGTGGACCGAAACGTTTGGCCAATAAATGTTGAGAGTCGTATCTCTTGTTTTCATATTCCTATTGATTATATATATATATATATATATTATATATATATATATATATATATATATATAATAAACGCAAAAATAAAAATAAAAATTAAAAAAAATATATTAAAGGATTGTGGGAGGCGCATACAAATTTATAAGGAAAAACTACCGATTTTTAGCACAAGATTAAATGAATTGTTTCCAACCAATGTTATTAAAAAAAAAAAAAAAAAAATTTATACTGGAAATCTGCTCGGGTTTTAGCACTCTACCCTTCTTGTTTAAGGTTCGATGTATATAAAAATAAATTGAAAAATAAAAGTTATTAGAGTAGCACAAGTTTACCAAAGATTTAGCGTTCTACCCTTCTTATCTAAATCTGTTCTGAAGGAATTCAAAACAACAGAATCGAGTTGAAAAAGACCTTTGCTTATGTTGAAGTTATTTGTAAGTTGGATAATGGCAGACTCAAGAATATTTCTATTAACAATGTTGCTAGAGTGAAATAAAACTGAAGCATTATTCCAGTCAATACAGTGGGATAACTCTGACAAATGGACAAAAAGGGCACTGGACGACTGTCCTGTTCTAACGGAATATTGATGCTGTTTTATACGTGTGTGCAAATCCTTTCCCGTCTGACCTATGTAAAAGGAATCACATTGTTTACAACCAATTTTATAGATAATGCCTGAATTATTGGTAGGGCTATTTTTTACTATGATATTTTTCACAATATTGTTATATGAAAATACTACATTAATATCCAAAAGTTTAAGTACATTAGCAATGCCTAAAAAGCCCGGGAAAAATGGAAGTACTAAAATATTTTTTGACAAAGTACGAGTGATATTATTCACACGATAGAAAGTTTGTTTTGCCTTATTGAGACAAGATTCCATAAACGCAGATGGATAACACAGATCACTTCCAATACCGTTGATTTTTCTAATTAAGCATCGATGTATTCCGGACTGGCATCAGTATTCCGTTAGAACAGGACAGTCGTCCAGTGCCCTTTTTGTCCATTTGTCAGAGTTATCCCCCTGTAATGACTGGAATAATGCTTCAGTTTTATTTCACTCTAGCAACATTGTTAATAGAAATATTCTTGAGTCTGCCATTATCCAACTTACAAATAACTTCAACATAAGCAAAAGTCTTTTTCAACTCGATCCTGTTGTTTTGAATTCCTTCAGAACAGATTTAGATAAGAAGGGTAGAACGCTAAATCTTTGGTAAACTTGTATGCTACTCTAATAACTTTTATTTTTCAATTTATTTTTATATACATCGAACCTTAAACAAGAAGGGTAGAGTGCTAAAACCCGGGCAGATTTCCAGTATAAATTTGTATTTTTTTTTTTATATAACATTGGTTGCAAACAATTCATTTAATCTTGTGCTAAAAATCGATAGTTTTTCCTTACAAATTTGTATGCGCCTCCCACAATCCTTTAATATTTAAAAATTTTTTTTTTTTTTTTTTCACTCATGGATAGCTTGGATGATCGGGTTGGTTGATTTTTTAATTCTTTGCATTAGACTGTGTTGAGCACGTCTTGTTACCTCCAGGAAGCTCGGGACATTGCGGGTAGCAGTTGCTGTCCGTATATATTACTGCAGAAAGTAGGAAAGAGAGTGTCTTTAGCTTCACTTGTACAGAATCGAAAGTTCCTTATGGTCATATTCGCTTTGGTACACAGGCTTCGAGATTGTTTTCTTATATCCGAGTCATCACTCAAGGAGCTGGTAATAGTTTCACCCAAATACTTAAACTCTTGTACTTCCTCAATTACTTCACCATTCATTTTAAACCTTATATCAGCTTGCTGATTACAGTTTTTAGGATGAAATTGCATAACCTTAGTTTTTGTAACATTAAAAAGAATATCATGTTTCTGCGAATACACTTCGCAGACTTTCAGTAGTCGATCCAGAACTTTAAGAAAAACGATATTCAAAATTCAATTTTTCCGAAAGGTGCTTTTCTCTGTTTTAAACCGAATCTTCTACATAAGCTGCTTAAATGTACCCTTAAAATATTGTAAAATTGATTCGAATTTACTATTTAATTTATATCACAATTCAATAGTATAGAAACTTTCTATAAAAAATCTACTCATTTTGACTATTTTAACAAGAAGTATTGATATCCCGTCCAAAAACAAAGGCGGAGAAGTTTGGATCTCTTTCAATAATTTTTAAACGATTTTCTAATTTTTGGCCAGAAACACCTTTATTGTATTGTTTTCTACAAAATAATGGCAAATGAAGTATAAAATCTTCAAAAAATTTTACAAAAAAGCAAACGTAACAGATTATAGTTTTTCATTTAACAGAGGGACTTATTAACACCATATCATCGGCATAAACTAAGTTATTTATCCTTGTGTTATCTATACAACATCCCACTGTTGCCTCATTAAGTGAAGCAATTAATCCGTCGATATACACATTAAACAGCATTAGGGAGAGCAAGGAGCCTTGTCTCACCCCGCAAGAGGAGCCAAAACACTCGGATAGTACATTGCCCCACCTAACAGTGAAAGATTGGTGGGAATACCAAAATTTTAATAAATTTAATATGTACATGGGAACCTTCCTGTCTTCTAGTTTTGCAAATAAAATATTGTGGTTCACCCTATCATATGCGTTACTTATATCTAGGAAACAGCTATAAATAGTTCAATTACTGTCAACGTATTTAGATATTGTTTCTTTAAGTACATAGATGCACAGGTCAGTTGAGTGGGACCTTTTAAAGCCAAACTGATTAGATGTCCATAGGAAATCATTTAATCGGCGTAACAAGAGTTTTTCTAGTAGTTTCGAGAAGCAGGAAGCGACAGCATTAGGCCTGTAATTATTGCTGGGCAGAATGTCTCTGTACTTATTTTTGACCAGGGGCAAGATATATACCCTCATGAACTTTGCAGGGATATAGCTATGAGCCAGCATGGCTGACAGGAGCAATGATATATGCAGACATACTACGTCATTTGCATATTTTAAGTGCTCATTTGATAAGTCATCTACCCCTGACGCAGAACCAGTCTTTAACTCTTTAATTAACCTCTTTACTTCAGAAAATTATATCAAAGTATTTTCTCTTGTCCCTCCCACAATCGTTTCGCTGCAATCTATCTTAAGATTATTCCTACTCACACTGTTAAGAATGTTAGAATAGTGGTTTTTCCACAGCTTTGCAATTTCCCTCTCCCCCGACACCCCATCGATTGTCGGAGGGAGGACATTTTTGACACCCGTTTGATTCTTAACAAATTTCCAGAATTTGTTATTATCGTTATTTATGCGAGCTTCACAGGCTTTTGATGCTCGAATAGACTCTTCTTCCTGTTTACATCGTCTTATGGCCGCCTTATACTGACCCAGACTTCTACACATATTCAAGTATACTGGTCATAAGCTGGGTCTACCATGAAAGCACCACAAATCATTGGCGTCTTTCGATTCCCTCTTCAGGGGGGCAATAAAATCATTCCATCCAGGAATAATCTTAGTATGATAGTTGTCAGATTTAATCAGGGGGCTTCCTGCTTCTCTTAACAGGGATACTATCTTACTATAATATCCATCTATAAGTTTAACGTACAGGAATGATTTTTGTATTAGTTTACAGCGTACACCTGGGAGTTTCGTTACCGCTTAGGCCTAGTAGCCTAAGGCGCTAGGCGAACGACTCTTGTAGCCTTAAATGAATATTTTGACGATCGCGTCATCTCGAATCGGTTCCCCGAACGTTTTGCCTGTGGATGGTCTTGGCCACCATATTCTCCAGATCTCAACCCATGTGATTATTTATTATGGGGATATCTGAAACATAATGTTTACAGAAACAATCCTCTCACAATTAGTGAGCTGCAAGAGGAAATTTCATCTGTTGTCAGCACAATCACTCATGATGTTCTACGCACAGTACTTGCCAACTTTCAACGTCGACTGCAAATGGTTTTGGATGCCGGTGGTTCACACATTGAACATGTTTTTCATTAAATAAAAACTCCCAATTGTAAGCTGTAAACTAATACAAAAATCACTCCTGTATGTTAACAATATTACGAAATATAAGCAATTTAAACTGTTGCGTCTTTTTTGAATGGCCCTGTATATGAAATACTGTACATATTACATACTGTACTTTATATATATATATATATATATATATATATATATATATATATATATATATTTAGGAGAAATCCAATGACAAGGAGAAATGTAAATGCCATGAAAAGTCTTCTTTAATGCGCAACGTTTCGAGCAATACGCTCATCTTCAGGCTGTTTAATAACAATGTGAAATTAAAATCAATATTGAATGAAAAACAAAACAGAAAATTTCTATAAACTATTCATACAGACAAATTTTAAAAGACAGAAAAGAGGGTTAAATTCTAAGTTATACAGATTTACATATAAAAATTAAGAAGCTATTTTTAAATACATATAGTAAATGTGAAATTAATACACTGGAAAAATTAACAATAGTACACTGGAATAATGAAACTAACTAACCTTTCACTGCAGTTTCCGAGGCTAACTAATTTGAGCAGAGGCAAGACGGGAAAAACAAGAGATGGCGAGGGCGATTGGGGAAGGGGGGATTATAAGGAATTGGGGAAGGAGGAGGGATCATAGCAAATTGAGGGGGACGGCAGATGAGTCAACATTTAGACTGGGGACAATGTTTTAATGAAAAGCGATTCCAAAATTCTTAGTGAGTTGGGACAAGTATTACAACCAAGAATTTTAAAATTGTCTAAAGTGACATCAGTTTTACATTTTATGCTGTGTTCGCGAATACTCGAAACTTCTTTAGTTTTTAAAATTTTACCTGTTCGGCCACTTATTCCCATATGCGAATAAAATCTAGCCCTGAGAGAGCGAACAGTGCTGCCAATGTAATTCCCAAGGAGACACCTAGGGCAGGTAAATAAATATACAACACCGCTACGCAACGAGTCAGGGGTTCGATCCTTCGCTGAGAAAAAGCTACCTAAAGACGTTTTATTAATAAATATGATGCGGAAATCAGTATGATAAAAAAATTTCCTTAACAATTTTGTAAATTTAAGCTTAAATTCCTTATTCAAAGGACCCATTTCAGGTACCAAGAAATATTTTATATCCTTCGGCACTGTAGCGGTGTTGTATATTTATTTACCTGCCCTAGGTGTCTCCTTGGGAATTACATTGGCAGCACTGTTCGCTCTCTCAGGGCTAGATTTTATTCGCATATGGGAATAAGTGGCCGAACAGGTAAAATTTTAAAACTAAAGAAGTTTCGAGTATTCGCGAACACAGCATAAAATGTAAAACTGATGTCACTTTAGACAATTTTAAAATTCTTGGTTGTAATACTTGTCCAACTCACTAAGAATTTGGAATCGCTTTTCATTAAAACATTGTCCCCAGTCTAAATGTTGACTCATCTGCCGTCCCCCTCAATTTGCTATGATCCCTCCTCCTTCCCCAATTCCTTATAATCCCCCTTCCCCAATCGCCCTCGCCATCTCTTGTTTTTCCCGTCTTGCCTCTGCTCAAATTAGTTAGCCTCGAAACTGCAGTGAAAGGTTAGTTAGTTTCATTATTCCAGTGTACTATTGTTAATTTTCCAGTGTATTAATTTCACATTTACTATATGTATTTAAAAATAGCTTCTTAATTTTATATGTAAATCTGTATAACTTAGAATTTAACCCTCTTTTCTCAGTCTTTTAAAATTTGTCTGTATGAATAGTTTATAGAAATTTTCTGTTTTGTTTTTCATTCAATATTGATTTTAATTTCACATTGTTATTAAACAGCCTGAAGATGAGCGTATTGCTCGAAACGTTGCGCATTAAAGAAGACTTTTCATGGCATTTACATTTCTCCTTGTCATTGGATTTCTCCTAAAATTAAATTGAAGCTCTGTAGAAGCAACCCGCATGATTATATATATATTATATATATGATATATATAAAATATATTATATTATTTATATATATATAAATAATATATATATGTATATATATATATATATATATATATATATATATATATATATATATATATATATATATATTAGGGTGGTCCCTATTTACATGTCTAATTTTGTGGTTGGGAAAGAGGTGGCTCCCAATCCCTGAAATGGTGTCATATAATGTAAAAACGCTTGGGTAGAAACTTCATTTGAATTAATTAATATGTAGAGGTAGCTCAAGAACTTCAAAGTTTTACTCTATATCCCTATGATATGGCATGTGGGTCCCCCCAACTATATCGTTGGGTATTAGCCCTTCAAGACGGGGGTGTCATGGTTACCAAACCACTCACTGTTGCCCAATCAAGGTCTCCTTTTTGCTGTCGGGAAAGCTTTGGCGATGGTCAGCCACAACTTGAAGAAGGAACTGCAGTTGTTCTTCATCTTTTGTATGCCTCTGGTTGAAATTTTGTATGAGAGCTACTGCGCGTTCAGCATTATCATTGATCACATTTATGCTAAAAACATCTCTTGTAGCGCCTTGGAATGAGGGAAAGGAATGTCATTAATTAGGATCTTTCTCCAAGAAATCCTGCGGCAGGTTGAAATAAACGAGTAGCTTCTTCGATTGTTTTGAGGCGAAGGCACCCAGGGTCATTGTCGGCTTGAAAGCTGTTTTGTTGAACTTTTTTCGTGCATCCTCATCTCTTTCTTTGGACTCCATAACCTTGATTATAGCCCTCTTCGTAGCCACAGAAACTTCTGGATCAAACAGCGCTAATGCAACCAAGCTCTCAGAGAGATACCACAAGTGGTCACTGAATTTGGCTGTTGTAGCCTTTGCAATCATTGTATGTGGATAACTGGACAGAGCCTTCATCAGATTCAGATCCTCCAGCGGTGCAGCTGCTGGCAAAGGGGCACGGAACCAGGCCCTCATGTAAGTGGTGACGGTGTATACGCAGATATCCCGTAGGCTGCGCTCCTCCTGGGCTGTTAATTTAAACTGTTTCCGGAACATCCATATCTTGAAGGATGCATGGTACCAGGAGCTTTAAAAGAGTGATGAAAGCCGTGGGATTCTGCTAGACCCAAGAAAAGAATAGCTAACTCTAAGAACTCTTTGTAGTCATCCCTTGCATAATCTTGTGACAGCTGGTACAAAGCGAAGTTGATCAGACTGGGACGTTGTTCTCTAGTAGATGCTTCAACTTCCTGGTTATGAATATCCGATGAAAACTGACTCGTATTCAATTGAGGCCAGAAACGCTGAAATCTTTTGGACAAGAGGACTTCAGGCCCAGAAGTTGGTCCCATGCAGGCCTGGAAAGCTGCACCAAAAACAAGTTCCATGATGTGATGTCTGCATGGCAGGTAGAGGAGATCTCTTCCAAGTTTTTGTTCTAAGAGGACGCAAGCCAAGGAGTGATGTTCCGTATTTGATGTGGTAGTGTCAAAACTCATTCCAGCAACTCTGTCACTCAATTCCCATTCCTGCAGCTTATCCCGCACGGCCTGTGTTTGGTGTTCTCCAGTACCAGACGGAATTTTGGGGACTCCAAGAAGCTGTTGCACTCCCAATCCAGACACTAGAACAGAGAGGCGGTCCACACGCTCTTTCCCTGTGAGGTCCACTAGGAGTTTGCCATCCCAGTGAATAATCAAGGGAACATCGTTTACTACTTTTTTTTTAAAGTTTCTGCTGTCTTGGCACGATGACGCTCCCGAGCTCGCTTCACTGATGACCGATTAATGGCCAGTTTTCTCAAGTCATGTCCCAGACTGCGGGCAGTTTCCGCTATTACAATTGTTGCCTTTCTGTCACTGATTGAAGAACGGTCTAAAGCTGAAGCAAGTGCCGGAGTCAAAATGTTATTCACTCCACGGCTTCGTTTTGGAAGAGGCTCACCACCACAGGTTTCTTGCGGTTCATCTTCTGAAGAATGTTCGTTACTGCTACTTGATGACGCCAGCGTTCCAATAGAAAAGGATGCTTCCGCTTCTTCTTTGGCTTTCCGTAGCTGCATATCTTGAGCTGCTTTTCTGTTTGCAACTTTTTGCTCCGTTTTTGACAGTCCGGTATCCTCAGAACCCATCGTCCCAAGTCTGCCTGGCTCCCGTTGAGCTAGCAGGAATTGGCGATCCTCTTCGTTTTTGATCATTTGAATAGCATTTTCATGAGCGATGTCGAAAAGGTTCTCCATCTGAGATTTGAACTCTTCTTCCTTCCTGATTTGGGTTTCTGAACGCCGGTTCTCGTTTTTTCGAAGCAGCTGCCATTATTTGTTTAACTTCACTATTTTTCCAACAATGTGATCTTTCCGTTTTACGGGGACTCGAGCGCGGGCCAAAAACTCCAAAATTTCATTCATCACATCAGTGGCTGCTTCACGAATTGGTTTATGAAGCGAAAGATGATTGTGGAGGAAGACTGCAAGGACCTCTCCGATGGATGGGAGCTTTTGCCCTGTCAGCTTCTCCGACGTTTTGTCCACAAGGTAAAGCGCAGCATTGCTTGATCTCGTGTGTTTTGTCATCATTACAGTACAATTTGCTAAATAAATACAGAAGTTATTTCGATTCACTATTCCTAAAATATTAATCAAATTGCAAAACAAAGTTCAAAGGATGATGAACGCTCAATCCTATTATCTCAGATAAGCATTGAGCAGATACGCTTGTAAAGTGGCAACAGCTACACAACACTCGTATCCACGTAGCAGCAAGAGAGACACTGAACTGAAGTGCATTGCGCTGTATGTCAGGCAGCGCATACATACCACGAGTAATGGGATGCCATATATCGCCTACAACAAATAGTAGAATTGTGCATATTAATGCTAAATTACAAAGATGCTAAACATTTTTTTTATTGAATTCATGTCATGTTATTGAAAAACGTCTTGAGATAGTACAGTGGAGCCTTGTAGTGATCTACAAACCTAGTTTTAATTAGTTGTGTAAAAAACAACTCAATCTAAAGAGGGTTAACACTTTTCATATTTAACTGGCATGCATATGGAGCAATAGCAAATTGGAGCACAAACTTCTGTTCGTTTGAGTTACCTGTAAACATTGATATTTTCAAGAAATATTTTATGAGGATTATTTATGTGATAATTGCCACCATATAAGAGGTTGGGAGCATGATAATTCAGATATTCGAAAATAAGGACCACCCTAATATATATATATATATATATATATATATATATAGTATATATTCATTTAGTATAAATTTGTGTTACAAGAACCTGTTTCTGCGTTTCAAGAACATTTTTACGGGCTTGCGCAGGTGACGGCACAATAAGCACGCATGGTAGACCTACGTTGCAATTTATTAATTTCCAAACGCTCGTTGTTTGTTTTTTAATTAATTAATAGCATGGCACCCCCGTCAATTATTTGCAGTCGCTGTGAAGGGAATTTTGCCGCTTACGCGTTTACTTTGGCTAATAATAATAAACAGTTAGTTTGCAGGTGGTGCTCAAGCATGGAAGTGCTGAGGAACGAGTTAGAACGTGAGAGGGAGGCCAGAGTGAGGCTTGAAGAAAGGGTGATGCTCCTGACGGCAAAATTAGAATCCCTTGAGGCTTCAGTTACGACCCCTCCTGCCTCAGTTTCTACTAATAATATAAATAGTACTAATAGCCCTCTCTCTTCCCCTTGTTCCCAACCCTTCGTTCAAGTGCGTAATTGAGCCCCATTGAGAAAACCTAAGACTTGTCTACCAATTATAACAAACAATAAGTTTTCTGTTTTAGGTTTCAAAGATGCTGATGAACCGGAAATACGACTCGATGGCGGTTCCATTGTTCGGGGGCAGCTCGAGGAATTCTGTGGGAGAAACGCTCGTCGTAGGCGCCGTTACTGCTACCTTGGTGCAAAGGTGGAGGATATAACTGATAGTGCTGACCCTTTTACAGACGGAACCTCTGAGGACACAACGTATGTTATTCATGTCGGTACTAATAACGTTTTCAATTCTAGATCGGAAGAGCTGCTGGCTAGGTACAGGGACTTACTAGAGCGACTAAAGGAAAAAACTAATAAGATTGTTTTAACAGTTATACTTCCTCGAATTATCCAACGTAGCGATTTCTACAGCAAGGCCACCTATATCAACAATAACCTAAAGTTCCTTTGCCAACAGGAAGGACTGCATTTTGCGAATTTTTGGAACAGTTTCTACGGCAGGAGGGACTTATTCCTCGGAGATGGACTTCATCTTAATGACGATGGAGCTGCGCGTTTAGGAAGACTATTTCATAATACTGTCTCTTCTTCTCAGGCTGCCGTAACTCGAACGGTCCCGAAGTAATTTCCTCAAATTTCCCTTGCGCTCGCGAAAGTATCGCAATTACAAACAATTTAAAGGTTATATCCTTAAATGCTCGTAGCCTACGAAGTAAAATAAACGAATTTTTTTCTTTAATTGCTTGTAATGACTATGATTTAATTGCGATAAATGAATCGTGGCTTAACACTGAAACACGTGACTTTATAGGGGAGTATCAAATTAGAGGTTATAGACTTTTTGTTAAAAACAGAATTGGTAGGCGAGGAGGCGGTGTTATGTTGTATATCAAAGGTAATATTGCTAACGTTATAGAAGTAAAGCACACAATTCCAGAACCGATAGATTCGACTATAGCAGAACTTAAATTGAACGATTTCAAACTTGTTGTTGCGGTTATATATAAGCCCCCTAATGAAACAGCTGATACGGACGAAGCGTTATATCGTGAACTAAAGAGAATAATAGGTAGTGAGCAGGCCTTAGTTATGGGTGACTTTAATTACGCCAACGTGAATTACGATACAATGCAGGGAGACGCGAAAGGTAATCGTTTAGTTAATTTTCTCGAGGATAGCTTTCTTATTCAAAAGGTTGGGGAACCTACGAGGTTGGACAGTATTTTAGATTTAGTAATAACTACGGATGATAGGCTAATTACGGATCTTCAAGTAATAGAACTGTTAAGCAATGGCGATCACAATATGGCAGAGTTTGTCCTCTCAGTAAGTCACTCGAAACCAGCTAACTCGACTAAAATTCCTAACTTCCAGCACGCAGACTTTTATAAATTTCGAAATGAATTGTCACACGTCAATTGGGAAAATGTAATGGGGATCTCCAACGCAAAACTAATGTGGGAATAGTTTGAAACAGTATTTAGGACTATAAATGAAGAATGTGTACCGAACAAAATGAATTCGGACGGAAAGCACAGGCGAGTCTACATAAGTACATTTCCGGAAAAAGGTTGATCTAAAAATTCGTGTAAATATCTTTCCACGTTTCTCTCTCTCTCTCATACATATATATATATATATACTAGGCCTGTTCAAAAATCAACTTTTTCTTATTTTCATAGGTTTCTGTACATTTTCCCATGCTTTTTGACCTGAAAAAGCCGACAATCACAACTATTTTGACCTAGGATGTTGGGAAGCATTGCCGCATGGAGCTTTAAATTTTCTGCCTTGAAATCGGCCAAAGCGCCAATTCCGGGGTCCCTTGAATTATGTTTTGCACTTTAACTTTTGATCTAAACAAGATAGAGCAACAAATTAGGTATCAAATGAAAGAGCATAAAATTAATAAATAATAATAATAATAATAATAATAATAATAATAAATAAATAATAATAATAATAATAATAATTATCTATCATTTTCAGGAAACAACAGAAACTCAATCAGAATCTAGAAAACCATCTACAAGTTACAACTTCACAATGGCATTAAGCAAGGAGCTGAGGGAGCTCCGTGGGCGCACAGTTGATATCTCAGAACCTCCACGTACTGTCCACAGGCAGGTGTCAACTGGGCCATCTACCAGATTTCTCACTGAAACTTTCCTGGTTGGATACCCTTCAGCTTTTATCAGTGGTTCCCAGCTTCCCACCAACAGACAGGCGTTCCAGTATTTCCTTAATCTTCAGAATTTACCGGAAAGTGCAGGGAGGCCCATGGTTCAAGACCTTGCATATGAAACAGTTGAATCTATCATCCATTCTGGCAGATGGCTAGGATCAAGACAATGACCAAGTACAACGCAATGAAGCTCTTCATGAAACTACATGAGAAACATCGTGCTCTGGTGAAAAGCAAAGGAAGAGCAAGTAACCCTGGAGGAAAAAGAGGAGCATTTGTGCTGGAATTAGACAGCCTGTTCGATATAGGAGCTCCAGATGCAATCCAGGAAATACAGAACAACACTGTTATCCAGAGAGAAGAAAGATGAGGATATCAGGTTCTACGAAGACCAAAAGACTGAGAGGAAAGGTCATATGTCTGGTCATGACAAGATTTTTGAGACAAGATCCTGCAGCAAGCAGCGAGGAATGAAAGACTGCAGCATAGACAAGAACAAGGTAAAACTAATTACTTTGAACGTTACAAAAAGTTTTAAGTTTTACTCCATTGCGATATTTAGCATGTACTTAACAATTACTGTCTTAACATGTTGTACTATTTTACAGCTGCAGCCGAACAAGAGGCAGTTGTTCATGTGGATGACATTACCTGGGTGACTCAACTGACAACGACGCTAACACAGAGGACATGGATTACCATCAGCCTCGTCCTGGATGTTCTCACCATCAAGACACTGTGACTAGTGTGACTTTGACGTTTCCAAGGAAGGTCATGGAATGTGATGTCATCTGCAATACAGCTGATCGTCTTGGTTTATCAGACAATCAAGTTACTGCCATGGTTTCTGCCACCTTGAAAGCTGGAGGGGCTGATCTGGATAACTTCGTCATCTCAACCTCAACAACACGTCGCAACAGAATGCTGTCCAGGTATAATATCAGCCAGAGTCACATGTCCAAGTTTTGTGAAAACCCCCCACAGTACGCTGCCTTACACTGGGATGGAAAGTTGCTCAAAGATGTCTTGGGCAGTGAACCTGGAAGTACCTCAGAGACTTTAGCTGTGCTAGTGTCTGGTCCACCTTCATACACTGAAGGAAAGTTATTGGGAGTACCTGTCATCGACAATTCTTCTGGCATAGCTCAGGCTGAGGCTTCAATGGATTTACTGGAGACATGGGAACTTACGGATAATGTTACTGCCCTTGTTTTGACACTACATCCAGTAACAGTGGAGTTCACAGAGGAGCTGCCAAACTGCTAGAGAAAATGCTGAACAAAAAGGTGTTTTATCTGGCCTGTCGACATCACATCCTGGAAATCCTAGTAGGAGCAGTTTGGGAGAAGCTGTTTGGGAAGGTGAAGGGGCCAGATAATCCCTGGTTTGAGCATCTGAAGGATGTTTGGACGGACTTGTCCAAGGAAAACCCAAAGATGCTGGCTATCAACAGCAAATGGCTGAAGGAAAAGAAGAAGAACAGTGAAGAAATACTCCAAGACATTCTAACAGCAGAAAGGCTTCCAAGAGCCGACTACAGGGAAATGGCTGAACTGACAGTCATTGTTCTTGGAGGAACGCCTCCTCGAGGTATTCACTGGAGTCGACCAGGCGCCATTCATCAGGCCAGATGGATGGCCAGAAACCTATGCTCCATGAAAATGCTGATGTTTGCAGATCAACTTGAGTATGACGAAGACACTGTATCAAAGCTGGAAAGACTCAACACCTTCCTTGCGCTGTTCTACACTCCTGTATGGATGATGTCAATGTCTGCTGCAGATGCTCCCGTGAATGATCTAAGTCTAATCCAGGACATGTTGAAGTACAAGAAAACTGACCCAGAGCTTGCTGATGCAGTACTTAATAAGATGGAAAACCACAAATGGTACCTGACGCAGGAAGTCGTGCCATTTGCCCTGTTCAGCAGTAGATTGAGTGACACATTGAAGCACGACATTGCTGCCCAGTTACATGCCACTGAGAAGCCAGACAGCTTCAGAACAGGAAAGCCTCTATTCCAGAGAGTCACAGCTAAGACCACCCTGGTTGATCTCATTGGCCCAGAATCACATTTCCTGCTGGACACACTGAACATTGGATCCGAGTGGCTTCTGGAACCTGTCACGTCTTGACCACAGAATGAGGACTACAGAAAAGCGTTGGACTATGTTAAGAATCTGAAAGCGGTGAATGACATTGCTGAACGTGGTGTCAAGATGATGAGCGACTTTGCAAATGTCATAACAACAGATGCCAAGCAAAGGGACTATCTCCTTCAAGCTGTGGAGTTCAACAGACGCCGCTTTGACAGCTTCAAGAAACAATCTCTCAACAACTGACTGTGTAAATGTCATTATGAAATTAATCATCATGTAATGCTTTCACTTTTTGATCGATTAGACTTGTGACAAAATGTTAATCTCAAATTTGTGTCATGAATAAGGCGCCTTGTCTCCATTGAGTGTGAGAAAACGAATTTTGTGATATTTCTGAAATCTTTGTATGTACCAATATGCCATTTCTTGTTCCAAGACTATCATAATTGTATAAGTTAGAAAGAGGATTAAAAACACTTTAATTTGGTGCCTATTTTGTTGCTCTATCTTGTTTAGATAAAAAGTTATAGTGCAAAACATGATTCAAGGGACCCCGGAACTGGTGCTTTTGGCCGATTTCAAGGCAGAAAACTTAAAGCTCTATGCGGCAATGCATCCCTACAACGTAGGTCAAAATGGTTGTGATTTTCGGCCTTTTCAGGTCAAAAAGCATGGGAAAAAGTACAGAAACCTATGAAAATAAGAAAAAGTTGATTTTTGAACAGGGCTAATATATTATATATATATATATATATATATATATATATATATATATCCCCGTCTAAAAGTAGGTCTAAGGTGGATTGTAAAGCTTGACCTTCGCCAGAATGAACAATTCGGACGGAAAGGAAAGGCGAGCCTATATATGTACATTTCCGAAAAAAGTTCATCTAACAATTCGTGTAAACATCTTTCCACGTTTCTCTCTCATATATATATATATATATATATATATATCCCCGTTTAAAAGTAGGTCTAAGGTGGAGTATAAAGATTGACATTCATCAGAATGGGCAATTCGGGCGGAAAGCAAAGGCGTGCCTATATAAAGGAGATAAATGAAGAAAGGTGAAAGCGCTATAAAGAAGCGCCTGCCTTCCTAAACATCTCCGAATTAAACGATGTAATTAGCTGAACAATAGAAGGACATAAATATGTATGGAAAATAATATATATATATATATATATATATATATACATGTGTAAATAATTATATTAAACATCGTTCTGAAAATTGCGGAATTTGGCGGAAGCGATAGATAATTTCGTTTAAAAATTCCAATAAATAAGCTTCTTTCCGCAGGAGTTTATTTCGAGATCATAAAGATTAAAACTTCACCAGCAATTGAATCGTCGTTTAGTATATATCTCAAACATACGCGAATTGCACCAATTATGTCTATACTAATCATAGTTTTTCTTGTCTTTCTACAACAAAAAGAAAATTAATTACGGGGTTATAAACGGCCTTCCATTGTGAACTTTTCTTATATATATATATATATATATATATATATATATATATATATGTTGTTTATTTCTTTATTGGCGGTTCTCTGATTTCTAAGATTCGAGATAAGGTACGCATTTTAAATTATACTACACAGCGTCAGGTCAATCTTATTTCAGTTCGCTCGACATCGAATTTATTGAAACACTACATCACACGTCTTTGTTTTTTTAATTTATCTCTTCTATCGCTCAAATTTTACACAGCGATAGAATAGATAATTAAATATCTTCCACTTTTATGATTCAAGGCACCATAAACCATAGTTAGCATTTCTCTCAAGCATACGCGAATTGTTCCGAATATATCTTCCAGTATCACGAAAACCCTTCCTTTCCCGACAAACGAGGTTGTACAGGCGAACTGCTACTACCATAAAACGTTTCACATTCCAATCTCAACTCTCTCTCTCTCTCTCTCTCTCGGTCGATTACAAGGTAAAAAAACAAAGCGTTTCTCGTCTCTCCACGAATGGGGACATCTGACACGCCACAGATTTCACGGGGCAACCAACCACAGCCGTGTGGGCGAATCCCAGGACCTCTATTTGGCCGCTATTTAGGCCTACGCGTCAATCCCCGCCCAAAATTCACCGCTAGCAAATAGGAAGCTAACGATTGTGTTTTGTGGGTTGGTCACAAGCCCCCTTTATAAAAGGGAGCATTTTATCTCAGAGCCTCAGTTCGTATGCTTTTTCGCTTAGTGCTTTTCAAATATACACTATGAGTGAGTTATCGTTGTACAATTCTCCGGAATTGATTGAATATAAAGACTTTTATGCTCACGCAACGCTTCTAATTTGCAGAGCTTTAGATCGGGGGGGGAACTTTTATCTACCCAGAGTGTTACGGAAAATTGTGACGAAATGCAGGATCCGTTCAATGAAGACGCTGTTGAAATATAAGTAACTTATAAGTGTCTAACCTAGCTTTATTCTGAGTTTTCCTACAAAGAAACATTAACCCCAGGAATCTTTCTCGTTTATAGCAATATAGCCAAGCGCAATAAACTCTTTTTCAAAAATATTTTTAATTCTCTGTTCCCTTCGTGTTATTTCGGTATATAAATATATATATATATATATGTGTGTGTGTGTGTATATATATATATATAGTGTGTTTTTATCTGTACATTTCTTGTACATTTACGATTTTAGAAATATTAAAAACTTACAATAGAAATATTAAAAACTATTAAGATTTGGCTGCGGGTTCGAGACCCGTCGCAGGCAGATGGAGCATAGCACACCCAGCTAATCTTACTTTTGAAAACTGTCAGGATATCTGCTTATAGTAACAATTTGTTGTTGTTAGTCTAACCAGCTTTATTCTGAATTTTCTACAACGTAAAAATTAATCCCATCATGAATTATTGTCTGTTTATCATCCGCATCATTTTTAACATCCGCATCTGCACTTCTGACTGTGGATGTTATGCGGATATTACCTCCAATAAATTATGCAATTTACAATTAAATTAGCTTATAAAGTAACTTATAAGGCCCAGTCATGCACAGTTCATGTAAATTATGAATTATTAATGACCAAACAAATATATAAAACTCAAAATATAAATACTTGGTAACATAAAATTGAATGAAACTTGTTTCATTGGATTTTCTGTGGCTGAAACTCTTGAGAAAGTTATTATTTTTATCATAATTTTATCATAATTTTAATTCTTATGCATTGCCTGCCCTAATAGTAATATCACGAAATTTGAAAAATTATGTCATATATTCATAATTCAATATTATATTGATAGATTAACTAAATTTCCGCATCCGCGGATATTGAAATTAAAGATCCGCATCCGCATCCGTAGATGTTGAGAAACTGACATCCGGTCCACCACTAATATATATATATATATATATATACTGTATATGGTGAAGCTTTAATAATATTTTTCTTGATAATTCAGCACCGCAGTAGGGTTTTTAAATTACGAAAACTTTTAAGAATTAACTGCATTTAAATTCGTGGCATTTCTCTAGTTGTAGCTCTTTATTTTTACTTAACTTTATAGGACCGATGCGGAACTCGGCCGTGTTATAGCTACTTTTGATGAAAGGGGAATAAATAATATGGATGCTTCTCCGCACAGCAAACCCAGTGACCTGAATACAGGAGTCGAGGTATTGGCTCACATCCGGTCAAGCGAGTGCTAGATTATCGAGGAACTATTGTAAGTATTTTTGAGGTTAAGAACAAAACACATTGTATTTTCATTTATTAAATGGCAGAAAACTTGTACAAAGCGGAACCAGTGTCTGTTAAATAAGTCTTAATGGCTACATTTTACAGTTACAATTGTATATACAACTTTACACAATATAGATATACACCTTTACATATTACAGCGGGTGCTAACATATGAGAACCTTTTTTTTATCTGTCTGCATACACTTTTATCGTTCATCTCTGTGTCGCACTAATCGAATAATTTAAAAAAAATTATAAATCCATTCCCACGTGACATGTGCAGGATAAATGAAATACAATACATGCCGCACGTTTCAGTATAATATCCTTGAAGACGATATGGGTACCAAACAATTTCAGGTACATGTAATCCGAGTGAATCAAAATAATACATTGTTTCCCTATTTTTAAAATAGATTGCAAACCAATGAATCCCCTCACCCCCTCACAATGTCGGTGTTAACGATAATCCCGTACCAGTTTCTCGTACTTGGCAGCATCAATATTTCATTCTTCGCAAACACACCGATAAATTTTAAGCGTGTGAAACGGTCACTTTTCATTACTCTCTGGAGTGTATTCGCGTCCATTTTAAAAGTCTGTGACCACGTTCCTGAAACGATGAACTTCTATTAGTGCCTTTGATTCGAGGTACGCAAGTACACTTATAGGCGCGTCTATAGGCTTGGCAAATTCCAACCTGACAGAGATATTCCTACTCTGCTGTGGACTTAAATCTGTATTTGCGCCAGCAGACAAGTCAGGCGTAATATCAAATTCTTTCTGGGTTACACCAAACCCAAGTTCGTCACAGGCGCCTGTATTATGAGCCAGACTACTATATGCTCTCGCGCAGAGCGGGAACACAGCATCTGTGAGTAGTCCGTAATCATGGTCCCTCCCAAAGGATGCCATTTACATATTGAGTAATATTATTAATGCCGAAATTCTCGAATTTAAAGGCACTCTTTTTATATTTTCCATTGCGTGGTCCTGCATTCCAATTAATATCCTTTTAGGTAGGACTCCAAGGGTCACGTTTTCTAGTTGCTTCGAGGCCAGCCCGGCGGGGACCGTGTATAGTTTGATCTGTACCCTGTTAATTGGGTATTTTACTGTGGCGTGTATTAAATCTTTCTCAATTTCTATTTGTTTCAGGGAACTTAATTTCACTTGGCGTATACGCAAATACGTCTCAATAATGTGAATCACAAAGGGTTCCGCGCCCTCTTCTTGATCAGACCCCAGATTCATGCAGATCTCAGGAATCGTGGGGGTAAGCTTCAACTTCATATCCACCCGTTCATAAGCAGTTTCTCCTGGAATGTGAAATCTGTATGAAGCGTCCAAAACATTCGTATATTTTTTTTAGAATTTTTAAATTTATCCTTTATACCATTTTCATCTTTAGTATGGTAATACCCTCGGCGGTTAAAAAGGTGTCCTTCGCTTCTTTTGAAAAGTTGAGGACATTTTCCAGATAGGCTCGTAGGTGGTAGTACCCCGTTCCTGCCGAGATGTTAACCTGGTTTAAATACACCTCACACTGGCTGAATATGGAGTGTAAAAAGTTGGTTTCAGGGTAGGCAGAGTAACTATCATCGCAGTCCGTTCCATCAGAATGGGCTATACGCAGTTTAGCGTACATGTGCATGCAGCTCGGGTCAAAAAAGTAAGGGCCTGAGCTGGGTATCACGAATTCTATAGGGGCACTGGCCGAACTAATTGTGTTTAAAGGGTTAATTGTAATAAAGTCGCGATGCTCAATAGAGACCTGAGTGGGGGCATACCAAAGAGGGACAGTTCCGATTTACAGCATTGTGAACTACACGGATGGATGAAACGCGCCATGACGAGTGAGAAATAGTGCCACCTCCCTCGACAAGTATTAGTCAGCCTATGATTCGTGACAGTAGTGTCCTCAGCTTATATCAGTTAAAAAAATGATCAGCCATAGGTTTCATACGCTTAGAGCACTTTTTTTATTTCCTTTTACGTCTAGCGCCACGTGATGGTAACCCCTTCTTCCTGGCAGATCTCTTCTTTCCGCCACCACGCATTTCTCTCTTTGCATCTTTGATAATTTCGTCCCGTGTACGTTTTAAATGTTTTTTTTAGAGCTTTTTAGGCTTAGTTTCACCCATTATGTCTTCTGCCGCGTTAAAACCTGTTTGTAACACCTTCCGCCCTAGGTACCTGGCACCCCTCTTCAACAGTGGGACAGCGGTGCGTAGTATGGATGAAAAAATGGATCCAAGGCCACTCCCATGCTGGTATCTCACTCCTCGGTAGACTGTGTATGGTCTTCGAGTCATTATCAACGGCGAAAGTGTAGTTTCACTGTTAAGCTCCCATCACCGAATGGGAAATTTTTTCCCTACATATACTACATATATATCGAGATGTTGGTTAATAGATTAGTCGCAACATTCACATAATGGGGCTTGTCATATGTAATGCTCAAACATTTCCCTCTATGGTTGGGGATGTGTGCAATGCGCAGCAGGCGCGCCTGGGTGTCCCCAACAAATTGGTGCCCTACGATATTGGTGTAAATATAGCACATGTCTGGGGATGGAGAGCTTTCACCCAATTTCTCCATCTTCAATTGACACATTAAGCTGGACAAGTCATGCTTTGGCTCGTGAAAGACATCTCTTTGGAGAGTTGCGCTATATCGGCCCTCAGCCACAATTGTGAACAGCTCTTTATCTTTAATATTTCTACTAAGCGTTGACTTTAACTTCAATGTGCATGCAGGCGTGTCTATGTTTACGACTTCAAAAAGTAAATCGTATGTCAGGTACGACCTTTCAAGACTCTTGTTTAACCCCGTCACAATGTCCATGGCTGTATCATAATGCCCGATTCCTAGCGATACATTTGTGCTATAGTACCGTTCCTCACCGAACAGGACTGAACGCATAGTATTGTCTAAGGTTATGCCTAATTTTTCGCACTCATCGAATCTTCTAATGATCAGAAATATGATTTGCTCATTTTCAAGAGTTAAAAATTTGGTGGCTAACTGGAGTTCACATAACCCCACCTCATACGAATCACGCTCCAATTCAATGGGTCCGTGGAGTTCTGTCACAAAGTTGGCGAGGGTGTTGTTAGGATGTACAGACAGAGAAGAAGAGGACGGGAGTGTGACATAGAAGTGGCTAGCCCATGTTGCATACTAATTAAGCTTCATTATTGCAGCAGCTTTATATAGGTGTTGAAGCTTTCTGGGTAACCCAGCCATTTCACCAGGTACATTTTTCTCTTTCCTGAACCTTTGCTGCCTAAATTTTTTCAATTTTAAACACACTTTTTCCTAAATTAAATGTCACTTTCTGCAACTCCTCGCGGTAAAAGCCTCCAGCGATCTCTTCCCCATTCAAATCTTCAACGTAATACATCATTATCTCACCTTTAGGTCTCATAGCACGAACTTTAAAAATCTCACGTGTCCATCCTTGCTCAAATCCCTTCGCGAATTTATTTCCCGAACGTGATAGCCTTACATAATCATTGATTTTGAAATGTGTAGAGTGTGGTGGTGGTGGTGTTCCATCTCTTCTCACCTCTGGCAGCGCACCTCTTTCTAAAACTTCGTTAGGCGTTGTGCCAATCGTACGATGGTGTGAACGGTTGTATGATGAAGCCAATGAACCGAGAACGTTTATATATCTGTATGTGTTTTTATGTGTAAAATAGCGATGCATGCGTCCTTTATGGTACGTTGAACTCTTTCAGCTAAAGAGCCTTATGTATAGAACTGCTAGTGTAGTGATATTAAACTCTGTCAGCATGTTCTGAAAAGCGCGACCTATAAATTCTTTCCCATATCCGTACAAAAATAGCCAGGAACCTGTTTTCTTTCAACATCAACGTTTTGGTCGCTTTAGCAACTGTTTCAGGCGATTTATTTTTCAGGGAATTAGCCACAGATATCTAGAGAATACATCTATTATGAATAGGATGTAGCGGTAACCATCGTTATACACTGAATATCTTTGCATGTCTGTTAAATCCGCCTGCCAAATAGAGTCAATCGAAGCAGCTGTTGTCTTGGCCGTTTTAAACCTTTTTCTCACCGGTTTATGAAGTGTATAAGCATCCTGTTCCCGCAAAAATCTCTCAACATCTTTTTTCCTTACACCGTAAACACCTCTGTACAGTCTATTAACGCCACCATAGGAGGCGGGGTTAGAAATGTCATAATAGCGTTTACTTAATATGTTAGCCATTTGCGTATTTTAGAGACACGTGGATAAGGCTGGCCGTTTGTTCTCTTCTTTCTCCTCTTCAGAGACGCTGCTGCTGCTGGGGGGATGGCGTACTCAGTTGTGACACATGCGAGACTTGATCCAAGTCTTTTAACCTATTCAGATTACCTATCAATGTTTTGGGGACATTTATTTGTTGTAGTCTTGCTTTAATATGCTTCCATCCTGTTGGCGAGGGTCTGTCCCACTTTCTCACCAGATCATGAACAATATCAACGATATTGGATCCTTGTACCCTTGTTCCTTCAACAATGACCTCGCCTGTATCGGCCCACTGTATGATGGGGTCCTCACTCAATAGATTATAAAGACTTAAGCCTTTATTCCTCAATGTATGTGGGAGGCTGTTTTTTAGCACATGTTCGATGTGTTGTGTTCCGTTGTTCTTTGGTTGGTCATCTCTAACGTCGGGGCCAGGTCCTGTGTCGCCATGCTCAGCACTACTCGCGCTGTGCCTAATAACCACGGGGAGCTCTGTCGGATCTTATAATCTCGTACTCATGAAGAAATTTCTGCAAAGCCTCTTGGTACAAGATCCTTTTCTCATCAGGTGACTTTTCACTGTTTAATAGGGCTAGCAACTCGCTTTCCATTCTTTTAAGCCTACTTTTACGGGGTTCTAGAGCCGTGTCTGGAGTCTTTGAACTTTGCAATGAAGCATACACCTCGTGCGGAATCACAACCACCTTCTTCATTATATTAATCTAGTCAGTAAAGGACCCAAAACTGAAAATAAGATGGGTAGGAATGATCCTCCTCTTTGTACAATAATGCGCTTTTTCTTACCCACAGTTTGACTTTTATGAGCGAGCGCTCGTATTATGTTCTTGTAACGACGTAAGCGAGTCCTTCTGAGAGGGTTTCATTGGCACATTACATTTTATAACATTAAGAGATTTCACAGATGCATTTTAAAAAGTCAGAGTCGATATTTTTAACAAACATCTGTTGCAGTGCCCGGGGCAATCGTTGATAGATTTTTATTAATTCACGGTATTTCTTTAGCCTATTTGTCATTCTGGAATATACACCGTTTCAGGTTCGCTTGGGAATATATTCGTTCTTAGAAGCACCCTAAACGTGTTTCGCGGGTGAAGGTCACAAAGCAAATATCCATAACGCTGGTTTGTGGCCTCTTTATAAACCTCCAAAAACTCCTTACGCTGATTCGGGAACATTTGATTGGCTAATACCCCAATTTGTGATACATCTCTACGTTGTGCGAATAAGACTAGATATTGTGTATTTAGCGACACATCGCGCATGTATCTATTTTTGAAAAATAGATTCTGATTGATGAAGAACACGCTTATGTTAAGATGGTGGGAGAATGTAAATGTCTCGGCAAACGTTTTATCCATCTCCAACATGAGATCGTCAATTACAATGACTGTATGTTCATTTCCCTTTAACGAATTAACGTCATAGACCCCTTGTGGAACAAGATTTCATCTTGGTACTCGTTGAACACTGATTGATACGTCGAATAGCACCATATAACTTTATGCACAAATTTTGAGAACATCTCTCCCTTTTCTTTAATGATTTTAAGCATAAACACAGTTTTACCACATCCTGTAGGTCCAGATATAATACATGTGGATGGGCTCGTGAACCTGAATTTTTCTACAGAATCCATTTCTAACACGTCACACCCTAAGTGGGCCATTTACAAAATATTACAAATTTTGAGTGCTGCTCCTTATATTTTGTTTTCTTCCACAGAACCGTGAATGACGACGAGGTACAGCACCCCATCATCGATATCACAGACGAACCCGTTGACCGTGCAGCTACAGAATCCATCCCCGCTGACGAATCCTCACCAGCGATACCTGTAGCACGCGCCAGTTCAAAGCGGAGGCATGATGAAGAGCCACCACGTCAGGTATAAAGCGCGCCAGGATTGAGCCTGTTGTTAGACCACCAGTAATAGAGCCCCAACCTTCTACGTCTTACGACACAACCCCACAATAGTACCTTCCTCAAATATACCCCTTATTCAATTCCGGGTACATCCTCCACAGCAGCTTCTCGTTCTGTTGAGGATGGCATAACATTCGAGTTGGTGCGCACCGCTACCCCCACCCCGGCCTTGACTAGAAATCGGTATATAGTCAGGGTTGATCCTAGATCCATGTATAGCAATGGTGTTGAACACGGACTACGGCGCATAGTTGAACGTATTGTAGAGTTTGCCCTTCAGAACCGGACGAACGTGAAGTCAGGACGAGGCTGTCCTTCGGATTCGGGTCAGATGATGGAGATGTAGATGATTTTTGGGTAGTAATACCGTTCAGACGCTTGGCAGCTGAAGATATAGAGTATATATTAGGCCGTATAATGCAGGCCTCTCAAAGTAGTATAGCCTTCAATATGGACAACTTCACGGTAAATATTGACCGTGTATTCCGTGTTGCGGGTCATAGTGCCACACCTTATACTCTTAACTTCAATTCTCAGGCTATTTATAGACGGCATATAAACGCCGATCGCGGTTGCGGCTTTATAGCAATAGTCTTGGCCCGTATGTTTACTGTACCAAATACACGGGTCAAAAACATTTGGTTGCCTACGGCAGTGGAGCGTGCCCGTAAACTAGTTGTAGACTGTAAACTTGAATTTGACTGTAATATGGGTCCTGAAGAGCTGAGAAGAGTAGAGCATGAAATGAATGTTCGTATAGTTGTATTTGGAATGAATGATCGTCGTAGGACTGTGTATGTTTTTAAAAGCAGTGTGAGAGCTCGTACAAGACCCCTACTTATTTTGTCAGGAACAACATATTTACCCATCCGTAATATAAGGGACCTTTACGCGAGTTATGATAAAAGTCGAAAATATGGACGACATCATGATTTGTGAAAGGGTTGTATCGAGTTTGCAGATGATATAGTGAAACATTATAAAGATTGCCACATGGTATGTGAGCAATGTAAAAGCTCCAAATGTGAAAGCCGTGTAGTTGAAGAGGGATTGTAATATAAGAAAGAAATATAAGTCGGGTGGAGTAAAGCATGTATGTTATATGAAAGAAGCCAAGTCTAAAAACAGCGCTTGAATAACTGTGTACTACGATATAGAAGCATATACGAATGCTGAAACCAAAGAGGTTATTCCACGTTTACTTGTAAGCCAGACTATCTGTAATGAGTGTATGGAGATCGAATGTGATGAGTGTCACAAATGTGGTAAACGGACAAACGTTTTTAAAACGAATGCCCACGATAGCCCTGTGAAACTCTTTATGTCCTATATTGTCAAGTTAGCGGACAAGTTAAAAAAAATGACTGTATATTAGGGTGGCCCACTTTTCAATTTTTTTTGAAAAGTATAGGTGATCGTGGTTTTTCCCATTATTTGGCACTATACAAATCACAAAGCTCAACTGCGAACGGAAGCTAGAGGCATCGACCTTGAAATTACTAGGTTTTTTTTTAAATGCGTACTTTTTGACTTTTTACTGAATCACGATAAATCATTAAGTAGGGATGTTTTCTGAATCCTCTTAATGAGAGAAGTCGTTTGGTGTGCCTGCCAATGTCATACGACTAACGGTTTAAAGGTTGTGCCTGTATACAGGTAATACCGATGTGCTAGTATAGTGCCAAATAATGGGAAAAACCACGATCACCTATACTTTTCAAAAAAATGAGTCACCATACCCGGGCGGAATGTATAATGTATATAGGTAATTAGAAAATGCACTATGCCTGTGCCAGGTACCTAACCTATTTCTTTTTTTGCAGATCATAACATTTTGAAATTCTGTCTGAGTTCCTCATCCTTTGTCATGGACAAATCGATGGCAATCATAACTGGAAGAACTCTTGAAGCTACAAATAGTCATCAAAAGGAAAGGCGAAAATAACATCGCTACCTTCTCTAAGATCGGCCTCGGAAATTTTTTTAGTTGGCCAACCGTCGTCCTCCATCAGTGGTAGCAAATTGCCAACAACACGGCAGGTTTTGCAATACTTCTTCAGTGTTATCCAGTACACTGCTAACAGGAAAGACGCATTCAAAGAAACCGTAAACAACGTCTTAAAGTTTTGGAACATGGCCCGCATTAAAACAATCACAAAGCTCAACTGCGAACGGAAGCTAGAGGCATTGTGGAAAGAGTGGCACTTACTCCAAAAGAGCAGAAAACGAGAAACTGACGCCGGAGGAAAACGGCAGAAGTTTTCGGACAGTGTGGACAAGCTGTGGGATATCGGAGCATCTTACGCTGTCGAAGATATAAAGAAGAATCGACTGCTGCCCAACAAGGACAAGAAAGAAGACATTGACTTCTACCTCGATCAACGTGGTTCTCGGGTGGCAACGATGAGCGGGAACGATAAAGTTTTCGCTGTAAAAAGAAAGCTACAGGAAGGAAGAAAACGTCTTCGCCAGGAGCCGCAAACCTCAAAGTGTGCATACGAAACCGGAGATGAGGCCATGGAGAATGATGATACTGGCATGTCAGGAGAGTCGGAGACAGAACTAGCGTTCCCCCTGCCGAAAGAGCCAAGTGTGTCTGTCAATCTTCCTCGCCGCATCCTTAATGCACCTGCTGTCATGGAAATGGCTGATCGTTTCCGCATGTCCAATAATCAGGTGCGTATTGTGTATAGTATTCATCGATAGCGTCAGTTTTAAAGTGTCCCGTAACCCACATGTATTCTTGGCAGTTTCCTTTCCACTTTCCATTCTCTACATAGGTAGTAAGCATTGTGGCTGCTATCACACGTTCGGCGGATCCACCAGCAAGTGATCCAGCAGTGAAGCAATAGATGGCAGAGAAGCTGTCCCACCTCCTTGTACCCAAAGACTTCACATACGAGAACGTCTCAGTCGACGGGATGACGCTACTCCCCGACCTGATCGACGAGTCCTCCTGGTTCTTATTTGCAGGTCTGAAGATGTATGGGGTCTTCGTGGCTCACCCTGCCAACTGATAAGTGGGACGAGAACGAGGACTTTTGTCGTCTGAAGGATGTGATCTCTAATCTCCAGGTCACCAATGACGTCGCTGAAAGAAGAGTCCAACTGATACAAGACTATGCGAACACGGTCACAAAGGACGAGGCACAGCTGCAGGATCTTCTGCAAGTGGTGGAAAAGAACCGGAAAGAGCTCGGCGACTTCAAGAAGTCATCGCTCGCCACGATGACATAGCACAGAGGGACAACGTTGCAGCCAGTGACGTGTGATAGTGGTTAATACAATGCAAAAGTGATTGTTTAAGTTGTTGGTTCTTTCTTCCTTATTTGTCTGCTATTTGCTGATTTTTTTGAAAAGTATAGGTGATCATGGTTTTTCCCATTATTTGGCACTATACTAGCACATTGGTATTACCTGTATACAGGCACAACTTTTAAACGGTTAGTCGTATGACATTGGAAGGCACACCAATCGACTTCTCTCATCAAGAGGATTCAGAAAACAACCCCACTTAATGATTTATCTTGATTCAGTAAAAAGTTAAAAAGTACGCATTTTAAAAAAAAAACTCGTAATTTCAAGGTCGATGCGAGACCCCTAAATATTGATCAATTTTTTTAAAAATGGTACCAATGTGCTAGTATAGTGCCAAATAATGGGAAAAGCTACCCAAGGTGATGGGCGTAGCCGCTGAAGTTTCAAAAGGATATTTCCCTTACACATTCCTCACTAGCGAAACTTTAAATTACGTGGATCTACCTCCACCCAAACATTACTTTAACTATGAATGTATGAGTACAGAGGAACGTGAAGATTTTGACCGATACTACAACAGTTTTAATGAATGTAATCCTATAATATAGCTGATGAATGGGAGCGTTATTGCGTGAATGATGTGCACGTGCTTAGAGTATGTTTCTAGGCCTTTAGAAGGATGTACATAGGTCGTTTCAAATGCGATCCAATGCAATTCGCAACCACCATCGCCTCATTATGTTTTACGGTGTTCAAGAATAACTTCATGCCTAAAGACACCTTAGCCGTTATCCACATAAACAATCCCCGCAGTTATGGGCGCAAGTGCATTTACTGGCTCATACACCTACAGCAGCAGACAGGTGTATACATAAAGCATGCCCGCAACACTGGTGAAGTACCCATTAAGGTTAATGGTCGTGTTTTTTGGGTTGATGGTCTAAGTGAAAACCATGCCACTGGTGAGAAGACTGTGTACTCCTTTAACGGTTGCTGGTGGCATGGATGCCCCCGTCCTGAGTGTGGAATCGTAGGAGATATCCACAGTAGATCTCCTGCCGACTGTCTTCCGTGGACCCGCACCCGCGATCAACTTATAGGATCCCAGTTCACTCACAAAGTCTTGTGGGAGCATGAATATGATGCACGGATGGAGACGGATGGACAGTACCGTGAAGAAATAAACACGATCAAACGTTCAATGGTGATGGATCAAATGCAGTGATAGCTTGTTCGGAGGAGGTACAAATCCCTTCAAGCTATACTTTCCGCCTACGGAGGGTGTGAAACTCCATTACTACGACTTCTGTTCTTTATACCCCTACGTGATGAAGAACAATCCGTACCCCGTAGGTGCACCTGAAAAAAATGGTGGGTCCCACCATACCAACCATACTTTGGACTCTCTTTCGTAGACGTGCTCCCCCCTCGCGATTTATGGATGCCGATCTTACCCGTCGTTATAGATCACAAGCTCATGTTTCCCTTGTGCGTGAAGTACGCAGAAGAGAACAACGGTGATTGTAACCATACAACCCACCAGCGTAAGATCAGAGGTGTATATACAAGTCCTGAGCTGGCCCTAGCCGTTCGCCATGGGTATAAAATAATGAATATACATGAGGTGTGGAGGTTTCAGAAGCTACCCAACCTTTTCACGCCATATATAAATGCTTTTTTGAAGGACAAGGTTGAGGCGTCCGGATATCCGCGAGTAGTTGATACCGAAGATGAAAAAACGACTTATATTCAGCGTTACCGTGCCCATGAATGTACACAGTTTGACCAATCCCAAATTGTTAAGAATCCTGGCAAGCGCTTTAGTGCAAAGTTGTGTCTAAACAGTCTTTGCGGAAAGTTTGCGCAGAATACCGGCAAAGGGAACGTCCATTTGGCACAAAGTTATAGTGAAGTCTGGGATTATGCCAACGCCCCCGATAAAGAGGATATGGTGATCGTGAATGTAGGTAATACTTACATAATAAAGTACAACAATTACGAATTGGTCACAGATACCTCACGGGTTACAAACATACCTGTAGCCAGTTTCACGAAGGCCTACGCCCGCCGCATCAAACTTTTGGGCCTATTGCACTCTCTTGGACGGAGGGTGTTGTGCGCTGACACAGATAGCGTGATATCCACAGCAAGGGAAGGTGAATACATGCCCGCTATTGGGGAGTTCCTCGGGGAGCCAACTGACGAGATCAAGGATGAATATGGGTATGGTACATACGCAGACTCGTTTGTGTCAACAGGGCCTAAAACCTATGGGTTGAGGGTAGGGGTTGATATGAAGTATATCGTGAAGGCTAAGGGTATCACGCTTAACCATGCGAACCGTCGAGTCGTTAACTTTGACTCGTTGAAGGAACTGGTGTGCTTGGAAGATGAGGGTGACCAGCTACTCCAACTGACTCTTGGGACGCACAATTTTCGGGCGCAGAAACTGGGTTGTGTGAAGGAACTTAGGGGCACGAAGGTATGCCGTAACACCTATAGGAAACGTTACCAGGTGTCTGGTACCTATGGTACCGTACCCTTTGGCTACTTTAATCTTTGATTGTATTTATATATATGTATTTCTGAGGGGTGCGTACCAGATAATTTCAAGTTAGCAAACGTAACACCTATCTTTAAGAAAGGCGATAAAGGTGCGGCGGGAAATTATAGACCAATCAGTTTAACGTCTGTTGTAGGTAAGCTACTGGAATCAATAATTAGGGATCGTATAGTCGAACACTTAGAATTCCATAAGCTAGTTAGAAATACGCAGCACGGATTTAGGCGAAACAATTCTTGCTTAACTAATCTTTTAGAATTTTTCCAAAGCGTGGTTGACGTTTACGATAGACATCGGGCGGTTGATGTAGTGTATTTAGATTTTCAAAAAGCGTTTGACACCGTGCCGCACAAAAGCCTCATTGAAAAAACTAAGGCTCATGGAATCAGGGGTGTAGTAATAAATTGGCTAGAAGAGTGGTTGCGAGGCAGGAAACAGGGTGGTCGTTGATGGAGCGGAGTCGTGTTGGGCTAATGTAGCGAGTGGCGTTCCTCAGGGTTCTGTATTGGGCCCCTTGCTTTTTCTTATATATATTAACGATTTAGATGTCGGCCTAGTCAGTACAGTTTCAAAGTTTGCGGATGACACGAAGCTGGGTGGTAGGGCGATTAATGACGAAGATAGAGGTAAAATTCAGGAAGATCTGAATAAAATTGTTGATTGGTCAGTCACATGGCAAATGAGATTTAACGTTGATAAGTGCAAAATTTTGCATATAGGTTCACGTAACGGTAATTTTGCGTATAGTATGTCAGGGAAAGATTTAACAAGCGTAGAGCAGGAAAAAGACTTAGGAGTTATAGTCACGGGTGATTTAAAAGTAGCGAAACAAAGTACAGCAGCGGTCAATAAGGCGAACAAAGTGTTAGGTTTTATAGCTCGAAATTTTGAATACAAATCGCGCGATATTATAGTTACACTTTATAAATCATTAGTTAGACCCCATTTGGAGTACTCGGTCCAATTTTGGAATCCGCATATGCGCAAAGATATAGACAAAATCGAAAGAGTTCAAAGACGAGCAACTAAGATGATTCGGTCGCTTAGGTCAAAGTCGTACGAGGATAGGCTAAAGGAGTTAAAATTGATAACACTCGAGACTAGGAGGTTAAGGGGTGATCTAATCCAGGTTTTCAAAATTATGAATGGGTTCGATAACGTAGATAGAGATAGCTTTTTCGAAATATCTCAATATAATAGGACTAGAAATAACGGGTGTAAGTTGACAAGTAGAAGGTTCGAGACAGCAGTTGCGAAAAACTTTTTTACGCATAGAATAGTAAATAGCTGGAATAGTTTGCCGGTAGAAGTAATTAGTAGCACGTCTATAAACATGTTTAAAAATCGATTAGACGCATATGTTGATAGAAAGGGTATAGTTTAAGGTAGTAAAATTAAGGCTTTCTGGGGATAGATCCCACAGCTCAACACAAGTGTTGTGGGATATAGGGAGGCAGCGTCTTGGGTTAGGGGATACTCTCTGTCCTTACACACCCCATTTAAAGAGATTCCTCTGCCGAGCGGTGCCCCCATAGTACTGTGAGGTATTGAAAAACTCATGATCTTCACTTGCCCCACAAACACCTTTAAATGGGAGACCCAAAATGGGTGCACACACATTTCTCCATTACTGTACAGTCTTTACAGCCACACCTACACTTTTTCTCGTAAGTGTATATATTGTAATGTATATGATTGTAAATTTTGACTTGGTCCGCAATCGATATGGACCGTGACTTGATGGATACCGTAATGAAATTGACTGGATTCTTTGGATCTGATATATTTGCATGTCCGTTATAAATAGATATAGAGTGTAACATATTTGTGGATAGTAGTCTATTATGACTAGATCCTCTGGATCGAGAGATTCTATCTTTAGTTTTAAATCGATAATTAATTGGTTTTAAATTGATAATTATTTAGTTTCGTAAAAATTGTCGTTGCCAATTTACCGGCGGTTTTTACATAAATTTCTTATGTTCTTGTGGTTCGGAACCCACGTAAAATTGTAGGTCCCCTCCGCCACCACGGAGTACATATACAATACACGATTACGAACACAGTTAGGTAGACCAGCCATGAGTGGATCCTAGGGTCTTTGTTGGTCTGAAACATTATAACATTATAACAATTAAGGTTTCATTTTCTCCTTTGCGTGCGTGCGTGTGTGTGTGTGTGTACAGTAAAAAGCTAAGCCCCGCCCACTTTAAGATCGGCAACGTAAGTCCTGCCGCTAACTGAGCATATCTCTATCCCTGCGTGCTCAGTTGACCTCTGCATACCCTTGAGCTCAGACGTGTATTCTCCAGTGTAGAAGAAAAATAGTAATGGCTACCTTTAATATTGTGTGTTCAACATTTATGAGGTGGTATTCAGCAAAGTGGCAAGATGTGGTGGATACTGAAAAACTCCCTATTCCCCCCTCCTTTGACACTTTTAAGGCTACATTGAGCCGTGCGAAGGAACAAGATGTTCAAATACTCTACGGGTATTCTGGCGAGGCCATTGTAGGATTTCGTAGTACAGACGATGTATTGAAGTATGTTATAGACCTAACCTTTATAAAGGCTCACATATACCGCGAAGTAGAAGAAGCAAAACGTTCAGAAGATAAGCAACGGTTATGGATAGTGAGTCTGGTTGATGAGTGGCATGACAAGCGATATTATATCATGTTACACCATACCGACTATTAGTACCCTACGGATGAGAATGTAAATCTTGTCATCATGGAGAATCTTAAGTATTTTTACCACTGTATTAATATATATCATGACGAGGTTTCTAGTGAGGTTGTGGCTATTGGGATGTGTGAATTTTTAACAGACTTTAGAGACGAGTATCGCTTGTTAAACAAAAAGGATAAATTTGGGCATATGTTTCTTTCAAATAGTGCACCGGATTGTGAAGATCTTTAGTTTGTGGAAATGAACGTCTGGTGAGTGATAAAACATTAAAGCCGGTATTGTTTCATGTAGTGGAAAATTCTGTTTGTCCAAGAGCACAAGTGTTCGAACAAGCCTGTACACGCTTTAACAGTATGACGCGCTCCCACCAGCGAGCCGCCCACCCGTGTACCTCACGAAACATACGAGTTCGAACAAACCCGTAGATGTTTCACCAGCGTGACTCACTCCGCCCGTCAAGCCGATACGTCCACCTGTGGCTCATAGTCATCTCAGAGCTTGAACCGTGTGGACGTGCGAATACGATGGAACTTCCTTTGAGAAGCATTCTCAACGCCTCGTACGATGTCTCCGTGACGAAGTCATTGCGCGTGTTCAGGCATGAAACCGGCACCATTAACTATGCACTTGAAACGATTTGCAGGCAAGCAAACTCTGGTAAACGTAATGTTATTTATTTAAGTGTTGAGGAGATGAATAGAGTCTTCGTGATAGTTGAGAAGTGGGGAGAGGACCGCTATAAAATACCTGCAGGTGCAGGTACAAGAAGAGAGCAGATTAGTGACGCCCCCTCATATGCCGTTGTTTGCACGTTGTGTATAATTAACGAACAGCCATGCATTGATATACGACTGATGTGGAAGAATGCTTCTGATAATAACGTTCTTGTCCCTACGCGAAACCGTTTCATCCTCGACAGAATGTTTGAAATCGTCGGATTCCGCAAGCTGAAGCCTATATTAGACGCCCGTGTTACGGATATGGTTTATTTTGACACGGTTCTTGAATACGCATACACCGCTCTGCTCGACGGATTTATCGAGTGTAGGAATGAAAAAGGCGAGAATGGTCTAGAGCTGGATGCTTATTTAAAAGGTTTAGATTCTTCGAAATATCCTGAACTTTGGTACAAAGCACTTGAGCGGTACAGGGCAGAGCTTGCCTACACTCTTCACCCTGAAGAGCTGTACCGCTATATAATGAATAGCTGTCGTTACGACTTGGAAGATTATTTCAATTGCCGCTGTGCAGAGTGAAGAAGAGTTCACGATTGAAAAGCTCGGGACGGTAAGAAAAAACCCTCGATTGGAAAGGAGTGTTTATAAACTTGTATTTAATAATGATGTTTTGGTTAACGATGACCTCTTTGTGCGTACTTTTGATTGTATTCTAGCCGTGTTTAAAGATAACTTGCCAACCGAATGTAAAGTGGGCACAAAAATAGTATTGAACGGTATGAAAGCCATTTATGTCGAGTATATGCATCCGTATCAGTTAAACGGTGAAGTGTTGCTTGGACAGTTTTACCACGTAGTAGAAAGTAATATCGATGTGAATGTAGACTATTATGTGTGAGTTCAGCGTTTTGCACCGTAGGACATAAAGGATGTATATTTAATTATTTAATTGTGTATATATATTATTATTTTTAATTATTTAGTATACCCCGTAGAACATAAAGGATGTATATTTATTTATTTAATTGTGTGTGTGTGTGTATATACATATATATATATATATTTCCTGTACTAATATGCATTTGATTATACGTTTCGTATATTATTATTTTCAATATATTTAATTATTTAATATAATTGTGTATATATATTTTTTTTCTGTACTAATATATTGATAATACAACGTTTTGTATATTTTTTATTATATATTTCCCGTTCTTGTTTCTTATGCTATTATTATTTTTTTATCATATATATATATGCCATTCTATATTTATTATATATTCATCGTCCGTATGCTATTATTATTTTTGATCATATATATTCCATTGTATATTTATTTTCTATATATTTCGATTAATTCGCCTAAATAAACAGAATGATGTAATGGTGTTTTATTTAATTCTTTTTGGTTGTACACGGTATTTAATTATATCAATTGGATGGCTTCTAAAGCGGATTTGTAAACCAGAATATACGCATTAATTATATAAATATCGCTCTCTGACAACTCAACGTGTACACCAGAACGAGCCAGTTACGCCTTCTAAGCCAACTGGCGGATTAAGCCAGAATATATGCTTTAATGAAATAAATAGCGCAAACTGGCAACTCAGCCTTCTAAGCCAACTGGCGGATTAAGCCGGAATATATGCTTTAATTAAATAAATAGCGCAATCTGGCAACCCAGCCAGATAAGCCAACTGGCTGATTAAGCAAGCTGGCTGATTAGGAACATATTAAGACAACGACTGCTCGGCTGAAGTCTTAATATACGCTTGGCTCCTTCTAGGTGAACACCTCTCCTCTTCCTTTCTCTCCTTCTCCTCTCTCTTTCTATTGGGGGATAACTCCGCCTCCAAGATGAATATCCCCTTGATGCTCTTGCAACATTCCCATCCCCTTGTTGCATAGCAACTTGCAACATTCCCACCTTTGTTGCAACATTTCCTTTGCAGCATTGAACAACATTTGCAATTGCATTGCAATCGTCCATTTTGCGCCCATACACAGTATAAATTATATATGTGTATATTAGTGATGTAGCGGATGTCATTTTTTTCACATCCGCGGATGCGGATGCGGATGAGGATGTTTGATTTCAACATCCGCGGATGCGGATGTCTACATTTTCGTTATTTTTTAGGATATATTCGAGATTTGTTGTGTTTAACGTATATAATAAGTTACTATATAGAGAGAGCTGTAGCTATAATGTAGTATAATTGATTAATTGTACAATAATTGCTGTACTTTTCTCTGAACATATAAAATAATAGCAAGCATCTAACTAATATAGAAATCAATTGGTGAATTCGTCTGTAAATAAATTCGTTATATTTTGTTGAGTTTCAGCCACAATTAGAAACCATAATTGTGTTACCAGGATGCGGGACGTGAACCCAACTCAAATGCACCCCACCGACCTCTTTCCCCAACCTCCACCCTTATAGAAAGAGATCTTTAATTAGCTTGATAACTATTTATATTAAGTTTAAAGTTTTATTAGGCATATTTATAAATGAGTAATTAAAATAAAGTAAACTAAGATGTTCATCGTTTAATATTCAAACTTAATTATAGGAAGGTTATGCTTAAAGAACATTAATTTTTCTGCCTTTTCTGCTGCCAGTCTGTTTCTCTTTTCATCATATATTAATCCAGCACTACTAAATAATCTCTCGCTTGGTACGTATGTTGGAGGACAGGCTAAATGTTTCCTTGCAAGTTTACTCAAGTATGGATAGATATTCTGCGTATTTTTCCACCAACTAATAGGATTGTCACATGCAGCCAGGCGTTTTTCTTGGTGATAGCTCTCTATCATTTTTACTACATCTTTTGACATCACGTAGGTCTCGTCATCGCTGCTTGACTCAAGAAACTGAGAGAGAGATTCTGTGATAGATTTGCTTGTTGAAGGTGTTGGTTCTGTCACTGAAACCTTTATTCTTTTGGTGGGTGGCGAAGCGACAGATTCAAGAGATTGAAGCTCTTCAACTGCTTTGCCAAGTGATGATTTAATTCGTTCTAATGTACTAGGTGAAAATAACTTAGCTTTGTAACGTGGATCTAAGTAGGTTGCAAGAGAGTAACTCATACAAGAACAGCCTCTCGTCTTGTCGCTTGCATCACTTTTGCGCACAATGAACTAGTTCTATTAATATAGTAGAATTTGATAATTTCCACTTATTAATGACGTTTTATCTCAACGGTCCACATCCGCACGACATCCGCAGTCCAAAGTGCGGATGCGGATGCGGATGAGGATGCGAGAAAATGTGCGGATGTTCCGCGGATGCGGATGCGGATGTGACCTACATCACTAGTGTGTATATATATATATATTTTTAAATTGGGTTTGTTCAACCTCATTTGCAACATCTAAGGGCATATGACGGAGGGGACCTACAGCTTTACGTGGGATCCGAACCACGGGTCGCTACATAAGCTGGGCGCAGAGGACGGTCTCCCATCCAACGACTACCCAGACCCACTGCCGCTTAACTTCGCTGATCTCCGGGAAGCGGTGTTACGACATTGGCCACGACGTAACCCATATATATATATATATATATATAAATATATATAATAATGTTATAATGTTATAATGTTTCAGACCAACAAAGACCCTAGGACCCACTCATGGCTGGTCTACCTAACTCTGTTCGTAATTGTGTATTGTGCATGTCCTCCGTGGTGGCGGAGAGGACCTACAATTTTACGTGGGTTCCGAACCACAAAGCCTTAATTTTACTACCTTAAACTATACCCAATCTATCAACATATGCGTCTAATCGATTTTTAAACATGTTTATAGACGTGCTACTAATTACTTCTACCGGCAAACTATTCCAGCTATTTACTATTCTATGCGTAAAAAAGTTTTTGGCAACTACTGTCTCGAACCTTCTACTTGTCAACTTACACCCGTCATTTCTAGTCCTATTATATTGAGATATTTCGAAAAAGCTATCTCTATATACGTTATCGAACCCATTCATCATTTTAAAAACCTGAATTAGCTCACCCCTTAGCCTCCTAGTCTCGAGTGTAGTCAATTTTAACTCCTTAAGCCTATCATCGTACGACTTTGACCGAAGCGACGGAATTATCTTAGTTGCTCGTCTTTGAACTCTTTCGAGTTTGTCTATATCGTTTCGCATATGAGGATTCCAAAATTGGATCGCGTACTCCAAATGGGGTCTAACTAATGATTTATAAAGAGGAATAATAATATCGCGCGATTTGTACTCAAAATTCCGAGCTATAAAACCTAGCACTTTGTTCGCTTTATTGACCGCTGCTGTACTTTGTTTCGCTACTTTTAAATCACCAGTGACCAGAGCATTTTTTAAGCTTTTCGCACTGGGCGACAAAGGCAGATCGGGAAGTTGGGGGGGGGGATTAAGGCAGGAGTGTGCTGCCAATTTCTTAACAACCGGTTCTGATACAGAGAGGGGTGTAAATCTGCAAGGGCCAATGGCGCGAGTCATTAAGCTAGGGGATCTGGGGTGAGCGGTAGCTCCCTCAGCGGGGTCCGGGGCAGAGCCCCAGAAGCCAATGCATTTTAGCTTTTCCAAACAGCATTTTGTAACATTTTGGCAGAAATTATTTAACATATTCTTTATACTCACTAATGGCATAATTATCTAAAAATAAACTAATGTTTCATCAAAAAATAAATAATTATTTAAACGACCACTGCTTGTGATACTACTTATATTTTTCTATAAAATCCTGAAAAAATTAAAAAAATTTAAATATAAATAAATTTATACTGACTGCTAAATATTTGTTAACAGGAAACAAACGGTTCGATGATCCAATCAAAATTTAACAACCGAACCGGTCCCAGCACACCCCTGGATTAAGGATACTATGGATCTGGATGTTCCCTAATCAGGCCACCATCCCCGTGTGGTCTGAAATAACACTAGCATTATCTATATATAAATATTCAATGTAAATTTCATATTTACATTTAGGATAAACAGTTCTATCATAATTGTGGCATATGTGCATGTATTATATGTATTTATATGGCTTCCAAGACAATGCTCCCAAGACAACTCTCAAGATAATTCTATTTTTACAAATTTTAAAAATTCCTTGTCGCCCAGTACCCTAAAATTTCATTTACTGGGCGACAAATTTTCTTCAATGGGTGACATTCATGTCGCCCACTCACTAGATTAAAATATGCTCTGCCAGTGACTATAACTCCTAAATCTTTTTCCTGCTCTACGCTTGCTAACTCCTTCCCTGACATACTAATGCAAAATTACCGTTACGCGAACCTATATGTAAAATTTTGCACTTATCGACGTTAAATCTCATTTGCCATGTGCATGTGACTGACCAATCAACGATTTTATTCAGATCTTCCTGGATTTTACCTCTATCTTCGTCAATAATTAATCGCTCTACCATCTAACTTCGTGTTCCTCTCTACGCTTCATAAAATCGTCAATGAAAATGTATGGGCATGCTCGATAACGGTATGAAAATAACGCATATCATCAAGTCACGCATTTAATACAAACAACAAACAAACAAACAAACACTTCATTTCAGACTCAACAGGTACAAACATTATACAAGAGGTCCATAGAAGATTAAGAGATAGTTGTCTGGAGCACTGACTAAGTAGGCCAGTGAATCACTGTGTATAATGAACTGCCTACGCCAATGCTTCCAGATTTCAGATTTATAAAATATATCGGAGACCAGTCCACTAACCATGGCTTCTATTATCCTATTGACTGACTCACCAAGCCTAGTGATAAATCTAAATACAAAATTGCGAATGACACTGGCACAGTTAGGCACCTTATTCACTACAAACAGTATACTGACACTAGAAGGAACACCATTTACAAATCTTGGAGTCCTTAATAAACTCCTAAAAATATTATTATATGCAACATATAATTTCCTCAAATTATACATCCTGTAGTTCCACCAAAAATGAGCTGTATACATTGGAGTACAAAAAGTTTTGAACAAAATCAACTTAACATCTAATGTACACATATGAAATTTTCTAACTAAAGTATTTCCTTGAGCATATAATTTCTACATTGCCTTAGAATATCACAGTCATCTGAAAGACTATCCGTTAATATGTGGCCAGGATACTTAGTCTGGGTTACTTCTGACAGCACCCTACCATTCCATTGAAATTCAGGAAATTTTACATACTTGTAGGCCTTGGTCCTCATAATCATAACATGACTTTCATCAGGATTATATTTTATGTCGTTATCCTTCCCATACCTTTCACACACCTTCAAAAGTGTGCTGAGCCCTTTTACAGATGGAGAAATAAGAACGAGATCATCTGCATACATCAGATGATTAACAATCATTGTACCAATATAGCAGCCTATTTTACAGGTGTTCAGCACAACAGATAGATTACACTGGTCAACACTCATTTTATTGCCAATCATATTAGAGTGATTTTGGGGTAACTTTGTGGTGCTGATTCCGAATATGACATCGGTTTTGCTAGATTGGCTCTAATTTATGAGATAATTGGTACCCCATTGAAAAGCGTAAAAATGCAAAAAATTTAATGTTCAGGCGGAGCCTACTTACAAATCGCATTGAAATTGTCTCAAATCATACAAAAGTAAACACATGAAATACATAATGGCATTTTATTCGGTCTCACCATCTAGAATGTTCCGGTAGTTTCCCATATGCACGCGTTATGGTTACGTTTCCTATTAATTGAGGGTATTCATTATCTCAAGAACTAGAGCCAAATCGGAAAAACTACTTTCATTTTAGAATTCAGCAACCCCAAAATATCCTAAATTCGTACGAATTTCCTTGGCAACGAAAAAAAAATGTTTTTTTGTTGACCTGTGTTATCCATATAAACATTGAATAAGTAGGGGGATCTCCCTGCCTGACACCATTGGTTTGAATTAACCCCATCCCATCTTACAATCATTGTCTGGTGATTATACCAGAATATTAATATACGGACCAAGTAACCAGGTACATTACGATTTACAATTTAATAAAGGTTTCAGGTTGAGGAAGGGGGATATTTTAAACAGTCTATCGAGGATGAATTGGTAACGACTAGGCACTAGTCCGGTCCGTTATTACCATTGTTTTTACTGAATGTATTTAGTTTTCCACAACAAACGTGTTTCAACGCAGAGTTGATTTGTATCGCGACTCACAGCTAACGTACAAATAATACAATATGAAGGGTGTCACAGATCTTTACTCTTGTTGCAATTGCGGAAGTTTGCACTTTATAATTCTTAGCTGACCAATTCCCAACCAACACAAAGATTTTCGAAATCTCATCAACAGTCAAATAAATCACATTACATTTGGAGGGCTCTAAACGTTTTTAATTTGTCTCGAGCGTTAAGGATACTGTTTAGCGGTACTTCCATCTTTGTTACTGTAAGTACAGGTGTTTCTTGGGGATGCAGCGAGGAGGCTTCTGGATAGCACGTCACGACACTCCAAGCTTAGATGCTACTGTGAGGTGGGCTGCTTGCCTCAGTTCGTGAAGGTGACTTGGTGGTGGATCATGCGTCTCTACAACCGAGGCAGCGCTAGATGAAACATGTAGCGATATGCACCAACTTCAAAATGCAGTTTCGGATGGGGGAAAAAGTACATACACAAAATTACTTAACACGTTAAATTATTCGATAGTAAATCAGTTAACATTGAGGGGCTATATTCGAGAAATAGGTTGACTTACTTTGGGTGACAAAAGGTACTCGTCGCTAAGGTCTGCCAAAAAGGTATATAAGCGTTTAGCTATGACCTCACTAGACACCTCATCGTGGAAAACGTTGATGTCATGTTAAAAATATTTTAAATTGTCCATGATCACTAGGTTGGCGTTTTTTGTTGCAGGAGTGTAATCAGTGATGTGTAACATGACCTAATAAGTTTTGTTATAGTACTTGAACCGAGTTTTGTAATCTAGAGTCTTTGTTTTTCTTAACCCGTGGCATCTTTAGCATTTCGAATTCCTGTGACACTCTCGTTAGAATAACCATAAAACACTTGAGTATCCTGGGTCGTCAACCTTGCGTGAATTAAGGCCGATTTAAAAACTTCAATAGATGCGTGAAAGAACGGACGTCGAGTATTCACTACATCTTCAGATTTTATAGAGTACCGCTTCATAAAAGTTTTGCACGCAATATCAGAGGCAGCCATCGTTCTTAGAAAGTTAAATTTGGGAAAGGAGTATAAGCACACACGCACATACACACACACGGAGGCAATTATGAGAGAACTTAGAAGCAGACTTTCAGCAGCTGTGGCGTGTTCACGACAGCGATGTTTGAGAAAGAGTGACGAAATTATGCAGTTTTTTCTCGATAGACAACTATTCGTACTCTCACCCCCACACTGTCATGTCCAGACAGGAATGGTACACACACACACACACACACACACACACACACACACACACTCAAAGTTTAAAAAAAAATGATACTTACAGCCTAAAAACGTAAAATAATTTATTTAAAGTACACGAGTTAAATAAATTATAAAATAAAGTAGCAGAAACCCGTGGTAAAAATATTACGCTTAAACAATCAAGAGAGCAATTTTATTATTTTTTAGTAATATTTCCCGGAATGAGTTCATACACAAACAAACAAACATTATCCGATTTCAGGTTTATATATCAGGCCCGTAGCGAGGGGAGGAAGCGAGGGTGGCGTGCCACCCTCGCACAGAGCAGCGAGTTCCGCCAAAGTACACTATTTTTAGCTGTTTGGAGTGACCATCCCTGTCAATATAAGGAAAATGGGAATCATCTGAAGATCAGGGCCCCCCAGCCTTCGTTAGTTAGCCTTATAAGGATAACTAACGAAAATATCACGATTTAACCTAACCAATCGTTAGGTCAACTGTACGCCCTTGACGATTGGTTAGCTTCAGAATAGCTGTGTGTAGTGCGTGCTCAAAGTCCTAGTGGGACGTTATTAAACAAGTTTTCAGGGACAATAGCGCTGCTGTCGCTATATTTCGAGCTCACGGCATGCTCAAGACCACTCTTACGTGTCCTCAATGTGGTAATGAACTTAATTACCATGAAGCCTCCCATAATCAATGTAAGTGCACTGATAATATTTCCAACTACTTACCTTTCCAGGTCCCGAATTCATTATGGGGTACCCATGCCTGGTTAGGTTAGTTGAATGTCCGGTTAGGTCAACTGTATGCCAAGTTAGGTCAACTGTATGCCCTTGACAATTGGTTAGGTTAAGTTGTGTTATTTTCGTTAGTTTTAACTGTACACTCTTGACGATTGGTTAGGTTAGGTTAATTTTGCCATGAATATTAGGTTACGTTAGGTCCCCTCCTTTCCCCCCCCCACCCAAAACCCCAGATTCCCCAAGGGGTCCCCTATAATTGTCTACACGAAAACATTTTCCTGGTGTATCTTTGTGTGTTTTCTTCAAATCTGACCTTCATTTTCTGGTAAAAATAGTCATTTTTGGAGGATATGTCGGAGCGTCATTTCCTCAAAAATGGGGGTTTTCCCGAGGAAATGAAGGTCAGATTTGAACAAAACACACCAAAATACACCAGAAAAATATGTTTTCGTGTCAAAAACGGGGGGGGGGGGGGGCAGTTAAAACGAATCTTTACCGCCTATTTTATATATAATATATATATTATATATATATTTAGGGTGGAGCGAAAAATACTTTTTTCTAGTATGAAGTTCTAATAGTGATTAAAAGTTGCATTTAGTGGACGATATATACCTGCCAAAATATGAGTTCATTTGTTTAATATTTTCAGCTGCCACCAGGGGGCTAAAGTTACAATTTTGGGTAAAAAGGAAAAAAATGCTTCTATTTTAGGTTTATCAAACTATTATAAAATTTTATCTTAGAATTATCTAATAGTTGATTAAGATTCTTAAATGATAAGAATTCGTTTTGTAAAAATGCCTTTTCATATGCTTAATATCTTCAGCTGCCACAAGAGGGCTGAAGTTAACTTAAAAATGACAATTAAGTATGATTCTGTATTTACTTGAAAAAGGGAACAGTAATAAATTAGGATGTCTCTCCTCCTTTATACTGGCTTGAGACAGTTAAGAAACGTTATTTCGTGCCTTAGCGGAGTTACCACCCTTTCCCCAACCAACCTCCTTCTAGAAAGGGTTCTTGCTGAAGACTATTTAGTAATTTGCTTTTGTGTCAAATTTTGGCTGTTTTTTCCTTGATTCTAATGTAGCACGAATCCAACCGTCTCTGTTTGTAGGTCCGCAGACTGATCCAGCAGCGTCTGTAACGAGCTTGACGCATCTCTCTACGGCTTGTGTATGACATGGAAACTGAAATAATTCTAATGAAGAGTAGTACCATGTTTGATGCATGATTCAATATCATCAAGAGAAACTCCTTTGGTTATCGGTGGTTCTGCTATCTGAAAATCTTGCCACATAATGAGATCTGTATAGTCTTTGGCATAAAAATTTATTTCTGGCACCTTAAAATACCTGATAACATCTGTTTCTTGAATGCATGCCCTTGCTTTTATGATACGCCTAAATCCCAACTGACGCACATGCTCCCTTTCATCAGCTATCATTGCAATGAGAATGTTTTCTTGATTTGCGTAATATGCATTTCGCTGAATGACTGAGTCATGTACTCTCCTAAGCTCTTCACGGAGATACCGGCTTCTTGCAATCATATGCCACATATGTTTAGCACCATATTGGCATAATGGTTTACGCTTTATCTGAAACCACATTGGTGCGTATACCCTAACAAGAAAGTAGCTAATTCTTGTAAATTGCCTGAAGGATTCTCTGTGCTTGCATATAACCGCAGAGTCCTGTTTGCTGTGGTGAGCCACCTTGAATGTGATATATTGCCTGGACTCTTATGACTAAGACTCTTTGAGAATGTTCCACTTGATATAGCTTGTGAATTTCAAGAAGGTATTTCTGGTCAGTACTTATGTCATCTACATCAACTTCACACATGTCCTCTTGAATTTCAATGGGTTTGAAGTTAACTATGGGAAGCTTTTCACAGTCTGAAAGTGCTCGGCCAATTTCTCCTGAAAATGCTATTGGTCCAGTAGTGGTACCATCCAAGTGATGAAACAGATGGCGCAATGGAAGTTCATTAAGGTGTAAAAGGCATATCAGCCACTGCAATGGCTTATTAAAGGCTTCTTCCAGTAATCTTATTGTGCCTCCAATACTACCAGTGTTAACCACTGTCGAATCACAGCCAACTGCAACGATGTTCCCTATATCAACATTCCTTTCTTTCAAGCAATTCACTAGCGCTGTGCAAATGTATTTAGCTTTGCCACTGGAAGGTGTCACATGTGCAAAGTACAGAGAGTGTGGTTCAGATATTATGCTGATATGCTCTTCGCGTTTGGTTCTTTGGTGGTTAGAGCCATCACTCTCCTGGACTTGAATCATTGTTTTATCCTTTCTGCCATCAAAGTATAATCCCCGCATGGTTTTTGGCTCTCCTATCTGTTGTAGTTCCTTTCTCTGTTTTTGTCTTTCACGTCTTAGCTTACTTCTGTCTATAATATTCCCTTTGTCTTCGGGAGTAACAATTTTAAGATCTGCCAATACTGCAGAAGCAATAGCAGCCCCAGCCTGTCCGACATTTTAAATCTATCACAAGTAATTGCTAATGAAGGCAGTGGCTCACGCATCTGTTGTTCTGATATTACATATTGAGTCGAGGTTGTATCTTCCTCATTATCTTCAGATATCTCTTCTAGTTGTTGAAGTTCACTTGTCTCTGTTTCGATTTGTAAGTTGGACGTATTGGTTATAGCAGCACTAGTTGTTTGTGAGGATTCCAGACGTGCTTTTTCCATTTCCTTTCGATGTTCTCTTGCTTGTAATCGTCTTGTGTGTGCTATGTCAATGCTTCCTATCACCATTATTCTGCGTGTTCGTTGGTCATTTAAAAAATCCTGCTCTTTTGGAGGGACTTTCTTACTCTTTTTACATGAGCATCTCCTAAACTCCTTACATTTGCAGGTGCAGATGTCAAACAAAGTGCATTTTGAAGAGTTTTCAAATTCTTCAAGCTGATTTTTGTACTTAGGCTGATCCTTGCGTGACTTGTATGGCTTTAATAAGGACCTGTATTTATCATGGTACACTCGCATCATCTGTAAAACGCGTGTATGTGAAACTATTGGCAAAGAGGCCTTCTTCCAAATATTTTCTACCTTTTTGGAAACTGCCTCTGCTATTTCAGAAAATGAAGGCTCCTTGTTATTCATCTGCTCCTTCACTAAATGTTTTGTGAACAGGTAATCTTTCATAATGCAGTTATAAGTTGGTAGTTGCATATCACTCATCTCACAAGGTACTTCAAATATGGCACACTTCATATGTTCTCTAGTGAAATGTTTATATTTAGTATTTGATGCCATAATATTTTTAAGAAAAATTCACAATCACAAAATATCCTGTAACATCAAAACATTATATAATTAATATATATAATATATTTTATAAGTATATATAATATATTATATAAATATATAATATATTATATAAATAAACTAAAATTATAAATACATTATAACAAGCATTTTATAATAAAATCAATATATATAAATCACTTTAAAATAAAGTTTTATAATATTCCGATCATATTAAAAAACTCTCCGATCAACTGAGCGACTAGGCCTACTACCTAAGAAGACAAGTGTTAACACACTGTTCTAATGACTCACAGAAAGAAATTCCTTCACACCAAAACCCTCCCCCACAAACCTCCCCAAACCCTCCCCCACAACATTCAGTGTAGTCTCAACATGACTCAGTTACTCTAAATTGTGTTAACTTCAGCTCTCTTGTGGCAGCTGAAGATATTAAGCATATGAAAAGGCATTTTTACAAAACGAATTTCTATCATTTAAGAATCTTAATCAAACTATTAGATAATTCTAAGATAAAATTTTATAATAGTTTGACAAACCTAAAATAGAAGCATTTTTTTCCTTTTTACACAAAATTGTGTTAACTTTAGCCCCCTGGTGGCAGCTGAAAATTTTAAACAAATGAACTCATATTTTGGCAGGCATATTTCGTCCACTAAATGCAACTTTTAATCACTATTAGAACTTCATACTAGAAAAAAAGTATTTTTCGCTCCACCCAGCAAGGCCGCTGAGAGCTGCCATGGGCCCCAGGGAAGGATTGGTATATGGGCTCCCTGTTTACTTAGTATTTTATTATGAATGTTTTTTGTGTACATAACAAGCAAACTGATTATATATATGTTCAAGTCACTATTCAAAACATACCGTATGAATAAACAACTCGGAAGAAAATTACCATTTTATTTTTCCAATCAATTATATTAATGCTATCACCATACAATTTACAAATGCAGTACCAGTCCATGCAGGCAAGGCAATTATTTACTGCAAGATTTTCATAATTAGAAGTGTACTTTCTTTGCCTTCTCTCTAGCAAAGTGGCAAATGATTCTGATGAAATTTAAGGTACAGGCTAACTGGCTTTCAATTACAATGGTTCTCAGATCTGTCAGTCGGTCTTGGGCATTGGTGGACCGCCGATAATATTTTATCTGTTTCAGTTTGACTATGATAATCTCTGTAAAATGTATGTCCATTAATTATGTTTCCTCTCTGTTATTTAATCAATTGCTTTATTGATATTTTTAGATTTTATTCCACCCCTCTTTCCGGGCCCCCTAGAGGTGCTGGCCCAGGAGATTTTTCCACGGTATCCCCACCCTCTCGGTGAGCCTGCTTGCAAGTGAGTAAACATTCAGTAGTAATAATAATAATAAGTAAATAAGCGAGTCAAAAATTTAAAATATATTCAAAATAAATAAACAGTAAAAACTTAAAAAAGGATATCAATAAATTTAGTCAAAATATGTACATCGACTAATCAAGACTAAGACCAACTAAGAAAAACATATGAAAAAAATAGAAATAATATATACATATATACTAGGGGCCCCAAAGATATTTGCGCGTAGGGTCCTCAAAAGGTTGGAGCCGGCACTGATCAGATCCATCAAAGGTTGCTCTGCATTTATCAGTGAACAATACAGTCTTGAAATATGTTTTCACGTACTGACGCTTCCATTCAACACGCTGCTTCTTGTGCCTGAGTGCAGGGGCGTACCTAAAGTATTTGACACCCGGGGCGGATCCTTCCTTTGGCACCCCCCACAAATAATTTTAAAATTTAAACACACAGAAAAACATATTATATTATTTGCAAGTAGATTTTTAAACAGTACAGTACTCTCATAAGCAAATTGGAAATAAGAAAAATGCAGGAGATTAAAAATTCAGTGAACAGGTAATACTGCATTTTATTTTATACAAAAAACACAGGAAATCCAGTCTCAACGCTCAGCCTATTCTTCAAAGGTAAATAGAGAGGATTCACAGTCTCTGCTTTCGAGCCTTAATTTCTGCAAATTGATCAATGACCTCATCAAAATTCACCTTCTTTGCAAATTCATGTTCAATTGAAAATAAAGTCAGATTTGTCAATCTTGTCTGACTCATGGTCGAGCGAAAGAAATTTTTTATCAATTTCAATTTGGAAAAACTTCTTTCACATGAAGCAATAGACACACAGACAGTCAAAAAGCCTCTTGAACGCTGATTTTTGCAGCTTCCAAATGCCTCCGAAGTCGTCCAATTTCCACACTGATATCTTCATCAGAGAATTCATCGAAAATCTGAGTCAAATTTGGAATATACTTCCGAAGTTCTTCTTCTGTTGCAACAGCCAAAGTGTTTGGCTGAATAACAGCGAAGAAGATTGACAGAATTTGATCCATTGCCTTAGAACGAATCTCCAATTCTTGATGAAAGCGATCAAGACATTCAAACATAGCCCTTTTTACTTCCTTTGGCAATGTGAGACCAGCATCCTTTGCCATCTCTCCTGGCATCCTTTTTCGGAGCTTTACTCTCCCTCTTCTCTCCATAGAAATGTCCATTTCCTCACACTTTGTAGTTGCATAATGAATGGCCCTCTCCACAATTTCATTGCGCTGATCTTCAAGAAACAGTTTTAGAGCTTGGAGCTTCACAATACACTTTTCAAGGCTGATTCCAACTGTTTGAAAATACTTTTGTGTGAGATTAATTTCTTCCAGGACTTCACACCAGAAAGAAAGGTAACTCAAAAAAAGAGAAATCACATACAGCAGACAGCAAAATCTGAGCTGATCCTCTTGTTCCACATTTTCTTTGGGATCGCACAGTACTTCAAGGGTTGAGGTCAGCTTTTCAAAATTTGCCTTCACTGGTTTCACAGCTTCATAATGAGCACCCCATCTTGTCTGGGAAAGTCTTTTGACTGTCATGCCTACATTCTCCATCAGCACTTCCCATCGATGAGTTGAGACTGAAAAGAAGGAATAGACTCTCTCCAAGGTTCCAAAAAAAGTCACACATGAAGAAACGCTTCCAAATGAGTGCACTCGGCAAAGGTTCAGAGAATGATTTGCACAAGGCACAAACAAAGCCTTGAGATTAATCTATCTGATCTTTGACTGAACACCACCTTGAATCCCAGCCATAGTTGCAGCGTTGTCATATCCTTGACCACGGCACAGGTTTATGTCCAGTCCATCTCTCTCCAGATGTCTCAGGATATCCCCCGTGAGCTCAGCAGCAGTCTTTCCGGCAATAGGGAAGACGCCCAAGAATGATTCCTTTACTTCAACTTTGTCACATTCAATATGGACGTATCTGATCACTTCACACATTTGATCAGTGTGGGACACATTAGGAGTGCTGTCAAAAAGAATCCAAAAATACTTTGCTTTCTTGATATCAGCCACTATTTTCTCTTTGACGTAATTCCCCAAAAGGCAAATGAAGTCATTCTGAATCTTTGGAGATAAATACGAAGCCACTCTCCTCCCAGATGGAATAGAATGCTTAATTCTTACAAAATGTTCTTTCAAAACTGGATCATAATTTGACAGCAACTCTACCAATTCCATGAAGTTTCCTTTGTTTGCTGATGACATGTCCTCTTTGTGACCACGAAAAGGAAGATTCTGGTGAGCCAGAAACAAGGTTACGTCCAAGAGGCGATGTAAAATATCCCTCCATTTCTTTCTCTTCTTGTCCATTGTTGCTTGATGAACTTGATCAATGGTTTTTTGAAGCTTCAACCCTGCTCCCAAGGTTTTCCATTTCTCCAGGCATGAGAAATGCTGCTCAAAAGCTTCATGGTCAGACACCTTTGGGATTAGCTTCCACCATGCTTGAAACCCAGTGACAAAGCTGGAAGTTCCAATTCCTTTGTCATCAAGAGCAAATAGTCTGCAGCAAAAACAAAACAAACTTTCTTTTGATGGAGAGTAAACCATCCATGTTCTCAAAACTTTCTTGCCATCTGGCAGAGCCTTATAGAACCATGCAGTGGTCAGCTGTCGACTCTTCCCTTTGGATTTCTTTCTTTGTCTTTGAACTGAACTGAAAAATCCATCCCTATTTTGGAAGGGTTCACTTCCCCTCTTAATAAGATCAACTCTCAAGTCATTTGGAACCGGGATTGGCCAAGCAGCGACATCAGAATAAATTTAAAATCTATCCGTCCCCTCTTCTTCATCAGAGTTTTCCTCCTGTTCGTGTGGACTTCTGCTGGCGTCTCCTTCCTCTTCATCAGTTTCACTGCTTTTAGAAGATGATTGCCATCCTCCAATCCTTGCTCTCTCTCATTTGAATCCTCTTGTGAAGATGCTTCTTGTATTTGCCCTTCAGATTCACCAGGTTGAATATCATCAGGACTTTCTCCTATTGCACCTGATATTGAAGGCGTCACATACTTCAAAATTGATCCGGACATTGCCTGAGCCACCTCTTCTCTTGCCTTCTTCATTTTTCTTTGTTGGAATCCACTAGGTCGATTTCGCTTCATAGTGGATGTTATCTGCAAAATTTAAAAATCAAAAGGTATAAAGCATGAACATGCATAACAAGCATGAACTATTATGACTTGAAATACATTAACTGAACAAATTGTCTGTTATTATTATTACTAGAACAGTTCCCGCCGCTTCGCTGACGGTTAGACAGGCTAAACTACAAAAAAAGAACCCAGCCGTGAAAATTTTGAGCTTCACATTGTGTCAACATTTCTGAATCTGGTATCTCCCAAAACCTCCTCACCCCATTCATACAACTTGGGGGCTAACCCCCTCCCCCATTACCCCCCCCATTACCCCCACCCCTCCCCATTACCCCACCCCTCCCCCATTACCACCACCCCCACCCTTCCCCATTGCTAAACTACAGAAAAGAACACAGTCATGAAAATCTTGAGCTTCACATTGCCGCCCGTAATACAATTTCTGAATTTTTTTTACAATTTCTGAATTTTTTTCTCATAATTTTTTCTCACAATTTCTGAAAGTGGGACGGACAGACGGACAGACAGACGGACAGACAGACGGACAGACAGACGGACAGCTCTCTTATTATAGTACAGATTATTATTATTATTATTATTATTATTATTATTATTATTATTATTATTTTAATTTTTTTTTGAGGGGGTGGGGGTTTAAGTGCAAACACGACTCCTAAGAAAGCAGAAAACTATGAGCATTACTCACAAATAACTAGACCACTGACAAAATGAAAATTAACAGTATATCCAGTAAATAAAGAAGTAAACAAAAATTATTACAACAGAAAAGCTTCAAACAAGTGGTTCTCAAACTTTTTCCAACCAGATACCCATTGAGTTATCAGATTATTTATCAACCCAGACAAGCAGAGACAATTAATTATCATTATTATTATCATTATTAATTATCATTAATTATCATTATAAACACTTAAACATCACTATGATACCACAGTCAAAAATTACTGGACACTGGTATAAGTACCATGATATTGTTATAAACACCAGCACTTTATGCTTTATCATAATTATTTAATGAAACATACCTCATGTACAGTATGTGGAGTCACAGTGTCAAGTGAACAAGACTTGGAATGTCAGTTGCAGCCAGCTGGCTATGCTCAACAAACTGATGACTAAAACGTCAACAAAACAAACGTTCGCCTTTCGATGTAATTTTTATCAAATATTTAATTTTTCGTTTGTAAATTTTGTATTGCCAATAAAAATAAAAAATTATTTTATAGTGGAAATTAACATTAAGCTGTTGTAATAGTTTGAACATTTTCAAATTTTTTTTTTCTTACTTTGGCGAATTTTTCATTTGGTTTGAAAACTTGTACTGGTATTTCAACTCTCCCGATGGCACCCCCCTCCTACCTGTCACCCGGGGAGGACCGCCCCCCTCGCACCCCTCTTAGTACGCAACTGCGTGGGTGTTATGGTGGCTGAATTGTAGGTTTATACGTCTTGCCAGTTGTTTGGAAGATTATACATAGAGATTTTCTTGGTACATTATGTATGCCGGCCTGCTCAAAAATCTCTTTACTTGAGGACAATAGATGCTTTGCAACTTCGCGCTTGATTACAGATATCTGCCGCCTTGTCACTTTTCTTATAGCTCTTTTATCACTTCACTGCTTTAGTTTGGTACCCTCCGCTACAAACTTCTTTACAGTTCGATGATCCCTGCTTAGTTGCTTCGCAATTTCAATAGATTTGATATTTTCAGCGAGGCTTGACTATTTTTTTGTTCTCAGGTGCGCTCAAATCCTTCTTCTTACCCATTTTCACCATTTAGATCTGTAAATAGAATACTTGCTTAATAATTTGGAACACCATATTTGACATATTTTTTAATAAAAAGAGAGAATTATTTTAATTATCAAAATATTTTATCGAAATGAATACAATGAATGTTGCTAAAAAGAGTGATTATTTGTTATAAATTTCATTGAAATCAATGAAAAGCTTTTGAAAACATTGGAGAAAATGTAATCTGCTTAATAATTTGGATTGTAGTGTATATTTTCTTTGTAAAACAGCTTCTAAGATGTTAGGTGTGTTGTAACGCCTCCGCAGTTTCTTCAGTCCCACTCAGTTGCTGTCTCTGTACAGGAGTCTTGTCTGCCCCTGTATGGAGTACGCTTATCATGTGTGGAGTAGCTCAACCCACACAGGTCTACTTCATCATCAAGGGTTTTTTCGTCTCATCAATTCCCCGCTTACTCACTGTATTCAATCCCTCTCTCTTCGCCACAATTTTGCCTCACTCTCTCTTTACCATCGCTATTATAACGGACACTGCTCTTTTGAACTCTCTAACTGCATGTCTCCTCCTTTAAGGGAAAACCAAGGAAGGTGTTAGTAACAGCCGCCCCTCCCAGTCCTCTCCCCCCTTAGGTTGTGTTTCGGGGACATTTGTTTAGCAAGATCGTTCTAGTATATATGTATACACACACACACACACACACACACACACATATATATATATATATATATATATATATATATATATATATATAGTGGGCCTAATGTTAGCCGTTTGATGTAATGCTGATTAATTTAATGCTAGTGATTAATTGCTGCAATGATTGATTCTTATAATGACAGGCTGGGTTAACAATTTATGATGTCCTACAGTATCACCGGTTGAAGGTGGCTAATATTTCTGAGTGATACGAATTGCTTCGAGGTCACCAGCTTGAATTACACCCAAGCAAATATTGTTAAGGTTATAAAGGCTATAAAAAGCATCTTATTGTTTTGTATTTAATTAAGAAAATAAATCTGTTATTTGTTCACAGTGAATAACAATTGATTGACAGTAATTATAGTGAATAACAATTTTTTAACGGCCTTTATATTATGCTATAAAGAAGTGGAGCTGAGCCAATAAGAGAAATGGTTAAGAGCCTAATTGGCAAGTAATGCATTCATTTATGGTAGGCTAATGGCATGCGAAAATGGAACACAACATAAAATATGAAACCTAGTGATAACAGAAATTATGCACGTACGTTTTGGTACACTGAATAGAATACGTAACACACTGATTATGTAGACTAAAGGTTATGCATAGATGAACATGGAATAAATACTTGCAGCCTAATAATACTAGAAAATAAGCACGTACGTTTTGGTACACTAAATAGAATACGTAATACACTGATTAGGTAGGCTAGAGTTACGCATAAATGGAACACGAAACAAGATGCTGCAGCCTAATGATAATTGGGAGAAATGCTATGACAGTGGTTATATGGATATCATTTATATAACGTCAATTATATGATGCTAAGTGATCACGCATGAATGGAACATAGAATAAGATGCTGCAGCCTAATGATAACACTGGTCAACAAAGATTTTTCATCAGAGTAAAATTTGTGGTGGCTGGATAGCATTTTTCACGCTGATTCCAAAACTGCATTCAGATATTTTCTAGCACGTATAGTTTTCAAGATGAAGGCATATATATAACTACACAGATTTAACCATTTTAAATAGGCAAAATACTAATATTTCAACATTTGAGTGTGTTTATTTTATTGTGTTTTTTTAGTTTATTCATCTTATTTATTTCAATTATCTTAATTATACATCTTATGTATTTCAGGTGTGAGCTTTTACGTCTAGCAGCATTGTGATTCAGGCAACAACGCCGTGCTTTGTGTGTCAAAAGATCAGTCCAGTCCAAGAACTTGTTGTGTCAAGTTGGTGTACATTTTTTTTTAATTTATAGTTTGCTCAGGTCAGTCAACATGCCTCGACAATGTAAGAATGACCCCGACAAGTTCTGTTTCGTATGCGGCCAGTTGACAACTAAAAAACGACGAAGTATTACAACCGACATTAAGAAAATATACAAGCTATACTTTGGTTGCCATCTAGGTGACCAAGATAAACCATGGGCGCCACATCAAATCTGTTCTGGCTGTTCAAATGGATTACGCGATTGGCTTAACAAAAAGAAAGCTTCAATGCCATTTGCCATACCCATGATATGGAGGGAGCCGAGAGATCATCATGAAGACTGTTATTTTTGTAGTGTGAACTTAATGGGGTTTTCTGCCAAGAACAAACACCAGATTGTATATCCAAACTTGGATTCAGCACGTAGACCAGTAAAACATGATGAAACATTGCCCATTCCAATTCCCCAAGTGATAGGCTAGATTCTATCATAGATGACATGGAAAGTGATGAAGGTGCAACTGGCGTTTCCAGACCATCTACAGAACCAGAGTACACTTTTGAAGGTAGACATTTAGAGTCTAAAAAGTTAACCCAAGGACAGTTGAATGATCTTGTTAGAGACTTATCGCTGTCTAAAGAGAAATCAGAGCTTCTCGCCTCAAGACTAAAGGAGAACAATTTACTTGAGAACGATGTTCGTATTAGTTACTACCGAAAGCGGAATTTTGAATTAACAGCATTCTTTTCAGTAGACGGTCCTCTCTGTTATTGCCATGACATCAATGGACTATTTACAGCCATATCTCAGACGTATGTGGCATCTGAGTGGCGCCTCTTTATTGATTCGTCGCAGAGAAGCCTGAAAGCAGTTCTTTTGCATAATGGTAATATAATGCCATCCATCCCCATTGCCCATTCCGTCCATCTAAAAGAGACATATGACAATATGGCTATACTACTTAAGGCAATCAAATACGACAGTCATCAATGGAATGTTTGTGGAGATCTAAAAGTTATAGGAATGCTTATGGGTATGCAGTCAGGATTCGCAAAATTTTGTTGTTTCCTTTGCCTGTGGGACAGTCGCGCTACTATAGAACATTACACCAAAAGTGACTGGCCACTTAGGTATACATATGTCCCAGGGATAAGCAATGTCCAGTCTGTCCCTTTAGTGGATCCCCAAAAGATCTATCTGCCACCTCTTCACATTAAACTTGGTTTAATGAAGAATTTTGTTAAAGCAATGGGTAAAGTCAATAGTACATTGAATAAGGTATATGATGTATTTGTTGTTTAGCATTCCTAAGTGTGATCTATACATCCATAAATTTCTTATAGCAATATCAAAAACTTAAAAATATCAAAACCAGTGTATCTATATAACTATACGTGCTAGAAAAAAAGTAAAACCAGATTCGGAATCAGCGCGAAAAATGCATTAAGAAAAGTGTGATCATGTTTGTGATGAGAAAAAAAAGTTTCATTTTGTTGGCCAGTGTAATTGGAAGAAATGTATGTAAGTTGGTACACTATAAGTGGATTAGGCCTTCAATAATGAAATGCTTAAATAAATCACATAAATTAACGGATGCAAAGTATTTATGGATTACACGAAAGAACAATAGCTGGATGGTACACCCATACGGTATTGGAATGACACTTGGATTAGGAAATAGGCCTACTGCGTTTTTAGCGAGAGTCAATTAGAACGCTTAATTAAACACTTTGGGAGTATAGCCTACCGTTCGGCGGTAGGGTGATGTAGGCTTCATGAGAGTTAGTTAGAAAAGATGCATTTGTCTTACCAGAACGTCGAGTACCTCTGGCGAAGGAGTGTAGAAGGTGGACCTATTCCTGTTGGCTCGAGGAGTCGTTGTCGTCCGTTGTTCTGCAAGTCGAGGTCTTCACAATGAAGTGTTCACGGGCCTATTGGATTCTCGTTGACGGCCGCTTTTCGTAAAGCGGCGAAAGCTAAACCATGTGAAGTGATTTGGGCTTGTAGCTTCGTAGAAGACTCCCGTACTGTATCCTCCTTGAGGATGTTTTCTCGTAGCGTGTTGAACCTTGCCGGTGCTCTCGAGGATGATTGGTAACCGGTTGAGGTATGGTGAAGAGGCCAATGGAAACGCCTACTGCGGTAGTGTTGTTTGTTGCAGGAAGGATTTATAGCTTACGTCAAGTGATGCTTCGTGTGGTGTTGAGATGATGCTTGAGGGACTGAAGCCGGTTGAAGTCGAAACGGTGCTGGACTTCGAAGAAGTGCTTCTGCAGGCTGACCGCGGAAGGTCTTACTTGACGATAGATCGAAACCTTGAAGGAACAGCAGGCCGCTCCTCCGGCGGGAAGCCGGAGGGCGGTTGATGTGACAAGTTGTGCTACGGAAGTAGGAGAAACGTGACACGTAACGAGAAATGCAAACGAGAAGTGAGCGAGCGAGCGAGTAAGAGTGTGTATCAATGGAATCTCTCTTATATAGTCTCTGTGACGCGGAATTTCCCGCCATATCTTGAGACGCCTTCTACGCGTCCTTTAGTTGTTAAGGGCTTGCTTTCGCGGGCCTTTTGGGACAAAACAGACTTTTTCATTGTTTCTGATTCCTTGACCACGTGTGTCTTCTAAAAATGTTTGATGAAGGCGTGGAAGAAAGAATTTGTTTGTCTACTTGTTAGTCTATTTCTTGTCGGTCCTCTACATATATATGTCTGTGTGTGTGTGTGTGTGTGTGCAGTATATACAGGATGCGGCATAAGTCGCTTTACCGAGAATGGCCGGATGGTGTTGTGGGTCCTTATTTCTTTGACGGCACTGTTAATGTCGTCAATTATCTGGAAGTGTTGCAGAATACAGTGTTGCCTACACTTAGAAACCATCATAATTTTGAAAACACAATATGGCAACAAGATAGTGTTTCACCACATTTCGGAAGAAATGTTCGTGCATTCTTAAAAGATAATTTTTCAGAATGGATAGGACGTCGTGGGATATTCGAATGGTTTCAGTTACCGGATATAATCCCATGTGATTATTTAATGTGGAGTATAATCAAAGATAGTCTACAGCCAGAAACCTTGGGACTTCGACCACATGAAGAATTTGATACGCCAAGTGTTGTGACGGAAAATTTGTGTGCCTAAACCTCTTACTAAAATACGAACAAAAAATTTAGTTTTAAGATTTTGTTGTTTAAATCTCTAAAGCAAAGTAGTTTAGAGTATTGTTATTGAAGAATATCAATAGGTTTCTTGTTACAGGGTTAAAAAATAAAAATGTTTCAAATTGTTTAAAATTCGTTCGATTTTTATTTTTTTGTTTTTGCTTTCTCACGGTAATGGTATAACCCAGGTCAGCCTTGCGGTAGAGGTTATGGCAGGGTCTTGAATAGCGCCTCTCGGTTCGTAAGAAGGGAAAACAAACTGACCTGGTTCATGTGAGAGGGCTGGTTTTATCTTGGTTTAGTGGTTAAGCTTTTGGAAACTGCCTTCGAATCCACTTGTTAAATTGGACCATAACGTTGGTCATAAAGTTTCAGAAACCAAGTGGCTTCGAAGAAAGGACTTTATTTTAAGTTCATTTTTAAGGAAAAGGAGGAGTTTCCTTTGAAGGGAATGTCAATGTCTAATCAAAGGACAATGATTATTGTAACGCCCAGTGAAGGAAAAGGGAAACTCCTTCTTCCCCTTATGTATGGATGGAAGCTTTCGTAGGGATGACCTTATGAAATGAAGATGGTTTTGATAGGTCATTCAGAATACTGTAAGGTGGAGTCCTTGTAATTTTAAGGTATAACTTGGAGTTCTAAGTCAGTTGTAGTTCCGTGGCTTGTAAAAATAAATCTTTAAACTCTGTAGCATGATTGAAAATTTCTAAGTTGAGTTAAAAACTGTTTCACGTTGTATGTAAACCTTAAACCTGAATTGCCTTTGTTTGACGCGAACATAGTTGGAAGAGCTTAATGTTAGCCGACAGAAAAAGAATGTTGTGAAATTTCTTTAATGTAATTTTTGTTCACATTAAATGTTAACTTGTAAGTTTGCGAAATATTATGTTTCCTCAGGGGAGAGTAAATCTCTTGTGATGATCTTGTTTCCCGAGGAAATCCGTGAAGTTAATGCATGACCATTTAAAGCCTTTGTGAAAATTTATTTGATTTAATTGACGAACTTTTTTCCGGGAAAACTTGCAGAATTCGCGTAGAACTTTTGTGAGTAAATTTCTTAAATTTTTGTCCATAAACTACTTTTGTTCATGTATTCTTAGATTTCGGAATTTGAATTTAGTGCTATTTCTAGTTACACGCAAATCAAAAACCCCTCTGTATAAATGTTTTTTTTTTGAGACTTAAATAATTGCAAACATTTTCTTTAAATTGAAAATTTGGCTTATGGAACAAAATTTAGAGTGAAATAAAATAAACTTTATACGAGGGAGGGTGTTCTTTTATACTACCTTGCAATAGGCCTCTCTTGGAAGCTGAGGGTAAATTAACATTGAAATTCGAAATTCAAAGTGGGCTTCAAGTAAGCTGAGAGAAACTACGGGTATAAAATTGATAGGTCATCCGAGTGGATAGGCAGAGTCATCCTAAAATAAACGAACGCGCGCGCGCAATAAGTGCAACCGAAAAAGGAGTTACAACACAAGAATTCGAGACGTTGAATAATAACAAAGAACTGTGCCGCGCTATTTGTTGTTTAGTGGTTGAAATGTGCAACGTGTGTATTGAACATAACGGAGGACACTTTGAACAATGTCTGTAATAAATAATAAATCTATTTTTCACAAGATGATTTCATTATTCACGGTAAAGCGACTTATGCCGCACCCTCTATATATATATATATATATATATATATATATATATATATATATATATATATATATGCGTAGTGTTGACAATCCGATACATTTAATTATTAGTTTAATATAAACGTTCATATGTTTTATAAATGGAAATGAAGAAGTTTCATTTTATAAATATTTTTTTGTGCAAACGAAGAGACCATGATTGGAATTTGAATTGTTCTTAGTGTCAGGTGCTCGTGTTGGCGCATTTCAGCTTTATTTATTGATATAAAAAATATTTAAATTAATTTCTTATTATTGTTCTTCGTTACAAATCTTTTATTTATGAATTCTCTACTCAGTTCGGAGGTGCTTATATATATACACACCGGTATATATATATATATATATATATCCCCGCAAGGGGGTTCTAAGCTCGTGTGCTCTTTGTGCTCGTTCTCGTTTGTCCGTGCTTGTTCCAGGAGGTTTCACGTGCGCCCTCCCGGCCCTAGCACCCAAGGATGATGGGGCTCGACCTTGCAGTCCTTGTCATCCTTGGTCTTTTTCCACTTCGACTGTCCCCTCCACCCTTTCTTTTTCCTCTGTCTTTCCTCTCAATTTTTCTTTGTTTTTCCGCCAAGATATGCCCTTTTAAATAGAGGCGAATCGGTTCTTCCCGAACTTAAAAAAAAAAAATATATATATATAATATATATATATATATTATATATATATATATATATATATATATATATATATATATATATGCAATTAAAACCAACTATGAATTTAAAACAAAATTTTAAATATTCAGCTAAAGATTCGGATCTTTTCCGTTTGACACACATGGTTCGATTTTATTTTAAATTTCTACACAGACGTAGTTTTGCATGCCGATTAAGAAAATCAGAACCATTTTTTGGAGAAATTAATAATAAAAAAGTTACAACTAGCCTAAGACCCGCCCTTCGTGCGGGTCGCGGGTAGCAAAAATTAACCAAACTATCACGACTTAACCTAACCAATCGTCAAGGGCGTACAATTAACCTAAAAAAATAAATAAAAAACAATATCACGACTTAACCTAAACGATTGGTTAGGTTAAGTCGTGATAGTTTGGTTAATTTTTGCTACCCGCGACCCGCACGAAGGGCGGGTCTAATAAAATACTTTAAAAGGTTGTAACTTTTTTATTATTAATTTCTCCAAAAAATGGTTCTGATTTCCGTAATCGGCATGCAAAACTACGTCTGTGTAGAAATTTAAAATAAAATCGAACCATGTGTGTCAAACGGAAAAGATCCAAAGATTCTTCCTCTTTTGTTAAGGAAATCACTGAAATAAATAACACTGACTCAGTAGTTATGGTGAGCTTTGACGTAACATCTTTGTTCACTAACATTTCTCTCAATAAAACTATCGACCTGTGTATCAATCTTCTCAAATCGCATAACTCTACACTCAGCCGAGTCTACAGCCCTCAATCTAGGTGAAGACTGCGTCTTTTTTTCAATAGCGAACAATATGTACAAAGAGACAGAATATCAATGGGGGGACCCCTCGGCCCTACCTTTGCAAATTTATGCCTTTCATACTATGAGAAAAAGTAGTTGGGGGACTGTTCCCAGCATTTTAAACCAATCTTCTTCCGTCGTTATGTAGACCAGTGGTCTCCAAAGCTGGGTGCGCCTGCCGATTTAGTGGTTGCGCGAAAAAAATTTGATGATTCTGATTTATCATTGTTTTTTCGTAGAAAGTTTTTTAATTTCAAGATGACCGAGAAAGAAAATATTCGCTAACACACAGTCATTCCTAGGAATTTGCGAGATAGTATCCGCGATATCGCTTACTTGCGATTAAAATTTAGCAAACTAAATATCACAATTGGTGGATTGGATTAAAAAATGAGTACCCAGATTTAGTAAGCGCCGCGAACGATACGCTCCTTCCATTTGGATCTACATATCTGTGTGAGGTGTCTTTCTCTGCTATGATGGGTATTAAAACCAAAAATCGAAATAAACTGAACTTTGAACCGGATCTTCGAATCGCTGTATCACAAAGTGTCAAACCAAGATTTTCAGAAATTATGAAGCACAGTCAGCCACATTGTTCTCATTAAATTATATTGGTAATTATATCTTCACCCTATCGTATTTCTGTTGTATACTATTAACTTATTAGTAAATAATGAAAGGATATATATATATATATATATATATATTATATATATATATATATATTATAATATATATATATATATATATATAATCTTCATGTTCATTAGGGGTGCGTATTATTTATTTTTGCTGATTAAAGGGTGCGTGATCAAAAAAGTTTGGAGACCACTGATGTAGACAATTGTTTTGTTCTATTTAAATCTTCCGATCATATTGAACTTTTTTGTAAATACTTAAATTCAAAACATAATAACATTAAATTCATTTCTGAAAGTGAAAACGTTAATTCGTTACCATTCTTAGACAAATATTACGCGTAGCAATAATCACTTCGTAACATCAGTTTTTCGTTAACCCACTTTCACTGGCTTGGGAATGAAATTTGACAGTTTCGCATCACTCAAGTACAAACGTAACCTTATTCTTACTCTCTTAAACCGATCATACGAGATTTGCTCCAACTACCATCTTCTTCATGCCGAGTTGGAATTCCCTAAAAAATTCTTACTAGGTAATAGTAAAGGTTCACGTCTATCAATTAGATGGTCTGGAGAGAGCCAAAAGATCATGTTAGTGACTTTTACTTTTGTTTAACAAATATACGAGATTTCTCTTCGAAATCCAAACATGCAATACGATACCCAAACCTGCCATCAGCTGTGCGACCAGTTCCTCACAAGAAACCCTGCCAATTCCTGAGCCATCAAAAGATTAGACTTTGGACGTGGAATATTGCCGCTCCGAAATTGAAATTGAACCACAAGCAGTCAGTGAGCTTGCAGATCCAGAATTTCTACCATCCACATCATCGTCACCTCATCTTGTTACACAGGCAGAACTACTATAAATGATCTCGTGAGAAATTTGAATCTTTCGAAAAATCAGGCTGAACTTCTAGGATCTGGGCTGCAAGGGTGAAATCTTTTAGAAAAGAGCACCAACATATAACTTCATGCAGAGAGTGTCAAAATGATTTCATTACCTTTTGTTCTACAAGTGATGGTATTGTGCTTTGTAATGATGTAGACAATTTAATCGAGTCTTTGGGCATCAACACAAGCCGGAGGAATGGCGTCTCTTCATTGATTCCTCCAAATTAAGTGTGAAGGCAGTGCTTCTACACAACGGAAATACGTATCCTTCTGTCCCAATTGCACATGCTGTCCATATAAAAGAACCATATGAGAATATGCGTATTTTACTTAGATCCATTAGCTATAATAAATGTAAGCGGAATATTTGCGGTGATTTAAAAGTTATGCGAGTGTGACAGTCGCGCTAGACACTGCCATTTTATCTGTAAAGATAAATAGTTCCGATGCGCCTTTAGTAGATCCAAAAAAAGTGCTCTTGCCACCACTTCACATCAAACTAGGCTTCATGAAAAATTTTGTGAAAGCTATGGACAAGAACAGTGAGGCGTTTATTTATTTGAGGAATATATTTCCAAGGTTAAGCAAAGCTAAAATCAGAGGAATTTTTGTTGGCCCACAAATAAGGAAAGTTATGAAGTATACCAATTTTGACAGCAAATTAAATTAGGTAGAAAAAGCAGCATGGGTGGCCTTCAAATCGGTTTGTTCAAACTTCCTTGGTAAAGTCAAGTCTGCTGATTATGTTACTGTGGTGAATGAGATGTTAAGGCGCTATAAATCTTTGGGTTATAATATATCCTTGAAGGTGCATTTCCTTGACTCTCATTTAGATTTCTTTCCAACCTATTTCGGCGCTGTCAGAAATATGTCCAGAGAGTATGTACAAACGAAAAACATCAGCAAAAAGATTTTAATTGTTGTTCTGATCTTGTGATAGTTATGTTGAGGTATTCACTATATTCTAATGTGTATATAATACTTTTATTACACGTCCCTTCAAAACGGTGGGTGATATAGGTATTCTGACATCAGATTTGAACTCAGCGCATCCAAATTTATAAAAATCACTTCGTTTCGTTCAAAGGACAGAAAACGTTTGTAATTTTGTCATGTAGTGTAATAGACTTACAAATCCCTCCAATAGTATGCCCGTAAAATGGACGAGTGCAATGCAATGATGCAATGTTGCAATGAGTGCCAGTGCCAACCCATCCTTATTGCAAGAACCCCCAATGCCAACCCCAGGGTGCCAAAAAAAAGAAAGAAGAAGGAGGAGGGTCTTTGGGGGAGAAGTTGGGACGGCCTCACCCCCCAAAGGGGCATACCTAACCTAAGAGAGAGAGGAGGAGAGAGAGGAAGAGACCATCCAGCTTCTGCGAGAGGCAGAAGCTCAATGAGAGATCATGGTAGCAACACTTGACTTAGAACTCGAAATCCGCCAGTTGGCGTAGAAGCCAGTGCCTCCAGGCATTATCAGCCAGTTGGCACAGTGTATACATCGTTTGGACAGCCAAGAAGCGCACACAAGCGCACATAGATTCCCCTATTATTACACACACAACTGTATACATGTTCATAGGTCGCCAACTCCCTCCGTCATTGCCCATCTACACCTCATACATCTTCTACACACACACACACACACACAGACACACACACACACACATTCTCCCTCCGTAATTGCCCATCTACACGTCATACATCTTCTACACACAACACACACACACACACACACACACACACACACCTTATGATTTCCTCATACGAAAACGTCCCAACCTAGGAAATGATGTTTATTATACCGACCATCAAAATAAGGCAACTAGTTGGTGCTTCAATTAAGATTTATTATTATTAACGGGTTACAGAAATTTCCTACAGAATCTGAAACAATGAACTGAATAACCTTTATCATCCTCTAATATGCATTATTAAGAATTTTTATTATATTTAAAATAAATTTGTCAGCACTGACCCATACCCGATACTTTACGCTTCCAGCAATTATTAAAAATTAATGAAAAATCTTAAAACGCATATCTTTAGCTTATATATATATATATATTAGGGTGGCCAAATCCATAGGGGGAAATTTCAAAATTGTCTTAGATAGTCTCCACAAGTGTGGTTTTTGTCCATTTAGTGTCCACATGGTCTGTGCAAAAGTGCAGCGTGATTGGTGAATATTTAGAGGTCGCCCCACTCTGAATATATATATTATATAATGTACTTTTTCTTCCGTAGGTCCGATGGCTCAAACTCGATCAATTCCAAAAGTTTGGCTTCTAGGGATGGCAACTGGAACTTTATCCACGTCAAGGCTCCCTACATGCCTTGACGCCCTCCTCTTGGGCAATACCACCACATCAATCAAAAGCAAACCACCTCCGACAGTCTGAACCAGGCATGCCAGAGGGTGATTGAAGTCTGGACCCGAGCGCGGATCCCAACTCAACGGATCGACTCCTGTGTCCGTAAGCTTTCAAAGCTTTTAGACCGCTACAAAACACTCAAGAAGCACAGGACCAGGCAACGTGCCAGCGATAGAATGAATGAAGACATCTTCAAAGCGGACATCCAGGAACTGTTTGACATCGCAACCAGTGATGCCATGAGCACAATCGTCAACGTTGAGGACCGAAATTTCCTGTCCATGCAGCGCAAGGACGTCAATTCTTGCAGCATGGCTGGCATTGATAAGGAAACGACTACACAAGAGGACAGAAAGCGATCCAGAATGGAGAAGGAAGCCAAGAGGAAGGCAAGGCATGAAGCAACACAGAAAGATTTGGAAGAAGCAGGAGTGTCATCAATTGATCTTTCCTCTTCTTCTTCTTCCCTTTTTTCGCAAGACGACGACGACTATAGACCATCGGTGCCGATTCCTTCTTCGTCTGAAGCTCCGGCACCAAAGCGTCCCAAGAACAAGGTTACGAACATTTTCCAATCTCCAGAAGTCATTGGAGCAATGGATCGCACCAATCTTTCTGACCGGAATGCTGTTTTCGTAACTGGAGCTGTATTACAGGCCGCGGGGCATGATCTGTCTGGGATGACGTGCTCTCGGAGCTCTATTCATCGCTACAGAGAAAGTGGGCGAGAACAGGCAGCTCGAGAAGACCTAGAATCATTCTCTCTAGAAGACCCTGTCCTTCTCCATTGGGACGGAAAGCTTCTCCCCGGCATTGAAGGGAAGAAGACGAATGTGCATCGGATAGCAATCCTTATAACATTCAATGGACAGGAGAAGCTGCTTGGTGTCCCAAAGATGAAACAAGGAACTGGAGAAGCACAGGCCCAGGCATGCCTTCAAACTATGAAATTATGGAACGTGGAACAGCATGTGAGAGGTCTCGTCTTCGATACCACTGCGTCAAACACGGGTTTACATCGCGGAGCCTGTGTCAGGATTGAAGAAGCATTGGGTCACGAGCTAGTTTGGATCGGTTGTCGACATCATATACTTGAAGTCGTACTTGCTGATGTCTTTGCCTCAATATTTGACTCAACAGGAAGTCCTGAAACAGGCCTTTTTAAGCGATTTCAAAAGGAATGGCCATCTCTCTCCCACGAAGCATTTGTCTCAGCATCGGACAGCTTGTTCGAGAACCCTCAACTCCAAGAGATGAGAAAAGAGATGCTCACTTACTTACCTAACGCTCTTCAGGCAAGCCAACCTCGTGACGACTACAAGGAGTTCCTTGAACTATCTTCGCTCTTCCTGGGGGGAAAGACTGGTGGTCAACTCTTTATCCGAGCTCCGGGTCCCATGCACCACGCGAGATGGATGGCGAAGGCGATTTATGCGCTCAAAATCTACCTCTTTCACTATCAATTCAAGCTCACAGCACGCGAAGAACGAAACGTGACTCAGCTGGCTTTATTTGTCAGTCTGATTTACGTCAAGTACTGGCATGAAGCGCCAATGGGGACACAAGCTCCTCTCAATGATCTCAAAATGCTGCATCTTCTGGAAAAATATCCACACGGAGGAGCTGCACAAGCGGCGAAGACACCTCTAAGACGCCACCTGTGGTACTTGTCGGAGCATCTGATTGGACTGGCCTTCTTCGATAATAGGATCGATCCTGATACCAAAAGGAGAATGGTTCAACACCTCCAACATCCCCAAAAGAATGGCTGCCCCCGACGAATCGACATGGCGGAAGCTGGTGTTGAAAATGATGTGGCATCCTTCGTCACGAAAAGGACATTGACCCTCTTTGATGCCTTGAAAGTTGGAGGTAAGGAGGAAGCGCGCCAGTTACTTCAAAAAGATCCACGGGAATGGCCAAATGACAAGAACTACAGGGAACTTAGAGATCGCGCCTTAAAGATGAAAGTCGTCAATGATGCTGCCGAGCGAGGTATTGCTCTCGCACAACGCTACAATGACACTTTGACACGAAACGAGGACCAGAAGCAGTACCTCCTACAACTCGTAGCCGCCCACCGAAAACAGATACCAATACCATCCAAGGCGACTCTGATGCAGAAGAAATAATGAAGATACACCCATTATCATGTCCTATTGTCTTACTGTTTTCTTTCATATTCTTTGAGAACCAAAAAAAAATTTAGTTATTCAGTTGTCTATATATATTCCCAAATTTTCAAAAAGGGGGCAAGTGGGGCGACCCCTAAATATTAACCGAATAACGTGAAACTTTGCACAAATACTGTCCACACCAAGAGGCATAAAACCAACCTTGTGGAGAGAACTTAGTCGATGCTTTAACGTTTTGGACCACCCTAATATATATATATATATATATATATATATATATATATATATATATATATATATATATATATTGGCACAGGTAAAGTAATAAATGAATATTTACCATACGGCCAATGTCCTCCCATTTCTGCCAATTAATTTTTAAAAAATTATTTTCTAGTTGTAAGTGATTGTAAAAATTATTAAAATCCTTCATATATATATATATATATATATATATATATATATATATATATAGGGTCTCCATAAATGTTTACCCTGAAAACAGTATGCTCATGTTTTAATGACGAATCTTACATCCGTTTCCTTTTTACAGGTGATCTCGTACACGCATAGAGTTTCTGTGCTGGTGTGTTTCGTCTACCGCATTCGCCGCTAGGAGCGCTGTAGTAGCTGTTCAGTTAAGATGGCGTCTGTGACAGAGAAGGCACAATGTGTTGTGTGGCTTGCAGAAACAAAATCTCCTGTCAGTGTTCAGCGAAGGTTCAGAACAAAGTATGGAAAGAATCCAGCTGATGTGAAGTTAATTAAGTCGTGGATGAAAAAATTCTTGGAAACTGGAAACGTGGAAAAGGGAAAGAGCAGTGGTAGATACTGTTTCCGCTACTGTGTACCTGGATATGCTCACCAATTATGCCATCCCCCAGCTGCAGAACAGGCAGCCAACTGTCATCTTCCAACAAGATTGGGCACCCCATCATTGGCGTGAGTGTGAATACCGTTTAGACATTTTACGTGCCACTAGGGGTGTACATGTGGGAGCTTATTAAGTTCATTAACTATGTATCAAAACTTTGTATGTTTATCTACTTATGATTAAAACTGTGTTTGAATACGAGTGTTTATTTAAAAGTTATAGCATGCTTTAATCAGGGTAATCATTTATGGACACCCTATATATTATCACAGGTAATAAAATGGATATTTACTATACGACCAAACGCCCCATCGTCCTTCCATTTCTGCCAATTAATTTTTTTAAAAATTATTTTCCAGTTTTAGGTGATTGTAAAAGTCGCTAAAATCCTTCATATATATATATATATATATATATATATATATATATATATATAAAATCAAAAAATTTAAAAATATATATATAAAATATAAAACATGAAAATCTATTCCAAAACCTCATCAACATCTTCATTAGCATACTTAGAACTCTTAGCCAAAAATGAACGTTCTAGCTCAATTAATAACAGAGATACTATTGCTGGAATATTGCTGAACTTTGGAGGCAATTTCTGGCGAATTTTAATTTTGGCGCTTCGGTACCGTAAGACGCGGGACCCCTCATATATATATATATATATAATATATATATATATATAATATATTATCATATATATATATATATATATTAGCACAGGTAAGGTAGTAAAATTGGATGTTTATCATAAGGCCGATCTCTCCATCGTCTTCCCATTTGTGCCAGTTAATTTTTAAAAAAAATATTTTCATTTTAGGTGATTGTAAAAGTCACTAAAATCCTTCATGTATGTGCGTATATATATATATATATATATATTATCACAGGTAATAAAACGGATATTTACCATACGACCAAACGCCCCATCGTCCTTCTATTTCTGCTAATCAGGTTTTAAAATTATATTCCAGGTTTAGATGATTGTGAAAGTCGCTAAACAATTTCAGATATATATATATATATATTATATATATTAATATATATATATACAGGGCGTCCCAAAAAAATGTATACACACTTTAAATAATTATAAAGGCAGTGTTTATTAAAATTCATTTCATTTTCAAAATGTAATAGAATCTACAGACATTATTTAATTGTTTTGTCAACGCCTGTTTTCAAACTGACGTCCGTTCTGGTCCAGGCACTGCTGATAACGCGAAGCAATGGAATCGCAAACATCACGAAACATTTCGTTTGGTATTTGTGTGCATTCTCGTTCAATGGCTGCTCTCAATTCAGCGACTGTTGCAGGTTTTATAGCGTAGACTTTGTCTTTTAAGTATCCCCATAAAAAAAAGTCTAGTGGTGTGAGGTCTGGTGAACGCGGAGGGTATTCTACGAAACCCCTTCGTCCAATCCTTATCCACATTGTGCCAAGTACCACTCGCAATACTCCACTCTTCGGTCCGGATCATCTTCATTAATAGCATGGACTAATCTTGGAATGTAACTTTTCCATTGACAGCGCTTCAAAATGCGTTGGACAGACGATTCTGAAATTCCTACCTCACGACTCGCTTGCCGCACAGATTTTCTTGGACTTTGGTGATACGTTTCCAGTACTCTTTCTTGCTTTGTGGGGCTTGTCGATGTCCGTGGTCTTCCGGAACGCTTCTTGTGGACATTCTGAACAGTTCCATCGGCTTCAAACTTATCTCTAATTCGAGTGATGGTAAGTCGCGTTGGTGGATCTGTTTGAAACTCCCTCCTAAACTGTCTTTGCACTTCAACTGCGTTTTCACACTTCCAGTAGCATTTTAGAATGAATTTCCTTTGTTCAAAGCTTAGTCTGACTGCCATTATTAATTCTAATGGGTTTAACTTGGAAAGAAAGAAACATCAATTGAGCTCTCAGCTGTTAAAGTGTGTATACATTTTTTTGGGACGCCCTGTATATATAACACGTGGTAAATAATATTAAATTTTTATGTTGATATCCATCCTGCTATATAAGTTTTCTCTCTCTCTCTCTCTCTCTCTCTCTCTCTACGAATCTGTTTCATTTCTGAAAGAAATCTATGGAATGAATAAGTTATATTTGACACGCAACTAGAATTCGCGGCTCGTCCAATTACAGCCCAATGAGCGGACCCTGAGAACGAGCCCAGGATCTCTGGTTGGTGGGTAGTCACGCTTACACGATATGGAGTCGGACCAGAGCTGGGCACTTGCGTTTTTTTGCGCGTTTTTTTGTGGTACTGCGGTACTGCGGTACTACTACCGCACTACCAAACCGGTACCGCATAACGCAGTACCGCAAAGGATCGCTGAAAGTACAGCAGTACCGCTACCGCATTCAAATTTCCCGCGGTACTTTCCGCGGTACCGACCAACACGGTAGTACCGCAGTACCGCAGTACCGCAAAACAAACCGCAAGTGCCCAGCTCTGAATTATTATGGACCGCCCAAATTTCACCGACAGCCGATAGGAAACTCACGATTCGGCTATTAGGGGTGGTTACATTTAGGACCACTTATATAAAATGAGGCATTTTCACCTGGAATCTATAACAGTTGTTTTATCAACGAGTAACTAAAGAAATATATCGCCAAGAGTCATTCACAACAGCTTTACTGCTCCCCGAAATTGATTGAAGACGGAGACCTCTTTGCAGGGGCTACACTCCACTTTTTCGGAGCGGCTGACCGGAACGCCCTACTTTCAACGCAAACTATTGCAGAAATTTGTGACGGAGAGAAAGAATCAACCGATGAAGAGGACATTGAAATGTAAGTAATTAAATTAATTTGTGATTCGGGATATATATACACACATCGTTTCATTCAGTGCCAGTGTTAATTAATTTATAAAGAGCCATAATAAATGCGGATTCGGAAACAAGTTTGTGATTTAAACGGAAGGCGATTCACGGGCTATGTATATATATCGTTTCATTCAGTGCAAGTGTTATAACTTATAGAAAACCGTAATAAAACGAAGTGAAATGATATTTGCCCAGGGGTCGAGACCCGGTGCTGACAGATGATGCGTAGCACACCCAGCTAATCTTCCTTTTAACCCCGGTTAGGCTAGTTACATGCTGTTTATTATTTGATCCGGGTACCCTGTCCTACATTTTTCTCTTATTGTAACTCTCCTCTCCCGTATATACATCGCGGTGTCTTGACATATAATTGCATGTTTACTACAGGATACTGTGCTAGGCTTTCTGTAATTAATGTATTCTATTAAGTACTTAGAGAGTAAATTTTGTTTATCAAATATTTACCTTTAATAAATTTATAGCAAGTTCTACAGGTAGGGTTTTAGAATTGCTAAAACTTTAAAGAATTGCCTGCGGTCACAGGTTCGAGGCCCGATGCTGACAGACGATGCGTAGCACACCCAGCTAATCCTCCTTTTCACACCGGTTAGGCTAGTTGCATGCTGTTTATTATTTGACCTGGGTACCCTATCCTACATTTTTCTCTTATTGTAACTCTCCCCTCCCGTATATACATCGTGGTGTCCTGACATATAATTGCATGTTTACTACAGGATACTGTGCTAGGCTTTCTGTAATTAATGTATTCTATTAAGTATTTAGAGAGTAAGTTTTGTTTATAAAATATTTACGTTTAATAAATTTATAGAAAATTCTACAGGTAGGGTTTTAGAATTACTAAAACTTTAAAGAATTCCAACGGTCCTGGACTCGAGAATCTGTGATTACGTAGTATGGAAAGTTAGGATAAAAGTATTTCCGTCGCTGTAAATTACTGTATTTGTAACGCCTTGCAACTCTCTCTTTTCATATATATATATATTCCTGTGTGCATTTTGGTGAAAAACAATAGGTTTTAATTATTGGTCATTCTGTGTTTCCTTCTTGGCTATTTTGGTATATATATATATATATATATATATATATATATATATTATATATATATATATATTAGGGTGTCCCAATTTCTTTTCTTAACACGACCTGACCACTCGTGTCATGCCCGGATGTGGTTTGGGCTAAAGCATTGGCTGTGTGATTTTCAACTCGATCAGATGATATTTAGAGGTCCCGACGTTTGATGACTTTTTTTGGTTTGCAGAATTGATCATTATGGCGTTGACAAGATCAAACATCAAGTTGTGGCTTCTTGAGAGGTCTCCGATAGCAGAGCTGGCTAAATCTCGATTACCAAGTAATATGGACGTGTTGCTCCTTTTCTTCTACCATCACCGCGACCAAAAGAAGACAGATTCCAACAGTGTCAAGGCTGTAATATCGGCTGTATTAGAAATCTGGGCTAGAGCCAACTCGAATCTGGCAACAACCTCCGTTCATGCCTCGACTAAACTGAAAGCTTTGGTTCAGAGGTATCGAAATTTGCATAAAAACAAGAACAAGACTGGAATGACTTACAATATGCAGCGGGATGTATTCTTGGCTGATATGGAGGATATTTTTGATGTCGCCCGCTCAGACGTTCTGGATCGGGGAGATATCCCTCTTGAAGACAAGGAATTCCTCATCTCCCAAAAGGCAGATTGACATACGAGTTACATGGGAGGTGAAGATAGAAAATATAATGCAGCCACAATGAAAAGACAGGAAAGGGAAAGAGCTCTTGAGCGGGCACACCGGCGTCAAACGGAGGAGGCTCTAGCTGTAGGAGTCACAGAAGAGGCTACCGACAGCAGTTCTAGCACATCGTCAGCTGACAGTGGAAACGAAGCCGTCACTTGTGGACTTAAACCTTCGAAAGCTCCCAAGCATGACAGACTAAAAGAAAGTCTGAGTGATCTTGACCTGGCAGCAACTTGGGATCGCGAGGGCCTTTCTGTTCGACAGGCAACATCAGCGTTTGCTGCGACTGCAAAATCCCTAGCTCTCGGTCCTGACAGTGTTCCATCAAAGAGCACGGTTCACCGCTTCCGATAAAAGGCCCGTACAATGATAGGGACCAATGTTATTGGCCACCTCGAGCAGCTTCCACCTCGACTGCAGATCCACTGGGACACAAAGATACTCACTGACATCGAACAGGAGGGTAAGTCAGTCGATCGGATTGCTGTTGTGGTGACTGGGGATGGTGTGGAAGAGCTATTAGGAGCACCGAAAATAATAGACGGCACAGGACAGCAAATGGCAAGCGCAGTCCATCAAGCGCTCACCCTAGTCGGAATTGAGGACAAGATCATAGGCATGGTGTTTGACACGACGGCATCAAACACAGGGATAGTGCAAGGTGCGTGTGCGCGTTTGGAAGCGGCATTGGGAAGATCTATTTTATGGTTTGCTTGCCGTCATCACGTTCACGAAGTGATTCTCAAGGATGTCTTCGTCGTGTGCCTAGGAACACCACCAAGTCCTCAAATCCCACTTTTCAGGAGATTCAAGGAGGCCTGGCCATCAATGAACCACTGTCAGTTGGATGCATTTGACAAGGACGAGGTGGCTAAAGCCTTCATAAATGACAATGCTTGCCTTTCACAAATGCGACTTGAGGTAATAGACTATCTCCGCGATGCCCTAAGAAGTGGTAATCATCCTCGAGAGGATTATGAAGAACTTCTTCAACGACTGAGCCTCTTGTACCTCGGAGACGACGTAGGACGTTACAAGCTTCGGCCTCCAGGGGCTTACCATCAGGCCAGATGGATGGCCAAAGCTATTTACTGCCTGAAAATAGCATTACTGCAGTCCCAGTTCTCCGAACTTCGTCTCCAAGAACTGCAAGGGGTTCGCCGTATGGCTCTCTTCGTGAGCCTTGTATACGTGCGTCACTGGCACGAGGCTCCCATCGCCATCAAATCTCCCAAAAATGACGTTAGGCTGTGCAATCTTCTTGTAGGTTACCCTGACAAGGACGTTGGAAACACAGCTTACCGGGCTGTGCTCCGTCATCTGTGGTATATCTCGGAGGACTTAATCTGTCTTGCACTGTTTGATGACAGAGTTGACGACAATGAAAAGCGTAACATGACAGCTAACCTGAAAAAGCGCCCTGGGAAAGGACTCAAACGGGTCCAAGGCAAGGGACTGCAAGTGGATGGCCGTTTAAGTCCGTGGGTGACGAGTCGATCCACCACACTCTTCCAGTTTCTCCAAGTTGAGCCCACGTTCCTCACCAAAGACCGTGAAACATGGCCTACTGACGAAAACTACCGTCTGGCAAAGAGCCGAGCTGCAGAACTGATGGTGGTCAATGATGCAGCAGAGCGAGGCATCGCCCTCATTGAGAAATACACAAGCAAACCTCTGTGCCGTGATGAAGAAGACCTCCAGTTCCTCCTTCGAACTGTCCACTCACACCGACGGAATGTGAGCCGGAAGGGAACAAAAACGGATCTCATGAAGCACGTGTTCAGTTAAAATGCATAAATGTGATGCTTTGAAATTGTTGTTTGTGTGTTAAGATTAAAATACATGTTTATTTTGTATAATCATCTTTGTGATGGAACTTTTGAGAGAAATATTTCAGTTAATTTGCCTTTCAGTTAAGAGGAGAAATAAAGTGTTCAAAGTTCGGGACCTTTAAATTTCCTTCGATCTCTCTGAAATTTACAGGAAGACTTCTAATGGGAAACATCAAAAGAGCGCAACACGAGCGGATTTGTATCCCGAAAAGAAATTTGGCCCCCTATGAGTTTGAGACACCCTAATATATATATATATATATATATATATGGGATGAATTTCACAATAAAACACGTGAAATGAATGAATGCTGAAAACCCACAAAAAGCATTCCCTGACGAGGTGTAGCTCTGAATACACGAAAGACCTTGGAATCGTTTTCTTTTTCCTTGTGGATTTGCAGCATATATATATAATATATATATATATATATATATATATATGGTGTGGTTGTCATAATACATTTCTACTCATATTTTATTGTAAATGTTTCATAGCGGATATCCTCAATTATAGACTAGTATGCATTAGTACTGAGCTAGGCTTTCTGAATACAATTCGATTTATGAAAAAATGGATTTTAATTAAAAAAGATATAAGGGTGAGTCAAAAGTCTCCATACATAGGCAAAATGGTCATGATAAATAAATGATTATTTATTTTTTATTTTTTTGCAGGTGATGTGCTGAGATGCCTTTGTCCCAATAAGAGCGTATAGAGATCATTCTTCTGGCAGGATCAGGAAGCTGTCGCAACGTTGCCGAGGATTTTAACAGGAGACACGCCCCCGGCACGCACATCACACGCGACACCGTTGACAAACTCATTGAGAAGTTCAAGAAGACTGGAAGTGTTGCAGACCAACCGAGAAGTGGCCGTCCACGAACAGCCACCGATGAAGGCACAGCGACCATGGTGCTGGCAGCGTTCGCAAAGAGTCCCCAAAAAAGCACTTGACGGATGTGTGCAGAATGCGGTGTCAGCCAAAGGAGTATCGTCCGCATTATGAAAGAGCACAGATGGCATCTATACAAAATGCAAATGTTGCAGTATCTTAGCGAAGACAACCCGGACAGGCGGCTGGAATTCGGTGAATGGGCAAGAACAAAAGTGGACGAAGACACGGAGTTTTCGGCTGGCATCCTGTTTTCAGATGAAGCCAACTTTTATGTTCATGAGGAGGTTAATCGTCAAAACGTACGTTATTGGAGTGATGACAACCCGCACTGGATGAGTCCCTCAAAGACGCAAGGCGCTGGAAAAGTGATGGTGTGGCACGGGATATGGGGCAACACAATTGTTGGCCCTTTTTTCATTGACACCAATCTGAATGCCGAAATGTATCTAAACATGCTGCAAGACAGTCATGCCGGGTCTGCTGAACGAGGACGGGGGATTTCCAGCGTACTTTTAGCAAGACGGAGCGCCACCCCATTACGGTATCTCCGTGCGCCAGTGGCTGGATCAGCAGTTTCCGGGTCACTGGATTGGCCGCCGTGGTCCGTGGAGTGGCCTCCGAGGTCTCCAGACCTCCCCCCCTTGATTTTTACTTGTGGGGGCACTTGAAGGCCATGGTGTACCAGGTGAAAATACAAAACACGGACCACCTAAAGGAACGCATTCGTGATGCGTGTGCATGCATAACACCAGACGTGTTAACGCGCGTTTGCCATGACTGGGAGGAACGCATCCGTATGTGCATTCAGTGTAATGGTGCCCACATAGAGCATATTTTGTGACTTACAAGTGATTGCATAATAAAGTGACCATTTTGCCTATGTATGGGGACTTTTGACTCGCCCTATAGTATGAACTAATCATGTTAATTTCTCCTTAAAGGACCGATGCGGACCTTGATCGTGTTATAGCTACTTTTCGCGACAGCTTTAAGGAAAGGCAAATAGTCGATGGCGATTTGGAGGTTCTACCGCGCAGCCAACCCAGTGATCTGAATGCGGAGGTCGAGGTATTGGCTCACATCCGGACCAACGAATGCCAGGTCATCGAGGAACTAATGTAAGTTTTTTTTTGTGGTTAAGAACAAAACACATTGCATTTTCATTCAATTTATTAAATGGTAGAAATCATGTTTTAGTACAATTCAGCTTACAGAACTAGCGTCCATTAAATAAGACTAACATTAATGGAGACATTTTACACAATATAGGTACAATTATATATATACACGTAAAACTTTATACAATACAGCGAGTGCGCACAAATGAGAACCTTTTTTTTATTTGTCTGCATACCAATTTATCATTCATCTCAGTGTCGCACAAATCGAATAATTTTTAAAAATTTATAAATCTCTTCCCACGTGACATGTGCAGGAGAAATGAAAGACAGTACATGCCGCAAGTATTACTAAAATATCCTTGGCAACGGTAAGGATTCCAAACAATTTCAGGGACATGCAGCTGTTCGAGAAATTGTACAACAACAGGGTCACTCCAGGGCCGAGTACCGAGTGAATCAAAATAGTACATTCTTTCCCTATTTTTAAAATAGATTACAAACCAATGAATCCGCTCGTCCCCCACAATGTTTGTATTGACAATAAGACTGCACCAATCTCTCGTAGTTGGCAATTTCAATGTTTTATTCTTCGCAAACACACCGATAAATTTGGAGCGTGTGACTCGGTCACTTTTCATTATTATCTGGAGTGTATTCGCGTCCATTTTAAAAGTCTGTGACTACGTTCCTGAAGCGGTCAATTTCTATTAGAGCTTGTCATTCGAGGTGTACTAGTACACTAATAGGTGCGTCTATAGGGTTGGCGAATTCCAATCTGACTGAGATGTTCCCACTTTGTTGTGGACTTAAGTGTGTATTTACACAGGCAGATAAGTCAGGGGTGATATCAAACGGGTAAAGGTTAAATTGATCGACAAATCCTTTCTGCGTTACATCAATCCCAAGTTCATCACAGCCACCAGCAATATGGGCTAGATTACTATAAGCTCTCGCGCAAAGCAGGAACACAGCGTCTGATGAGTAGTCCGTATCCATAGTCCCACCCAATGCAACGCCATTGACGTATACAGTTATATTTTTAAGGCCGAAATGAAATTCTCGAATTTAAAGGCGTTCTTTTTATATTTTCCTTCGTCGAAGCGTGAGCCTGTATTCCAATTAATATTTTTTGGTAGAACTCCCAGGGCCATGTTTTCTAGCTGCTGCCAGGCCAACCCTGTGGGTACCGTGTATAGTTTGATCTGTACTCTGTTAATTGGGTATTTTACTATTGCGTGTATTAAATTTTTTTCAATTTCTACATATTTCGGCGAACATAATTTCATTAGCCGTACGCCAGATATGTTTCCATGATGTGAATCACAACGGGTTTTGCGCCCTCTTCTTGATCAGGACCAAGATTTATGCAGCTCTCAGGATTCGTGCGGGTGAGCTTTAACTTCATATCCACCCAGTTTATAAGGAGTTTCTCCTGGGACGTGAAGTCTGTATGCAGACGTCCAAAACACTCGTATATCTTCTTTTTAGAATTTTTAAATTTATCCTTTATACTACTTTCGTCTTTAGTCTGATAATAGCACTCGGCGATTAAAAAGGTATCTTTCGCTTCTTTTGAAAAGTTGAGGACATTTTACAGATAGGCTCGTAGGTGATAATGACCCGTTCCTGCCGAGATGTTAACCTGATTTAAATATACCTCACACTGGCTGAATATGGACTGTAGAAAGTTGGTTTCAGGGTATGCAGAGTAACTATCATCGCAGTCCGTTCCATCTGAATAGGCTATACGCAGTTTAACGTACATGTGCATGCAGCATGGATCGAAAAAGTATGGGCCTGAGCTGGGTATCACGAATTTTATATGGGCACTCGGTGAACTAATTGTGTTTAATGGGTTAATTGTAATGAAGTCGCTATGCTCAATAGAAACTTGTGTAGGGGGCATATCAAAGAGGGACAGCTCCGATTTACAACATTGTGAGCTACACGGATGGATGAAGCGCGCCATGACGAGTCAGAAATAGTGCCACCTCCCTTGACAAGTAGTAATCAGCCTATGATTCGTGAGAGTAGTGTCCTCAGCTTACATCAGTTAAAAAATTATCAGCCATAGACTTCATTCACTTAGAACACTTTTTTGATATCCTTTTACGTTTAGTGCCACGTATTGGTAACCCCTTCTTCCGGAGAGCCCTCTTCTTCTTTCCACCACCACACATGTTTCTCTTTGCATCTTTGATGATTTCGTCTCGTGTACGTTTTAAATGTTTTTTAGAGCTTCTTTAGGTTTAGTTCCACCCATTATGTCTTCTACCGCGTTAAAACCTGATTGTAACGCTTTTCTCCCGAGGTATCTAGCACCCCTCTTCAACAATGGGACAGCCGTGCGTAGTATGGTTGAAAAAAATGGCTCCAAGCCCACTCCCACGTTGATATCTCACCCTCCGATAGACTGTGAAAGGCCTTCGGGGCATTATAACTGAATGCGACGAAAATGTAGCTTCACTGTTAAGCTCCCATCACCAAATGGGGAATTCTTTCCCTCAATCCATCTTATATATATTGAGATATTGGTTAATAGATTAGTCGCAACATTCACATAATGGAGCTTGTCATATGTAATGCTAAAACTCTTCCCGTTATGGTTGGGAATGTGTGCAATGCGCAGCAGGCGCGCCTGGGTGCCCCCAACAAATTGATGCTCCACGATATTGCTGTAAATATAGCACATGTCTTGGGATGGATAGCTTTCACCCAATTTTTCCAATTTCAATTGATACATTAAGCTCGACAAATTATGGTGTGCCTCATTAAAGGTCTCTTTGAAGGGCTGCACCATATCGACCCTCGGCCACAATTGTAAACAGCTCTTTGTCTTTAATATTTCTACTAATCTTTAATTTTAACTTCAACGTGCATGCAGGCGTGTCTATGTTTACGACCTCAAAAAGTAAATCGGTTGTCAGGTACGACTTTTCAAGACTCTTGTTTAACCTCGTCACAATGTCCGTGGCTGTGTCATAATGACCGAGTCCTAGTGTTACAGTTGTACTATAGAACTGTACCCCACCGAACAGGACTGATCGCATAGTGTTATCTAAGGTTATGCCTAATTTTTCACACTCATCGAATCTTCTAAGGACCAGAAATATTTCATTTTCAAGAGTTAAAGATTTGGTGGCTAACTGGAATTCACAAACACCAACTTCGTACGAATTACGTTCCAATTCATTGGACCCATGGAGTTCTGTTACAAAGTTGGCCAGGGTGTTGTTAGGATGTACAGTCAGAGAAGAAGAGGACGGGAGTGTGACAAAGAAATGGTTAGGCGCCATGTTGCATACAATTTAAGCTTCATTATTGCAGCAGCTATTATATAGGCGTTGAAGCTTTCTGGGTACCCTGCCCATTTCACCAGGTACATTTTTCTCTTTCCTGAACTTTTGCTGCCTAAAATTTTTTCAATTTTAAACACATTTTTTCCTAAACTAAATGCCACTTTCTCCAACTCCTCACGGTAAAAGCCTCCTGCGATTTCTTCCCCATTCAAATCTTCAACGTAATCTCGCCTTTAGGTCTCATAACACTAACTTTAAAAATCTTACGTGTCCATCCTTGCTCAAATCCCTTCGCGTATTTATTTCCCGAACGCAATAACCTTACATAATCATTGATTTTGAAAAGTGTAGAGCGTGGCGGTGGTGTTCCATCTCTTCTCACATCAGGCTCTGGGCACTTACCTCTTTCTAAAACTTCGTTATGTGTTGTCCCAATCGTGCGATGGTATGACCGGTTGTATGACGAGACAATGATCCCAGAATGTTTATATATCTGTACGTGTTTTTATGTATAAAATAATGATGCATGTGTTCCTTTATGGTACGTTGAACCTTTCAGCTAAAGTGGTCTTATGTATAGAATTGCTAGTGTAGTAACTGATATTTAATTCTGTCAGTATGTTCTGGGAAGCGCGGCCTATAAATTATTTCCCCATATCCGTACAAAAATAATCTGGAACCCTGTTTTCTTTCAACATCAACGTTTTGGTAGCTTTAGCAACTGTTTCAGACGATTTAATTTTCAGAGGAATTAGCCACAGATATCTAGAGAATACATCTATTATGAATAGGATGTAGCGGTATCCGTCATTATACACTGAATATCTTTGCATGTCTGTTAAATCCACTTGTCAAATAGAGTCAATCGAGGCCGCTGTTGTCTTGGCCGTTTTAAACCTTTTTCTCACCGGCTTATGAAGTGTATAAGCATCCTGCTCCAGCTAAAAATGTCTCAACATCTTTTTTCCCAGATCCATCATTGTAAACACCTCTGTACAGTCTCTTAACACCGCCATAGGGGGCTGGGTTAGAAATGGCATAATAGCGTTTTCTTAATATGTTAGCCATTTGCGTATTTCAGAGACACGTGGAGAAGGTTGGCCGTTGTTGTTTAGTCTCTTCTTTCTCCTCTTCAGAGATGCTACTGTTGGTGGTGATGGCGTACTCAGTTGTGATACGTGCGAGACTTGCTCCAAGTCTTTTAACCTATTTAGATTTCTTATCAATGTTTTGGGGACATTTATTTGTTGTAGTCTTGCTTTAACATGCTTCCATCCTGCTGGTGAGGGTCTGTTCCACTTTCTCACCAGATCATCGATAATGTCGACGATATTCGATCCATGTACCTTTGTTCTTTCAACAATGACCTCGCCTGTATCGGTCCACTGTATGATGGGGTCCTCACTCAATAGATTATAAAGACTTAAGCCTTTATTCCCCAATGTATGTGGGAGACTGCTTTTTAATATATGCTCGATGTGCTGCTTTCCGTTATTCTTTGGTTGGTCGTCAATAACGTCGGCCCCAGGTCCTATGTCACCATGCTCATCGTTGCTCGCGCTGTGCCTAATAACCACGGGGAGCTCTGTCGGATTCTTATAATCTTCGTACTCATGAAAAAAATTTTGAAGAGCCTCTTAGTAGAAGATCCTTTTCTCATCAGGTGCGTTTTCACTTTTTAATAGGTCTACCAATTCGCTTTCCATTCTTTTAAGCCTGCTTTTACGGGGTTCTAGAACCGTGTTTGAACTCTTTGAACTTTGCAGTGAAGCATACACCTCGTGCGGAATCACTCCCACTTTCTTCATAATATTAATCTAGTCAGTAAAGGTCCAAAAAATGAACATAAGATGGGGAGGAATGAGCCCCCTCTTTGTACAATAATTCGCTTTTTCTTACCCACGGTTTGACTTTTACGAGCGAGCGTGCCTATTATGTTCTTGTAACGAAGTAGGCGAGCCTTCTGAGGGGTTTCATTGGCACATTACATTTTATAACATTAAACAGATTTCACAGATGCATTTTAAAAAGTCGAGTCGATATTTTTAACAAACATCTGCTGCAATGCCCGGGCAATCGTTGATAGTTTTTATTAATTCACGGTATTTTTTAGCCTATTTGTCATTCTGGAATATACACCGTTTCAGGCTCGTTTGGGAATATATTCGTTTTAGAAGCACCCTAAACGTGTTTCGCGGGTGAAGGTCACAAAGCAAATATCCGTAACGCTGACTTGTAGCTTCTTTATAAACTTCCAAAAACTCCTTACCTGATTCGGGAACATTTGATTGGCTAATACCCCAATTTGTGATACATCTCTACGTTGTGCGAATAAGACTAGATATTGTGTATTTAACGACACATCGCGCATGTATCTATTTTTGAAAAATAGATTCTGATTGATGAAGAACACGCTTATGTTAAGATAGTGGGAGAACACTGTAAATGTCTCGGCAAACGTTTTATCCATTTCCAACATGAGATCGTCAATTACAGTGACTGTATGCTCATTTCCTTTTAACGAATTTACGTCATATACGCCTTTGTCGAACAAAATATCATCTTGGTACTCGTTGAACACCGATTGGTACGTCGAATAGCACCATATTACTTTATGAAGAAATTTTGAGAACATCTCTCCCTCAGCTTTAATGATTTTAAGCATAAACATAGTTTTACCACATCCTTTAGGGCCAGATATAATTCATGTGGATGGGCTTGTGAATCTGAATTTTTCTACAAATTCCATCTCTAACACGTCACACCCCTAAATGGAGCATTTACAAAATATAACAAAATATAAGTACTGCTCCTTATATTCTTGTTTTTCTTCTTCCGCGAATGACAACGATGTACAGCACTCCATCATTGATATTACACAAGATCCCGATGACAGTGTAGCTACAGACTCCACCCCCGCTGACGAACCCTCACCAGCGACACCTCCACCACGTGGCAGTTCAAAGCGGAGGTACGATGATGACGAACCTTCCACGTCAGGTATAAAACGTACCAGGAGTGCACCGGTTGCTAGACCCCCAGTAATAGAGCCCCAGCCCTCTACGTCTTACGACACAACCCCCACACTAGCTCCCTTCTAAAATATATCCCCTTATTCCTGTTCAATTCCGAATACATCCTCCACAACAGCAGCAGCATCTCGTACTGTGGAGGAAGGTATAACATTCGAACTGGTGTGAACCGTTAACCACACCTCTGCCATGATTAGACATCGGTACGTGGTCAGGGTTGACCCTGGAACCCTGTATAGCAACGGTGAGGGACTGCGGCGCGTAGTTGAGCGTATTTTGGAGTTTGCCCTTCAGAACCGTGACGAACGTTAAGTTCGGATGAGGTTGTCCTTCGGGTTCGGGTCAGATGACGAGGATGTAGATGATTTTTCGGTAGTAATACCGTTCAGACGCTTGGCAGCTGCAGACATAGAATATATCTTGGGGCGTATAATGCAGGCCTCTCAAAGTAGAACAGCCTTCAATATGGACAACTTCACGATAGATATTGACAGAGTATTCCGGGTTGCGGGTCATAGTGCCACACCTTATACTTTTAACTTCAATTCTCAGGCTATTCACAGAAAGCATATAAACGTCGATCGTGGTTGCGGCTTTATAGCAGTAGTCTTAGCCCATATGTTTACTGTGCTAAATACCCGGGTCAAAAATACTTGGTTGCCTACGGTTGTGCAGCGTGCTCGTAAACTGGCTTCAATTGTAAGGTTGAGTTTGAGTGAGAAGGGTAGAGCAGGAAATGAATGTTCGTATAGTTGTATTTGGAATGGATGATCGTCGTAGGATTGTGTATGTTTTTAAATGCTGTGTGAGAGATCGTACAAGACCTCCACTTATTTTAGGATTGCCAGAAACATTGTATTTCCCCATCCGTAACATAAGGACTCTCTACACTAGTTATGATAAAAGTCGAAAATATGGAAAGCATCATGATTTGTGTAAGGGATGTCTCGAGTTTGCGGATGGTATAGTGAAACATTGTAAGGACTGCCACATTGTAAGTGAGCAGTGTAAAAGCTCCAACTGTGAAAGTCATGTAGTTGAAACTGAGAAGAGGGAATGTAATGTGTGTAGACGTAGATTTTTCAATAATAAATACTTTGAGCTCCATAAGTCAATTGGCACTTTCAGAAAAATGAGAATCTGTGAATGTGGCATGTTTCATATGATGAATAATTGGGGTAACTTTGAACATTCATGCGATGAAATTCACTGTTCTAAATGTCATGAAAAATATGAGGCGGATGAAGTGAAGCATGTATGTTATATGAACGATGTTAAGCCTGAAACTAACCCTGTATAACCTTGTACTACGATACAGAAACTTACACAAACCCTGAAACCAAAGAGGTTATCTCACATCTATTCGTAAACCAGACTATTTGCGATGAATGCATGGAAGTCGAGTGTGATGAGTGTCACAAATGTGGTAAACGGACAAACGTTTTTGAAACGATTGCACACGACAGCCGTGTGAAACTCTTTGTATCCAATATTGTCAAATTAGCGGACAAGTTAAAAAAAATGACGGTGTATATTCTTGCCCATAACGGTGCAAAATTTGACACAGTTCCTTTACAAGGAATTGCTTGAACACGAGTCACTGGAGATACTTACAGACGACCCCTTGAAAAGGGGGAACAAACTTATACAAATGCAGATAAGAGGTAATGTGCAGTTTAAAGATACTTTATTATTCACACCTTGTAAACTAGCCAAGCTACCCAAGGTGATGGGTATAGCCGCCGAAGTTTCAAAAGGGTATTTCCTTTACACTTTCCTCACTAGCGACACTTTAACTTACGTAGGACTGCCTCCCCCCAAATATTACTTTAACTACACCAACATGAGTGATAGTGAGCGTGAAGATTTTGACCGCTACTACAACAGTTTTAATGAAACTAGTCCATACAATATAGCTGATGAATGTGAGCGTTATTCCTGAGTGTGGAATTGTAGGAGATAGCCACGGTTGATCTCCTGCCGATAGTCTTGCGTGGACCCGCACCCGCGATCAAATTATAGGCTCCCAGTTCACTCACAAGATCTTGTGGGAGCATGAGTATGATGCACGGATGGAAACAGATGGCCAGTACCCTGAAGAAATAAACACAACCAAGCGTCCAATGGTGTTCGATCTTCTCAAATGCGGTGATAGCTTGTTCGGAGGGCGTACAAACCCATTCAAGCTTTACATTTCACCTACGGAGGGCGTGAAACTCCATTGCTACGACTTCTGTTCTTTATATCCCTATGTGATGAAGTACAATCCGTACCCCGTAGGTGCACCTGAAAAACTGGTGGTACCTGACCTGCCCACCATCGAGCTGTTCTCAACAAAATTGACCGGGTACTATTTCGGCCTTTCTTTCGTAGATGTGCTCCCACACGCGATTTATGGATGCCGATCTTACCCGTCGTTATAGATCACAAGCTCATGTTTCCCCTGTGCGTGAAGTGTGCAGAGGGGAACAATGGGGATTGTAATCATACACCCAACTAGCGTAAGATCAGAGCTGTATATATAAGCCATGAGCTGGACCTAGCCTTTCGCCATGGCTTCAGAATATTGAAGATACATGAGGTGTGGAGGTTTCAGAAGCTACCCAATCTTTTCACGCCGTATATAATAATTTTTTGAAGGATAAAGTAGAAGCATCAGGCTACCCGCGATGAATTGATACTGAAGATGAAAAATCGGCTTATATTCAGCACTACCGTGACCGTGAACGTATACAGCTTGACCGTTCCCAAATTGTAAAGAACCCAGGCAAGCGCTTTAGTGCAAAGTTGTGTCTAAACAGTCTTTGGGAGAAGTTTGCACAGAATACTGGCAAAGGGAACGTTCATTTGGCACAAAGTTATAGTGAAGTCTGGGATTATGCCAACGCTCCCGATAAAGAGGTGATGGAGATCGTGAATGTAGGTAATACTTACGTAATAGAGTACAACGTCACCGAACTGGCCACAGATACCTCACGTGTTACAAACATACCTGTAGCCAGCTTCACAACGGCCTACGCCCACATCAAGCTTTGGGGACTACTGCACTCTAATGGGCGGAGGGTGCTGTACGGTGACACAGATAGCGTAATATTCACAGAGAGGGAGCGTGAATACATGCCGCCTATTGGGGATTTCCTCAGAGAGTTGACTGACGAGATCAAGGATGAGTATGGTGATGGTGAATACGCTGACTCCTTTGTATCAACATGGCCAAAATCTTATTGGGTAGGGGTGAGGGTTGGGGAGGATATGAAATATATCGTGAATGCTAAGGGTATCACGCTTAACCAGGCGAACCATCGAGTCGTTAACTTTGACTCGTTGAAGGTTCTAGTGTGCTTGGAAGATGAGGGCGACCAGCCCACCAACTGACTCTGCGGACTCACAATTTTCGGGCGCAGAAACTGGGGGGCGTGAAGAAACTTAGGGGTAAGAAGGTATGCCATAACACCTATAGGAAACGTTACCAGGTGCCTGGTACCTATGATACCGTACCCTTTGGATACCATAATCCTTGATTGTTTATATATGTATATATATATATATATATATATATATATATATATATATATATATATGTATTGTTAACGATATGGTTATTTATTACATATATTTGTTTCAATTAGGGTTTCATTTTCTGCTTTGTGTGCGTGCGTATGTACAGTCCTAAGCTCCGCCCACTGTAAGCTCAATCAAAGGGTCACGTGACTCCTGCTACTACCTGGGCATATCTCTACCCCTGCGTGCTCAGTTGACCTCTGGATGCCCTAGAGCTCAGACGTGTATTTTCTCACGTAGACGAAAAATAGTGATGGCTACTTTTGATATTGCCTCTTCGACGTTTATAAAGCGGTATTCAGTAAAGTCGGAAGATGTGGTGAATACTGAAAGACGGCCTAGCTCCCCTCCCTTCGTTGAAGCTTTTAAGACTACATTGAATCGCGCGAAGGAACAAGATGTTTAAATACTCTATGAATATTCTGGCGAGAGCATTGCCAGATTTCGAGGCACAAACGATGTAATGGACTACGTTGTAGGGCTAAACTGTATAAAAGTGTACATATACCGTAAGGTGAAAGAAACAACGCGTGCAGAAGAGAAGCAACAGATATGGGTAATGAGTCTTGTTAATGAGTGGTTGACAGGCGGTATTATGTCATGCTGCATCATACCGAGTACGTGTACCCTGCGGCTGATAATGTAAACCTTGTCATCATGGACAATCTAAAGTACTTTTACCACTACATTCACATATATCATGGCAAGGTTCGCAGTGAGGTTGTGGCTAAAGACCTGTGTGAGTTTTTGATAGAATTTAGAGACGAGTACCGATTGTTAAACAAAAAGGATATACACGGTCACATGTTTCCCTCAAGTAGTTCACTGGATTGTTAATGTGTGAAGAACGTTTAGTGCGCATTCCGATAAAACATTAAAACTGAAATTGCCCCATGTGTCGGAAAATTGCCTGGTATAATGGGAACAAATACTACCGTGATTCATGCTACAACAAACCCGTACACGATTCAACAGCTTATGGTGTGACTCACTCCCCCCGCCCCCAGTCGAGCCGAGCCGTCCACCCGTGGCTCATAGTCATCTCAGAGCTTGAACCGACTGGACGTGCACTCCTCGATTACGATGGCACTTCCTTTGAGAAGCATTCTCAATGCTGTGTACGATGTGTCCGTGATGAAGTCATTGCGCGTGTTCAGGCGTGAAAACTGTGACATTAACTGTGTACTCGAAACGACTTGTAGCCAAGCAAACTCTGGTAAACGTAATGTTATTTATTTAAGTGTTGAGGAGATGAATAGAGTCTTCGTGATAGCTGAGAAGTGGGGTGAGGACCGTTATAAAATACCTGCACGTGTAGGTACAAGAAGAGAACAGATTAGTGATGCCCCCTCATATGCCGTTGTTTGTACGTTGTGTATAAATAACGATCAGCCATGCATTGATATACGACTGATGTGGAAGAATGCATTTGATAATAACGCTCTTGTCCTTACGAGAAACCGATTCATCCTCGACAGAATGTTTGAAATCGTCGGATTCCGCAAGCTGAAGCCTATATTAGACGCGCGTGTTACGGATATGATTTATTTTGACACGGTACTTGAATGCGCATACAACGCTCTGCTCGACGGGTGTATCGAATGTAGGAATGAACACGGTGAGAATGGTCTAGAGCTGGATGCTTATTTAAAAGGTTTAGACTGTTTGAGATATCATGAACTTTTGTACAAAGGACTTGAGCGGTAGAGGGCAGAGCTCGCCTACACTGTTCACCCTGAAGAATTGTACCTCTATATAACGAGCAGCTGTCGTTACGACTTAGAAGATTATTTCAATTGCCGCTATGCGTTGTGAAGAAGAGTTTACGATTGAAAAGCTCGGGTCGGTAAGAAAAACCCTCGATTGGAAAGGAGTGTTTAATAATGATGTGGTGGCTAACGATGACCTCTTTGTGCGTGCTTTTGAATGTATTCTAGCCGTGTTTAAAGATAACTTGCCAACCGAATGTAAAGTGGGAACAAAAATAGTATTGAACGATATGAAGGCCATTTACATCGAGTATAGGTATCCCTATAACTTGAGCGGTGAAATAATGTTAAATCGTATTTACTGCGTAGTGCAAAGCAATAATGATGTGGCTGTAGACTCGATTACATGCGAGTTTGTTTTAGTTAAGCACAGAAGAACGTAAAGCGAATGTCTTTTGGTGTATATTTATTTTCAATGTATTTAATTATTTATTATAATTATATATATATATTTTTTTTTTTTCCGGTACTAATATATTAATGATTATATTCCATCGTTTTGTATTATATTATTTTTTTATTTTATTATTTGATTGTGTATTATATACACAGTATATTCTATTGTGTATATATATACACAGTATATTCTATCGTTCGTATTTCTTATATTATTAATTTTTATTGCATATATTCCTCTTTTTTATAGGATTGTGTATTTATTTTCCATATATTTCGTGAAAATGATTCCAATAACACTGTGTAACACTGATTCTGTTTATATAGAACTTTTTATGTTTTTATATGCATTTGTGGGCGCTGAGTCCAAATCTGGCCTTGGTTTGTGTATCATCAATGGTTTCAGAGATAATCCATTTTTCATGTTTTACCAATCTAATGTTATTATGGGCGCAGCAATATCAGAATAATCCGGAATTGTTGAGAACAATCCGGATGTTCGTTGACAGTTTCTTGCTCTAGAAATTGCCCGAAACTTCCATTGTGCTATATAAAGAAGAGCGCAGAGTCTGAGAAGTCAGTAACTGTGAGCACACAAAGAAAGCAGGTTGTTTGTCTGATGGTTACCAGCACTGAGGTACTGTGTTTCTGTGCTTCTCTGTGCTGACGATTTGAGTGTTATCAATCCTTTTTTATTGCGAACATTATTTCAGTGTTGTGAATACATCTTTTTTCTGGAATCTGTAATCTGTTGCAGATTTACTAACTCTTTTCTCTATATCTGCAGGTTATGATTAATGTAGTACAGTTTGGTAAAGAGAATGGCAACTAGAGCTTGTGAACACTCGCCGGATATATTCTGCCACGTTTGTGGGTACTACATAGGCCCCAAGCAAGTATCGCACAAGATTGTGAAAGGCACCAAGTTCTGGATCGCGTATCGGCTCTATTTTGGTATGCCTATGGGTGACCAAGATAAGCCCTGGGCACCCCATGTGATCTGTGAAAGCTGCCGCTCCACACTTGAAGGGTGGCTGCGGGGAGTACGCAAGGCATTGCCCTTTGCGGTACCAAGAATATGGAGAGAACCAAAGAGCGACCACGACGATTGCTACTACTGCATGGTAGATGTTTCTAAGTACAGGAAAGTTAAAGGAAGGCAGACTCTTCAGTATCCAAGCATAGCGTCGTCCATAGCTGCTGTACCACATGGCGAAGGTCTTCCAATACCACGTCCACCAGAACAGGTATCTATCCATTACTTTACCTTCTGTATTTACAGACTGTGGGTCATTATGTGTCGATTTTTCTTTGTGCTGATGCTCTTCTACATATATAGCTATGCCTATATTTTGATTCTTTGCTTTGCAGGTTGAAAATGAGGATGCAGCTAGCTCATCTGAGATGTCGGCTGGTGAGGACAGTCATGATGAAGAATATACAGTAACTTTCAGTAAAAACCCTCACTTTCCAAATCAGAGAGAATTGGACGACTTAATTAGAGATTTGGGTCTGACGAAATCAGGGTCTGAACTTCTGACCTCCAGACTCAAAGAGTGGAATTTGCTTGGAGAAGACTGCAAGAGCACTGTATACCGAAAGCGGCATGAAGAGTTTGCAAGGTTCTACGATGTCAATGGCTCTCTCTGTTATTGCAGCGAGGTTAATCGTCTATTCACAGCTATTGGGTTAACACATATACCCTCAGAGTGGCGCCTGTTTATTGACAGTTCAACTCGGAGTTTAAAAGCTGTTCTACTCCACAATGGGAACAAATATTCATCTATACCAGTTGCACATTCTGTTCAAATGAAAGAGGACTATGAAAATGTCAAACAACTGCTCACTCAAATCAGGTATGAACAATATAACTGGGACGTGTGTGGTGATTTCAAAATGATTGGTTTCCTGTTAGGTTTACAAGGAGGGTTTACTAAATATTCATGTTTTCTTTGCCTGTGGGATAGCAGGGCTTCAACTGAGCACTATAAAACAGTTCAGTGGCCTCCAAGTGAAGGACTGCAACCAGGAAAGTACAATGTACTCAGGGAACCTCTTGTGAAGCCTGACATAGTTCTGCTACCACCTCTCCATATTAAGTTGGGTCTAATTAAGCAGTTTGTAACTGCGTTAGATTTTGGAGGAGAAGTTTTTCAACAGATTCGGGTCATGTTCCCTAAACTCTCTGAAGCCAAAGTCAAGGCTGGCATCTTTGTAGGACCACAAGTCAAGGCGCTGTTGAATTCAAAGAACCTTGAAGCCAAGATGACTCCGATCGAAAAAGAGGCTTGGTGTGCTTTCCGTGATGTGGTTCGTGGGTTTTTAGGCAACCATAAAGCACCAAACTATAAGGAGTTAGTGCCAAACTTGATTAAGTGCTATGGCAAAATGGGGTGCCGTATGTCTTTAAAATTACACTATCTGCATTCACATCTAGACTTTTTTCTTGATAACCTGGGCGATGCGAGTGAAGGACATGGCGAAAGATTCCATCAAGATATTCAAACGATGGAAAAAAGGTACCAGGGCCATTGGGATGCTTCCATGATGGGAGACTACGTATGGTCGCTGATCAGAAAGGATAAGAATGTTCATACGCGGAAGTCGCGTTCTTCAGTGCATTTTTAAGGAACGCACACTGCATAACGAGGCTTGTTATTCTCTTATCGGTTCTCCTCATGATATATATTATATCCTTTGCACCATTTTGGGTTTGTCAAACAATTTTGGCTCAATAAACATTAATTTCCAAGTGTTTTTATTTTCAGAAAATATTTATGTTAGCCTTCTTTATATACTGTGCCATATGAAAAGTGTGATAACCTATATTTTTGAAACGGTTGATGATAGAGCAAAACCAATATAATTTTTGGAATCAGCGCCCCGAAATCATTAAGAAACGACAGAAAAATCACAATAAATAGAAATCTTTTTCAAATTTTGTTCCCCAGTGTAATTCATCTAAATAAACAAAATGATGTAATGGTGTTTTTAACTCCGCCTGGGAGTGGGCAAGCCAGCCCAAGTCTCAGCCGGTCCCAAGCCCGGAGAAAGAAGGAGGGTTGGCGGCAGGAAGGGCATCCGGCCGTAAAACCTTTGCCAAAACCTTATGAATGCAGATCCATTATAATAAGAGGAACAACAAAAGTAACGGAAATCTCCAAGAAGGCACAGGAAAAGAGATTGAGATGGTATGGGCATTGGGCATGTCCAGAGGAGGGAGGAGGAGTATGTGGGACGACGGATGCTGAGGATGGAAATTCCAGACACGAGAAGAAGAGGTAGACCTAAGATGAGGTGGCGGGATAGACTGAAGAAAGATAGTGATAAGGGACTGGAGGAAGAGGTGGCTCAAGACAGAAGTGAATGAAGAAGAAGGATCTGCAACAGCGACCCCATATAGAAGTGGGTTAATAAGGCTGCGGAAGAAGATGTAATGGTGTTTTATTTAATTCTTTTGGTTGTGTATATATAAACGATATTATTATTTAATTATCTGTACACCAAATGGCTGATTACGCCTTCTAAACCGACTGACGGATTTCTAAGCGAACTGTCAAGAATATATGCTTTAATTAAATAAATAGCGCAATCTGGCAACTCAACCCTAATAATGTACACCTGATCAAGCCATTTACCCCTTCTAAGCCAGATTAAGCCTTCTAAGTCGACTGGCTGCTTAGGACCTTATAAGACAGCGGGCGCTGGGTGAACTCTCATTATGCGTCTGGCTGGAGCCAAGCGAACACCTCTCTCTCCTTCTTAGGTTATGTTTCCCTTTGGGGATGAGGCCGTCCCAACTTCTCCCCCAAAGACCCTCCTCCTTCTCTTTTCTCTCCCTCTCTTAGGTTAGGTATACCCCTTTAGAGGGTGAGGTCGTCCCAACTTCTCCCCAAAGCAAAGGGGTTACGTGGGTTCCCCCAGCTTCCTGGGGGAATTCCCCTCCCTCTTTGCAACACTGATCAACATTTGCAATTGCATTGCACTTGTCCATTTTGAGGGCATACTATTCATCCCAATCTCATATACGTTCCCACTCCCATCAGTTAGACCACCCAATTAAATCTAATAACTTTTCAATAATTGCTAAAGCCAATAAACACAACCTACCCCTCTTAGAAACAATACTCATTTTTAAGCATAAACCGGGTATAAATCATCATACCCCAGTCCATAACCTCAATATTCTTCAATAAAATTTCCTTTACCTGCCTACCGACCAACTAACCAACCAAGTTAGTGCCCTTCAACAAATTCTTTACACTTTTCTCTGCTGTGTCTGTGATAGAGTAACTTGTACCTGATTTGTTCCTTTTAAGGTTTTATAGATTTTAATATTTTACATTCTAAACTTTCCATAATAGTGGGACGGCCAAAAATTGAAAAGTCCTCTAGAAAAAACTTAACGGCGTTTTTTGTTAATGGCAGGCACCCACCTTAGATAAGTAGTATTGAGGATGCCAAACAAGATGTGGGTGGATGCCACTCTCAATTTTGGGTTTGAAGGCCCCATACAAGGTTACAAAAGTCTAATTCTCAAAAATTCCGAATTTTTGCATTTCAGTGGTGGCTCTATGTAACAACGTGTTAAAGGTGTATCATTAGCACATAAAGCATATTTTTGTGCTTTTATGGATAATAATTGAATGTAACTATGACTGGATGTCTTTATTTCCATTAAAACTACATTTAGCATGCTGGGTGAGGTGCGCATGTGCCTACTACTACCATAGTATAAGTAATAGCATATTTTCACATGTTGAATATTTTCACTGCACTGGCTGGCCAGACATTGGTTTGGTATATGCAATTAAAAGAGTGCAGACAGTGCCAGCTGGTAAAATAATAATAATAATAATACTGCTAAAGGATAGGTATGTTTCGAATTGTTTCAATATATCTGTGGCTACTACATACTGCCATTCCCACTTGTCTTTGCAGATAGGGAGCTCATCAGCAATGAACCCTGTAGCTGTCATCAAGCGCAAGAAGAAACGTCAGGATGTCAGTGAGGATTGTTGCTTCTTCTGCCAAAGAAGCGCTGCTGACCTGCGCACAGCATCAGCAGAAGGAAAAGCAAGAACTATGACTGTGGGCGATGAGAGAAAGAACCTGGGAGATACCTACTATCTTGATGTTTTACAAAGACAGGAAAGTCATTCCAAGGATGATTTCAATGCATTGGAACTCAAGTGGCATAAATCATGCTACTCTTTATTCACCTCTGAAGGCAAACTCAAAAGGCTGCGAAGTCAGCAGCAGACCGTGGGTGCATCGGCGACCACAAAAAGTGCAGGTTCTCAGGCTTTTCCCCCAAAGCGTAGACGTTCAACACCAGTGATTGACTGGACCCTCTGCATGTTTTGCCAAAAGAAGACCACAAAGAAACTGCACAGGGAGGAGACAATGAAGAAGTCAGATGACTTGATCCAGCGTGCCAAACACGACCCTGTCATGAGCATACCGTTGTCAGCGGTGAGTGATGTGATTGCAGTTGAAGGCTGCTATCATCTGGCATGTTTGATGACATTTGAGAGACGTACTAGAAAACAAGCGGTGTCAGAGGAGCAGCAAGGGCCTGGAAATGAGTGCATGACGAAGCTGTGCAAAGACTTGACAGTAGGCCTGTCTTGGTCATGTATACGACATGGGAGACGTCTGGGACAGATACGAGAGTATGTGTAATGACACCGGCATCATCGTGAAATACTCCAGGAGAACAACGTTCTACGAAGATGTTCAAAGGCTGCTTGGATCAAACGCCAGCTATGTACGCCCATTGTCAAGGGGCCGCTGCTGATTTGCCCTGGAGAGAGCTCAGATTTCATCATCTCCAAAGCACTGGCTAAGTCTTGTGAACAAGGTCCTGTCAACTCTGAGTCAGAGTCTACTGAAGATGAAGATGCTGATGTCCGCATGTGTGCCACTAGCAGCATATTCCAAGATATGGTACACGTGGCTCTGAAGGTTCGAAAAGATCTTGAAACTCCTGGACACTCCGAGACATGGAAAGGTCTTGATCAGGAACATGTTGATCGCGTTATACCCGACAGTCTCTACCTGTTTCCACGATTGCTCTTTGGGGGAATGGATACTGTGGATGAGGGAAGTGAAAAGAACCAGAAAGTGAAGCAGAGCGTGTGTAGCATTGCCTAGGACATAGTCTATGCAGTTTCCAACCGACGAAAGTTGACACCAAAGTATGTGGGCTTGGGGTCTTACCCTGCACCAAGCCACCCGCTCAGAAGCACTCCTAGATCTGTTCCACGCTGCAAATCACACTATTGGTATCGACACTGTAAGAAGGATAGACACCACCATCGCTCAGAACATCCTGGAGAGGTATGCTGAAAATGGATGTGTCTACATCCCTGACACCATCGTCAAAGAGAGAATGATTCACTGCTCTTGTGACAACATAGATGTCTTGGAGTCAACCTTAGATGGGAAGAACACCTTCCTCATCACTCAACTGATGATGGTATGGCAGAGAGGCCCCCCCTCCACAGCAGAGTCATGGCCAAAAGGGTGGCAAGCACAAGAGATCGAAATCTATCAAACCTGATGACCTACAGGAGTTCCAAAGGCTGGACCAGGCTACCCTCCCATCTGGCAAGAGGCCATCTCCTCCTGGCTACGACACTGACATAGACGACTTGTCACCTGAACCTGAGAGGGACCGGGCACGTGCCAAGTACTTGGCGCTGGGAGGTGTCTGTCAGCACTGCGGATCCACCAGTAACGACCGCAGGGCTGTTGCCAATCCTGCAGGCACCAGCAGATGACAATGACACCATGACCACCGTCACCAATCGCTTCATGGGAATTTCTAAGTATGTCAGCCAGAAGTACACCATCATTACTGCTGATCAGCCTCTGTACAGCAGGGGTAGGGAATTAGTCTGGGCAAACTCGAAATTTTCCAACCTGGTCTTGCACATGGGAGGCCTCCATATCTGCTTCAACTTTCTGAAAGCCATTGGTCAACACATGGAAAGTGTGGGACTTGATGACTTATTGACAGAGGCAGGTGTGTACGCGACTAACACCACTGAGACAATGCTGGACGGCAAGGCCTACTACCGAACTGTGAGAGGTCACCAGCTTACGTATGAGGCAGTGTGGCGCATGAAGTGGCAGATGTTTGAGTCATGGCTGGCTGCAACTGGCAACGGAGATGAGAACGTCAAACAGCTTGCCCTCAATGTTGCTTCGCTTTTCAAAGACAGAGCTGACATAGATGAGATGCGCGATGCTGTTGACAACTTCTTAGACGTTTTGGCAGATGAAAAATTCCATAGTCTCATGGACAAATTCAATAACCAGCACTCTGAAAATCCCAAATTCATGCTGTGGTCATCCTACATGGAAATGGTAGAGATCCTACTGGCCTTCATCAGAGCTCAGAGAGATGGCATGTGGAGTCTCCACATAGAAGCCTTTGCTGCAATGCTGCCTTGGCTAACTATCTATGACCACACAGACTATGCACGTTAGGGGCCAGTCTACTTGGCTGATATGAGAGGGCTTGAGAAATCAACACCAGAAGTTCATGCAGAGTTCTGTAATGGGAATTTTGTCGTCAAGAGGACGGCGAAGCGCTTCAACCAAGTTCCAGCTGATCAGGCAACCGAATGGATAAATCGTACATGTAAGATGCACAATGATATCATCGCATCACAAAGAATGACCAAGCATGAGACAGGTTCTGCATCACATGGTCAGAGCGGTCACGCATCTCTCAAGACACAAGATGCCTCTTCAATCTTCAAGATGATGATGGGGAAGCCACGTTAACTCGGGATGACAGTCTGCCTTCTCGCACTAGGCGTGACGCTCATGATGTCATGAAGCTAGTTCAGCAGTTGAAGCAGTTTAACGTCTTCAGAGTTCACGTGAGTGAAGCAGGAGATACAGATACCGCCACTAACATCCCACTTATTTCACTGGCAGCCAAAGACACTACACCCACAGATGTTGTGGAGAACCTGCTGCCAGCTCAGGATCGAGGAAAGCAGCATGTAATCGGCTTCATGAAGGAGAGACTGACTGAACAGATCTACAGATCTACAAAAGCTAAGGCTAACAAAGACCCTAAGATCCACTCTAAGGTTAGCCTGAGAGAAAGGGGATTAAGAGAAGAGAATAAGGAGTTAAGTAAGTAGCAACACCTATCACCCGTGGGTTAACATCATTCAGAAAAAGAGAAAAAAGACTCACCATCATCATCCGCCGGCCACTGCCGACAAGTCAGTAAAATAGTCGGAGAGAATAGGAAAGATTGCAGAACGGTCTTCTACTCCATAGGGAGGTAGAGCCCACTCTGCCGGAAAAAGATGAAAAGAAGTAAAATAAGAACGCCTACAAACCATGCAATACATTCTTAACTCAAGAACAACACATTCTTAACTCAAAGCAACACATTCTTCCAGCTGTTGCAGACCGATCCTCCACTCCATAGGGAGGTAGAGGATGCAGCCCACTCGGCTGGAAAGGCGTGAAAGATGAAAAGAAGTAAAATAAGAACGCATTACAACACATTCTTAACTCAAACACTATCATACCATGCAAGCATGCAAACTACAGATATGCAATAAAGAGAGAAGAAAAATAAGTATACAGAATAAAAAAAAGTGGGTTAATTTACTCAACAAGCTACAACTAAGTTCCTGTTAGTCTAAATTTTTTTTTTTTTTTTGCTGGCATATATCACGCTGGCATGTCACAAGCTGTCATTAGACGTCAACAGACTCATTCCCGATTACGACCCCGAGAGCTCCTGTTGCCAATTGTTTTTTATTTTAAACAACATTAATATTTTTAAAATGTCTATCTAGACGGTTTTTAAACACATTAACGCTGGTAGAGTTCACGACGGGCACGGGAAGATTATTCCATTTATCAACTACTTTAAACGTGAAGAAGTTTCTAGCGATATTAGTAATGAAACGCCTGCCACGCAACTTAAATCCGTTATTACGAGTATTGCTATTATCGAAAGTGAACAGTTTGTCAAAATTTACGTTATCGATGTTATCAACGATTTTGAAAACTTCAATAAGCTCCCCCCTTAATCTCCTAGTTTCGAGTGAATGCAAGTCTAACTCTTTAATCCTATCTTCATAAGGCTTGTTGCGCAATGACGGAAGTAGTTTCGTGGCACGACGCTGAACCCTTTCTAACCTATCAATAACCTCACGCAAATACGGGCACCAAAACTGAACGGCATATTCTAAATGAGGCCTGACTAGGGACTTGTAAAGGGGCAATATAATATCCTTCGATTTAAATTCGAAATTACGCGCTATGAAGCCTAACATCCTATTAGCGTTTGTGCAAGACTCCAGGCACTGGTTCCTAACTTTTAAATCCTAAGATACGCGTACGACTAAATCTGCTTCCTCGTTAACGCTCGCTAACTCTCTAAAATCCATCGTGTACGTGTAATTATTGTTACGAGAACCTATATGCAAATCTTTACATTTGTCTATGTTAAATTGCATCTTCCACTTATCCGTCCAGTCCATAATGTTATTTACATTGTCTTGGAGCCTATTTCTATAGTCCTCGTTAACAACCTTACCGCCTATTTCAGTATCGTCCGCGAATTTTGACACGTTACTAGTCAATACTACATCTTTGTCGTTAATGTAAATTACGAATAGCAATGGGCCTAACCAACCACCCCGATTCACTACCATTAACAACGACCCTCTGTCTCCTAGCACGAAACCATTCTTCTAACCAGTTAGCTACCTGACCGCGTATACCGTGCGCTTTAACCTTCGCAATTAATCTTCTATGTGGAACTGTATCGAACGCCTTTTTAAAATCAGCCGCTCTATGCCTATCGTATTCGTGCACTATTTCGTTATAAAATTCTAACAACTTAGTTCAACAAGATTTATGGCGTCCAAACCTATGCTGACTACTATTAATCAAATCTCGACTTTCTAAGTGATCGATGATACGATCCCTAACGACGGATTCAAATAGTTTACCGACATCTGACGTCAAGCTAATGGGCCTATAATTGCTAGCTACTGTGCGGTCGCCTTTTTTAAAAATGGGCGTGACGTTAGCTAATTTGAAGTCTTCAGGGATAATCCCCGTTTCGAGTTACTGATTAAAAATCTTCGTTAAGGGGCCTACGATAACGTCTTTCAAATCTTTCAAATGTCTGGGATAAAAAGCGTCAGGGCCTGGAGCCTTGCTAACTTTTAGCCTATCGATATAATGCGCAATCTCACAGTTATTTCATCCAAAATAGTCTCGCTACTAAATGGAACGATATCGTCCACGTCGGGGACATTATTTACGTCTTCTATGGCCAAAGCGCCGTTAACATCCACTAGAGGGCCTATGTTATCTTTTATCGGCTTACGATTATTGACGTATTCAAAAAACTTTTTTGGATTATGTTTACTATCCACAGCTATAAGTATCTCTAAATTACGCTTAGCATTCCTAACTGATCTTTTAACCTGACGTCTAAGCTCGATATATCTATTAAAGTTAGCTGCCCTGCCATTGCGCTTATTAAGTCTATATGCTCTGTTACGCTCGTTTATGAACTTGCCTATTTCCCTCGTCCACCACTTGGGCCTACCATAATTTCTAGCGCGCTTGGGCCTACGAGGAATAAATTCCCTTTCAATATTCATAAAACTTTCTTTAAACGCCTCCCAATGCAAATTTGTGTCATTACCCAAAAATAAGTTATCCCAGTACACTACTCTCATCCTATCCGCAAAACTATCAAAATTATCACTACGAAAATCAGGGACTTCTATTACGTTACTATCCTTAGTGTTTTCTATCAATACCTTAAACCTAAGAATTTGATGATCACTACATCCTAAACTATCGCCTGCTCCTAAACCTTCGACTATATCTTCGCCGTTCATCATCACCACATCTAAAATATTGTCACCGCGCGTTGGTTCGGTAACCATCTGTCGTAAAAAATTATCGTTCATGAACTCAATCAATCTCAAACACTCCTCATTGCCAGTAAAAGTCTCGTAATTAACATTAGGGCAGTTAAAGTCTCCGACATATACTATTCCTATTGTCAATAAAGTTACCAAGAAGTGTGTAAAATCTAGTGTCGGTATCGAGGGGTTGAACGGGAGGTCTATAACCAACAACAAAATTAAAACTAATACTACGCGCCCTAACTTCAACGCATATCGCATTAATTGCTGCCTGAAAATCTATCTTAACCTCGATAGCCCTAAGGGAATTACGAATGTACAGCAAAACGCCGCCACCAATCCTATGTAACCTATCATTACTAAAGAGTTTAAAACCCGGTATATCAAGTTCCCCCAACAAGTCCCGAGTCACGGTATTTAACCACGTTTCAGTGATAGCAACTATATCGTAGTTGCCGGAATAAATTATCGCCTTAAATTCTTTTAATTTATTTCGAATACTATGCGCGTTACAATAAAAGACGTTTAAGTTATTTTTTACCACGGGTCGGCGTTTTAAACTATTTTTCACGTCGGGCCCGCGTTCCCGGACCCACAACGTTTAAAGAAGGCTTCGACCTATACAGCTTTCGTACGTTTTCGTCAATTAACCTACCTAGCCTAGCACTACCTATTTAATTAAAATGCGCCCCATCTTTTATAAAAAGGTTAGGATCACTGAATTCTGACCACAGCTTTACGAAGGGTACATTTTCCTCAGCACAAATCTTTTCTAATTTATTATTCAAAAATATCGTTTTAGACGTAATCCTAAGACCCAAACCGTGCCTAGGGGTAATACTTAGAACTAAAGACCTATCTGACCTCGCCTTTCGGGACCTAATTAACCCCCTATATCTCTCCAAAAGGTCAGGCACTCTCGTATCGGGCCTATACGAATCGTTGCCCACTACCATCGTCACCATCATCGAGTGACGGGAGGCAACGTCAATCTTATCCACTTCGTCTCTAACTCTGTTAACCCTGGTCCCTGGGAGACAGACCCTCCTCCTCTTGGTTGGATGTCGTTCAACGAACTCTGTGTCCATATGGCGCACTAAAGAGTCCCCAATTAAAATAGTTTCCCCCTCATTCACGTCCCTTTCCAAATGGGCGAAAGAGTTCGAAACCTTGATAGGGGGGGATTCCTCTCACCTAACGTACGCGGCCTAGCTCCACCCTTAACTTCTCTAAATCCCTCGCCCTCTACTAATCTCGGACCAACCTTAACCCCTTCCTCAACTCTATCCAACCTTCCCGATAAGCTCCCTAAACTAGAAACTATGTAGGTTACGCACCTCACCCTTCAAATTACTAACGTCTTCAACGTTAGTATTGGTTCGGCTTTCGTCAACCGTAGCCAGGGCCGTTTCTAGCCATTAGAAGGCCCTAAGCAGTATACCTATTTGAGGCCCCACCCCTCCATCCACCAACTCACGCCTTACTACATCACCTCAGGACACATACAAAAAATGGCTGTTAATAAAAAAAAATTATGAAACAATTTTAATGAAACATTTATGTCCAAAACAACAAATATGTACTTTCAGAAGACAAACAGAAAAAATACTCTTCATGAAATTCCTGAAAATTAGCTTATACATTATTTAGAATAAATGACACAGAACTATGTATAAAAAAATAATGCAATTATCAACTACCAAACAATTACTAACTCTACGATACAATCGTGTAATAGCTAACAGTTATACAGAACAGTTTGTATCTTCAAAATTTTTGCCTCCTAGATTTTTTCTGGGCAAAATCATCAATAACATCACCATATGAAATCTCCCTGCCAATGTCCTGGTTGATACTTATGATGCGAAGGCCACTGAGGAGATCCTGCCCCATTGATGATCTGAGGTAGTTCTTGATTAGCTTCATCTTAAAGAAGCTCCTCTCGGCTGACGCTACTGTTACAGGTAGAGTGCAGGCAATTCTTAGTGCAACCCAGAGATTGTGGTATAGTTCCTCCAGTTGCTTCTGATGAAAGAAGGAGAGAAGCTCCAATGCAGTCATGTTGTGTGGAGGTAAAGTCGGCAAGTTCTTAATTTCGAGGGCCAGTTCTCTTCCATCAATGTCAGAGTCAGCTCTAGAGCTCAGTATCTTAGAGAGCTTTTCACACTTGCAGGACAAGTCTTCATTATTCATTGTGCTGAAGTTTAGGAGAACCCCAAATATGTCTATGAAAAAACTATATAGGGCTATGGGTTGATTGCCTGATACCTTCATCCGTTGGAAATTTCCAGCAGATTTGAGCGGAGAGTTACCGACAAAAGCTATGTTTTTTCGTTAGAGAGTTATGAATATGTAGGTCTTTAAAGGACCTCTTTATATTTAATTGTTTATGGTAATTTTAGCGTCGGGATTTTAGATGCCTATATGTGGACGAAAAGAAATTGTCCCACCTTATTTTTTGCTGGGTCTTAGTTTCCTTCGATGTAGGACGTCACGATCTTTTTCGGTGTAGGGCCGCCACGATGGAGCTACGCGATGAGTTAACTTGATGTAATTAATATAGGCAGTCACTATATAAACACTTGAAGGTATAGGCCTATCCTTTTTTTTGTTTTTAAGTTTATTATAAGGAATTCATTCAGAAGTTTAGGGAAGACAAAAGCACATCTTCCCTGTTTAAAGCGTTCGCTGTACATCAGTAGCTCCGAGAGCCGTTCCTATTCGCGTTGTATTTTCATTATTTGCTGATCTGGCAAAGTTTTGTTTGGTCTACTTCTCTCTTGAAGACTAAACAATAAAGTGGGTTTTCTTGTTGCTATGTGAGGCTCGATGCATACATACCGGTTCTTTGTACGTATGGCAATTATTTCATTCCCAATAGGCTATGTCGCCAATCCCGAGGCAATTTTGTATAGATATTTAATTCAATTAATTAATAATTTATATTTAATTATGAAACAAAGGTACTACATATGATACTATGTTGTGAGCGCGTATAGTTTTTCCATAATGTCCCTCACATCATCTAATGTTTTGAATCTCTCATTTATTGACCCGATGGCACAATCCACCACCACATTGAAAAATTTGACTTCCAGCCTCTTTAAGGCTTCTGTAAATGGTTCGTCAGGAGCTTCGTAAGCAAAGTGCTTTTTTTGTGGATCTGAGGCTCTTCTCTTTCAGCACAGCCTCCACATTCATTTCTTCACATATGTCCCTAGCTACGACTTGTGCTGCAACAAAACCTGTGTTTCTGTAGCTGGTGAGTGAGTCTTTTGTTTTTGTGAGGAGGTTGACTGCCACATCAAACTGCATTGTAGGAGACTGCAGAAGTTTGCTCACATGGTTAACTGCATGAAAAATATCATACCATACTACTGTGCAAATCTGAAAGCGATAAGACCCTACCTCCTCTGCAAGTGCTTGTGCTTCAGTCCTGGCTATGGCATCTGTAGCATTGTTTCTGACTTCCAACAGGGCCTCTCTGATGCTGTGGCTCTGGTATCGAACAGCCTCAATGCTCTTAAGCCGGCTCTCCCACCTGGTTTCACTCCAAGACTTGAGTGTTATGTTCACGTGCTTCTTTAGGATTGTCCATCTCTGTGTAGCTGCTGCAAAAAGGTTGTACAATTTTTGTACGTTGCCAAAGAAGCTGATGGCATCTGTGGAAGCTTTAGCTGCATCAGCCACTACAAGATTCAGAGTGTGAGCCCCACATGGAACATAGAGTGGACGACAGTTCTTCTCTAATAACCTTGCCTGAACACCTTTGTTCTTGCCCTTCATGTTCGCTCCGTTGTCATATGACTGTCCTCTGCAGTCATCAAAGTGAATATTCAGTTCATCTAGTCTCTTTAGAATCAGAACTGATAAACCCAGGCCCGTACTTTTTGAAGCCTCAAGAAAGCCCAAGAAGTATTCTTTTATTTCTGGTACTTCACCCATTTTAACAGTTCTGATAATAATCGACATTTGTTCTTGGTGGCTTATATCTGGAGTGCAGTCTAAAATGAGTGAGTAATATTTAGCTTCTTTTATTTCTGCAACAATGGCATCCAAGATCTTTCCACTAATGGACCCAATGAGCTCATTTTGAATGATGTTTCCTAGGTAACTTGAATGACTATATTGGCCACTTTCGACTCTGCTGATGTGTTGTTTCATCACTGGATCAAATTTGGCAAGCAGCTCAACCTCCTTCAAGAAGTTGCCATTGTCTCGATTGTACAATGTAGAGGAAGACCCCCTGAAAGCAAGGTTTCTCTCTGCCAGTGATTAGATTATACTTACAAGACGTGTGAGAACATCTCGCCAGCGTCTTCGCTCTACCTCCATTAATGACATTTCACTTTGGTCAATGGTCCTCCCAGTTTTTAGCCGCAGTTCCAGATCCTTCCATGTTGCCATGTTATCTGTATGTTCTGAACTATTTTCATGGCCTTTCAGAAGCGAACCAACGTTTATCCAGTCTGAAAGTCCATCCGTAATTGGTTTGTACGACTTCCTTGAAAACAACTTGCAGCAGAAGCAATAAAGAGCATCATTCCTTCTAGAGTACATCAGCCAGCTTCGTTTTATTTTTTCCCAATTAATTAATGTTCTGTACATGTAATGGTGATGAACGCTTCTACCGTCCTCTCTTTTAGGGAATGTGAAGTCTGGACTGATTTGAAGTGGTCATCGAGACACCAGATCTGTCTTCAAGGCATCTGACAGGACAACTGGCCAGTTATACGGATCAAGCGGTGGGGCAGATCTTGGTTCTTGTTGCTCAGAAGAAATGCCTGTGTGTGGTGTTTGAAGCTGAACAGAAGATGGGCCACTTGTTGGTTCATCAGGCTCTACTTCTACTGGTGTTTGAGGTTGCATAGAGGATGGTCCTGCTGTTGGCTCATGATGCTCATTAGGCTTTGCTGAGGATGGCTTTTCCAAATATTTCAGTAGTGCTCCTGAGAAGAACATAACATTACATATTCTGTTAATTTTTGCTAAAATACTCTTTCTTATCTTGTTTGATAATTTAATTGATCTGCGTGAACAGAATTTGAGGTGATGTGATCCATTAAATTTCACATTTCGAAATATTATATTACAGAGACTAGCTTACTCTACACGATTCCTGAGCACTTGCATAGCTTGATGGTCTACCTAACCTAGTTGCCTGAACTGTAATCATAAGAATATACAAGTGTCACATCTCACCTGTGCTACTGGAAAGCTTCTCCTCCTCTATTTTCTTCTTTTTCCGTTTTTCAGCTCCTGATGGATAATGTCGTTTCATTTTCCAAGATGCACGAAGTCACATCTAGTTAACCACAACTAATCTGCTAAATAATAATAATCATGATAATAATGATGATAATAATAATAATAATAATCATAATAATAATTGTTATAATTGTAACGTTAATCAAATACATTCAAATAACACTGGGGAACAAATTTTAACTTTTGTTTTGTTTCTTGGACGTGAACAGGTCGGTCTTATAGGATTTGTTCCGCTGATTCCGAATATAGCCGTAGAATTTCTCTATCACCCAAGGTTACTGAGAAATTTGTATTTTAATATTTATTCAAAAAGTGTATAGAAGTTAGTAAAAATACTTCATAAAAATTATATTAGTGGCAGATTGGCATTTAAAATATTCTTCTTAAAACTTCTTTGTCACTGATTTTCTCTTGTAGTTTTCATTAGGAGCTTCTCGCATCAATGTCCAGCAGTAATCAGCTAACATTGCCGGATCCCACCTCCCTTGGTAGCGTTTCTCCATAGTAGCTATATCTTGGTGGAACCTTTCTCCATGCTCATCGCTTACGTCGCCGAGGTTTTCAGGGAAGAAATCTAAATGGGAGTGCAAGAAATGGATTTTTAGACATATTACATCCCAATAACCTATATGCTTCAATCATGTCCTGCACTATTTTTTCATAGTTAGAGGCTTTGATGTTCCCTAGAAAATTTGTGACAACATTCTTCATGACCTCCCATGCCACTTTTTCTTTTCCTCTCAAGGCATCATCAAACTTTTGATCTTTCATGAGCTCTCTGATTTGGGGACCAACAAAGATCCCTTCTTTTATCTTTGCATCGCTAAGTCGTGAAAACTTTTTCTTCAAATATTTGAATGCCTCATCTTCCTTGTTCATTGCTTTGACAAAATTTTTCATGATGCCAAGTTTGATGTGAAGTGGCGGTAAGTATATTTTCTTGGGGTCAACTAAGGGTTCATGAGACACATTCTTCAGTCCTGGGATACATTTTTGACGAAGTGGCCAATCCTTTACAAAATAATGCGAATCTCTGGCTCTGCTGTCCCATTCACAAAGGAAGCAGCAGAACTTCGTATAACCGAGCTGCATTCCCAGAAGAAGCGCGACGACTTTTAAATCCCCACATATATACCAACGAAACTGGTCTTAATTAATCTGCTGAAGGATGAGTTTCATATTTTCGTAAGATTCCTTCATGTGGACAGCGTGCCCTACAGGAATGGAAGGGTATTTATTTCCATTGTGAAGTAGTACAACTTTGAGGCTTAGCTTCGAAGAGTCAATAAATAAACGCCAATCTTCAGATTTGTGCTCATGACCGAGAGCTAACAGCAGTCCATTTACATTATTACAGTAGCATAAACCACCTGACGAGGAGAAATACTGCATCAGATCTTTTTGGCGAGTGCGGAACGCCGATATGCTTGTATCTTTTGCCAGCAAATTCCATTCACGTAACCTGGAGCTCAATAACACTAGGGAACAACATTTTTGTTTCTTGAAAACTATTTGGTGTTTCTTATAGACCTTTTGATGCTAATTCCAAATATGGTTTCAGAATTTTTCTATCACCCATAGTTTTCGAGAAAATAATATTTCCATTTACTCAGAGTTTTCCCAAAATATTAGTTAAAATTAAGTGTACTAATTTAATTTTACTTTCTTTTTTTCCAGGTTAACTATATTTAATAGTACTTTTTGCATTAAAAAAATATAGCTATTTAAACAAACAGATTTTTAATAAAAAGAAAGAAATTTTTTTCAAGTTTTGCTCAAATTTTAAAATTTTTCATAGTAGAAAAAATTGGTTTTTCATTCCAAAAAGTTTTCCGTGATTTCAATAATTTTCCGCCAGCATGAATCGAAACTGTATTAATCCCAGAGATACATTTTGCTACGTATGTGGAGAACTGACCATAATGGCACAGAGGAAGACGATGACCCCACTCGTGAAGAAGGCTTACGAACTTTATTTTGGATGTAAGGTAGGCGACCAAGACAAATCCTGGGCACCTCATATCTCATGCATTTCCTGTGCCGTCACTCTTAGGGGTTGGATTAAAGGTACCCGCAAATCTATGCCATTTGCCATACCAATGATTTGGAGAGAGCCCAAGGATCACCTAACGGATTGCTATTTTTGTATGACTAACGTTTCAGGATTCTCTGCCAAAAATAAACATAAAATTCAATACCCAAATCTGGGGATGGGACAATTCGACGTGGCCGACTCGATGTCAGGACAACTCGATGTCAAGCCAAGTCGATGCCAGGCCAAGTCGATGCCAGGCCAAGTCGAAGCATATTGTGCTTTATTATCTTTTAAGGGTATTTTAAGAAGAAAAAGTAAAGCATAAAAAATAATTAAGGCTAGGTAAGGTAGGTAAGGTAGGGTAGGTAGGGTAGGTAAGGTTAGTAAGGTAGGGTAGGTAGGTTAGGTTAGGTAGGTTAGGTAAGGTTAGGTAAGGTAAGGTAAGGTAGGGTAGGTAGGTTAGGTTAGGTAGGTTAGGTAAGGTTAGGTTAGGTAAGGTTAGGTAAGGTAAGGTTAGGTAAGGTAGGTTAGGTTAGGTAAGGTTAGGTCTTGGCTTCAGACTCGACTACAACACTGTTTGGCATCGACTTGGCCTGGCATCGACTTGGCTTGACATCGAGTTGTCCTGACATCGAGTCGGCCACATCGAGTTGGGTCGCATCGAGTCGGCCACATCGAATCGTACCCAACCCCCAAATCTTGCATCTGCCATGAGACCAGTACTACATGACGATGATAACCCAATTCCAACTCCCCCAAAGTCATGGACACTGGATGAAGAGTCTGAAGTTGAACCAATGGAAATTGATGACACTAAAGATACAGACTTTCAGCAACCTGAATCAAATAAACCACGTATGATAACGCTGGTTATGCTGAATGATCTCGTGAGAGATTTGGACCTTCCGAAAAAGAAAGCGGAATTACACTGGTCAACAAATTTTAAGGAATTTTTGGTATCTTTAATGAAAGTAGCCGATTCTTATGTATTTTTGCATGCTGAATTTGAAAATGATAGTGAAATTGTTTAATTAGTTCGCGTTTTTAAGATATCATGGTAATTATTGTGTAAGTACTGGTAAAAATTTATCCCACAACATATATGTATTTTAAGGAGCACACTCACTTCAATGTCGTTTCCTCTTGGCCTGTCTCTTGTACTCTGACTGTGTAGTGTCTCTTATTACTGACCAGCAGAAATCAGCCAGCATAGATGAATTCCACTTGCCCTGGTAACGTTTCTCAAGAGCTGAAATCTGCTGATGAAAACGTTTCCCATGTTCGTCACTTACTTCACCAATGTTTGCCGGGAAAAAGTCGAAATGGGAATGGAGGAAATGAATTTTTAGAGACATGTTACATCCCATTCTTTGGTACGCCTTCAACATATTATCCACCAATTCATCTGCATTTGGAGCTCTGTTGTTTCCAAGAAAATTTTGCGACACTGACTTGAACGAGACCCAAGCTTCTTTTTCTGCGCCCTCCAAAAGTGTCTCGAAATGTTCATCTTTCATCAGATTTCGTATATGAGGACCAACAAATATGCCTTCCTTGATTTTTGCCTCACTGAGTCGAGGGAACTTCTGGAAAAGATACTTAAATGCCTTTCCATCCTTATTGAGTGCCTTCACAAAATTTTTCATAAGCCCTAACTTAATATGTAACGGTGGTAGAAGTATTTTGCTTGGCTCTACTAATGGCTCGCACGAAACGTTTTTCACACCTGGCACTAAACGTTCTCTTAGAGGCCATTCCTTCCTTTCATAATGCTCTGACCTAGCACGGCTGTCCCACTCACAAAGGAAGCAGCAGTACTTCGTGTAACCCTGCTGGAGACCAAGTAACATGCCGACCACTTTCAAATCACCACATATGCTCCATTTGTGAGCGTTGTAGTTTATGTGGTGAAGCAGATATTGCATATTTTCATATGTCTCCTTCATGTGGACAGAATATCCAATTGGAATGGCAGCTTTTTCGTTTTTGTTATGAAGTAGTACAGCCTTAAGGCTTAGCTTAGAGGCATCAATGAACAACCTCCATTCGTCATCTCTGTATGTTATATTTAGCGCATTCATTAAACCAACAACATCTGTACACACCACGAAGTCACCATGTTTGATGAAGAAAGTCTCCAACGTGGATTGCCTAGTGCGGTACATGGATATTTGGACATCATCATGAAGAAGATGCCACTGTTGAAGGCGTGAGGCGAGCAATTCTGCCTTAGACTTCGGTAAGTCCAAATCTCTGATGAGGTCATTCAGTTCGTGTTGGGTGATTTTATGCGGTTCTGTAGACAGTTCACTGGGCACAAAGTCGGTATCTTGTGATGTTGTGGGATGTGCAATGTCTTCATCTGTACTCGTTACAGGATGCTCTTCGTCATCCAAATCGAGGGTGTCTGAGGAGGTAGGAGGATTGGGCACAGGTATGTCTTCGTTATGAGGCACAGGTCGAATGGCGGATGGAACATTAGGATACTTGAGGGTCCATTTTTTCTTCTTACTAATTCCACGTAATGGCGGAACCATGCAGAATAAACAGTCATCCACGTGGTTACTTTGTTCCCTCCACACGACGGGGATGCCGAAGCCCATTGACCTCGGTTTCCCATTGTACCACTCAAGTAATGTAGTTGCACATGTAATGCAGCATATATACGGCGCCCACGTTTTGTCCTGATCTCCTAATTTGCACTTAAAATAAAGGTGGTACGCTTTCTTGATGGCAGGTGTTAACGTCTTCTTTTGCGATTTTAATGTTACTTTGCCGCAAATATAGCAAAAGTTATTTGAGTCATTAACGCATTTACGTGGCATTTTGCTTATAACGTCAATGAGAAACTGATCGCAAGATTACGCTTTAACACGCACTACACTCTATATGTCATGAACTAACCACAGGTGCAAATTACGAGGAAACACTACAAAAGCACTATGTCAAAATGTGAAATAACGTGTCACCACAACAAGCGTCACTCTAGAACTGAGCTAAAGGGATTTACGATGTACTCAAGTTGGCGCCAGACAACGAGGTTGCCAAACGAGCACATTCTACAGTGTTGCCATATGTTATGCTTCAATGATATATTCATTTCAATTGGGAAATAATGAAAACAGGGCACCCGTGTATCTTCTAAACGCGAACCAATCATGCAAAATGAAGGTCATTTTCGGATTCAGCGACGTCGAATTACTAAAGAAATGATGGTTTCATCGAAGATACATTTTGGCTGTTGATTAGTGTGATGAACATCCTGATAGCTCAGCACACCATAAGCTCAGAGGTTCCAATCTCTGATCTAAAGACCTGTGTGATGATGGCCTTGCACTCGTAGGGTGTGTCAATTTTAGGAAGCAAAGTGAAATCTTTAGATTTTCAAAGACTACTAGTGACCAAATGATGCATTTTTATGTGCTAAATCGAAATATGGCTTTAAAATCTAGATTTGACCACTCCTAGCTATTTATATGAAGTTGAAATTTACGAAAAATCAACAATTTTTGCAAGTATTTTTTTTGTTGTATATAACTGCATTTTACATACATTACAAACAATTAAAGACATTTTGATTGTATTTCACTATTAAAACTTAGTAATATAGATAGGTTTCTTGAACTTTGCCAAGGATGTCATATATAACTACATTTTACATACATACAATTAAAGACATTTTGATTGTATTTCAGTATTAAAACTTAGAAATATAGGTAGGTTTCTTGAACTTTGCCAAGGATGCTATGTCTGCCTTGCTCTTGTTCCTGGACATGAACTCCCTACTGGCCACCTGGCCACTGATGTACGCCTCCCTCCTCTCTTGTGAGTAAACATGTTGTGCTGCTTCAGTTGTCATCCTTGCACACCTCTCTACTGACTTTGTGTGTGAGGGCCATGCAGGAACTTCCATTGGTCTATCCAGAAACTCCATGATTGCAGCAGTGGTGAGGGAGCAGGTCAGAGGAGGCTCAGTCACGCCAGAGTTCCAGCCAATAAGCTCCGAGAGTTTGGTGGCATCTGGGTTGATGTCAGGAGTCTTCCTGGTTCTGACACTGCAGTCTCCTACCTGTGTGTCCTCATCTCCTTCACCTCTGATTTCCAGTATCCTCTTCACTGCCTCCCTCCTCTCCTCCTCCACCTCACTGCACAGCATGGCTTGGAGCACAGCCTCAGAGTGTGCATGCCAGGCTGATCTCTTCACTGTAGGCATCACTATTCCTATCACCTCCTTCTTCTTACTTCTGAGCAGCCCCAGCTGGTACAGTACATGCCTGGGACCCTGCACCCAGCTGTGATTTAACTTGTTGAGCCAATTTGGCATGTAGACTCCCACTATGAATTCCACAATTATCCTCAGATTCTTCAGGTTCCTACCCTTCAGCCCATGTTTGGAAATCCACAATCTGCAGAACCTTAGAGCCGTGGTGACCCACCTACTGTGACAGACTGGCTCAATCTCCAGGAGAGCTAGACTCTGAGGTACCTCTCCCGATCTGATGGCAGTGATGATTCTGTAGCCATATGATTGGTCTGTGCTGAGGTCCTTGACTACCTCCTGACTGAGATGGGGTAGAGGAGGACCAACAGTGATCCTCGTGAAGTTTGGGTTGATCTCCAGCTCAGTGGCAGTGTCTAACATCTTCCCTAGGGGCCCAGGCCACTTGTTATTGCTCAATGTCTTGCCATCCAGTGCAGTCACCAGGTGTCTGAAACTCAGCTCCCCAGTGTGCAAGTCACAGACAATCCACAGCAACTTCCTGCTAAGCTTGGCCTCCACATAATGCATTACTTCTCCCTCCCAGCCAGTATTCACATTAGTACTGTCACCTCCTATGGCCAGAAGGGTCTGGTCTGCACCTCTCTCGCTTAGCCAGTTCGCAAGATGATCAGCAATGACCTCAGCATGACTTCTCTCCTCTGCAGCTTCCTCTGGTAGAAAATGCCATAAATATTTCCCACCTGGTTCATTGCACACTGTGTAGTGTTCTTCCTTAATGAGGCCAGGAAACTGCCTGTCACTTCCCTCAGCTTCCATCATCACTTTGATGTCATCTCTTTCCCCATCAAAGAAGATACAGGTGATGCCATTTTCCCTAATCTCTTCATCAAACTTCTTGACCAGCTCCTTAGTCAGTCTCTCCTGAGCTCTCCTCACCTTGTTGTGGTCAATCACCAGTGCTGTGTCAAACTCTGTGATAAGACCAGCATCAATCCAGGCAACAGCGGCACTCTCTGCAGTCTCTCTCAGTCTCAGCTAGCGAGAGCGATGTTGGTGATATCTTCAGTGTTGTATTGTCGCAGCCTCTGGTATGAAGTCTTCTTCCTTCTCTCTCCTCCCTGCCTCCTCCAGTACATCTCCAGTATCCTCCAACTCCATCTCCAGCAGTGACTCCTCCCTCAACTCCTCTTCTTTCTTGGCTGACTCAGGCCCGTAGCCAAGGGGAGGGCCATGGGGGGGGGGCAAAGCCCCGCCTGGAAAATAATATGCCCCCCCTTGGAAAACCAACCGCAACGGCGTTCCATGCTACAAAAAAGCCAAAGCCAACTTGTTTTACTTGCCTTTGAAAATAAGAGAACGAAGCAAATAGACATGTTTGAATTCCTAAAGAATTTCGGTAAAAAAACTCGCCGCATACAGTTATTCTAAAATTAAAAAAACTTACAAAGACTTTTATTTACACTAAATTTAGACTAAATATTGTATTCTATAACCCAATATGCCTATCTATATGTATCGGTTTGATCATTTTTTTATTTAGCCTATGGTGTTTTACTTGTTATAGTTTTGAGTGTAATTTTCTGCAGTCTATTTCGATATTCACAAAAAATGACAATAAATTTTTTCATTATCCCCCCTGTCAATTTCTCCGCCCCTCCTACTGATTTGGTCTGGCTACGGCCCTGGGCTGACTCCTCTGCCTTCCTCATCCTCTTCTCCTCGGCCTTCCTTCTCTGCTCCTGTCTCTGCAGCACTGCTTCCTATCTCCTGGTCTAAGGGTGATCAGCTAGACCCATCTGGTGTGCCCCCACACTTCCCACCTTTTCTCTCTCACCTTTAATGAAGGCAAGCTCCTGCACTGGTATTTTCTGCTCGCTCCTGCAGCTGCAGTCAATGTAAACCTCACTGTTGCAGACAGAGTTGCACCCAAGCTCACTGCAGCTCCTGATCACACAGTGACAGGTCAGGATGTCCACCAATTTGTCCAGTGTCACCATGGTCACTTTGACCTCTAGCTTCACATTGCCAATGAACACCTTCACTGCCTCATCCCACAGTGCCTTCACTTTAGCCCTGATCCTGACATCAGTGTTGATTACAGGTCCTGTGAATAGAACGTTGGCCTTTCTCCACTGAGCCAGTAGCCCTGGAACAATGCCGTTGTTAATCAGGTCATTAACTGGGTAGTTCCTCCTGTCTTCCTCACTCATCTCTCTCCTCAACAAACCATACTTCAGCAGATTTCTGGCTGTGGGCAGCAGCTCAGCAAGGGGAAGTTCCCTCCCATTCCCCACCAAATGACTAAGGTGACAACTTGATTTGCTTCGGGGTCTGATTTCTTTCTGACTCATCCTGTGGACCTGTGAATAAAAGAAATGTCATTGAAATTTGGATAGGCCTACTGATTACACTGGTATGCACATGAAATTTTTTTGTCTGCTGTGAGGGTTTTTTCAACTCATATTATATAATTCGACCATGCTGAATTCGAAAATGACATTTGTTTTCCTCAATCAGGTCAGGTGTTTTCTCTATTGGCCATTTATTATAAGTCCAATTTTATCCTCAAATTTATTGATTTTTTTAGCTTAAACACTGTAGATACGAGTAATATTATAAGAACACTCGTGAAAAATGAAAACATTGTGTGAATAAATACTTTTATTCATATAATGAATATGGAAAAAAGTTTATTGAGGAAGAAATGAAGTTTTTTTGGCTTTCCGTCTGTGTTTTTCTTCGGGCACGTCTCGCTTCAAACACCAGCAATAGTCCGCCAGCATATTGATATCCCAGTTTCCCTGGTACCTCTCTTCCATTATTTTGATATCTTGGTGAAATCGTTCACCCTGTTCCTTACTATAACCCCCGCAATTTTCAGGAAAATAGTCCAAGTGGGACCACAAAAAGTGCACTTTTATGGACATGCGCGACCCATGAGCTTTGAAAGCTTCCATCAAGTTTTCGACAACGGACTTGTATTCTGGACTTCTACGCTTGCCAAGAAAATCAGTGACAACTGATTTGAATGCCTGCCAGGCATTCTTCTCAGTTGGAGTCATTGCGTTTTCGAACTGATCAAAGTTCGAATTTGAGGACCATCAAAAACCCCAGCATTTAGTTTAGCATCAGATATATGAGGAAATTTACTCTCGAGATATCGGAATGCTGAACCCTCCTTATTCATTGATTTGATGAAATTTTTCATCAAGCCCCAGCTTAATATGAAGTGGTGGGAGCAAAATTGTTGTTGGTGGTACAAGGGGCACTGAAACGACATTATGCGACCCAGGTTCAAAATTCTCTCTGGATGCCCATTCACGCTGTGAATAGTGCTTCTCATCTGCTCGGCTATCCCATTTGCAGAGGAAACATGGGTATTTCGTGTATCCCCCTTGCATTCCCAATACAAATGCCACAATCTGAAAAAAAATGAAAATATTTAAAGAATTTAGAGAATTTGTTCTATCAGATAAAAAAATCTATGCATTGGACTGTATCACTTCTGTGGGGAAGTTAAGTGTTCTTATACGCTCTCAAATAACCTTTGGAAAAACAACATAGTCAATAGCAATAGTTTACTTATGATATTAGTATTACCTTCAAATCTCCACAGATCCTCCAGTTATGTTGGTCGTAAACGAGAGCAACCAGTAAAATTTTCATGTTATCGTAGCTCTCAGTAAGTTGTACGGAATGTGCTACAGGGACTGATGCAGCCCTATTCCCAATGTTGAGAAGTACTGCTTTCAAACTTCGTTTAGACGAGTCTAGAAATAGCCTCCATTCTGATGCGTTATATGGCAGGCCCAAGGATTCGATTAGCCCCTCAACATTGCAGCAGTACACTAAGGAAGAGGTATTTTCGTGCACTGCAAAAAACTTGCGGAATTCTTCCTCTCGTTTCCTATACCAGGAGAATGTTGTTCCCGGAGCCAGCAAGTTGTCCTCTCGAAGTCGTGAGCCCAAGATCTCGGCAGCTAATTTGGAAAGTCCTAAATCCCTGGTAAGATCATTAAGTTTGGCCTGGTTGAGAGGCCTCGGCTCATTTGAAGCGGTATTTTGAGGTATATACGACTGGGACTGGTCATTGGCATTGGTCATTGATTCATCATCAGAATCATCGAAGTCCAGGGTTTGAGGTGGGTCGGGTATTGGAATTCCAGGACCATGGGGTACAGGTCTCATAGCAGAAGGAATGTCAGGGTATACAACAATGTGTTTATTCTTCTTGTTAACTCCTGAAAATAGAAACACAGAAACATGGATATAAAACTTGCATATGAAATAGAAGAAGCATTCGACAGTGGCGGCTCGTGAGGGAAGGCTGCGGTCTGTAAGATATGAAATAGGTCGATGGAGTCTGTATATTTTCTTTCTTTTTCATTCATATTGTCCCTTCGGGGACAATATGAATGAAAAAGAAAGAAAATATACAATCATTGTATATGTAAATGTAACTTGTATAACAATATGTATGTGTAAATGTATTTTCTATAACAATATGTATATGTAAATGTATGATTACCATTATGGTGAATATTATGCTATATATGGTGAATATTACATTATGGTGAATATTATGTCAAGTTTCATACGAGGATTTCAAAATATTTAAGAAAAATAAATTTATAAGCCCACCTTGGAGGTTTGTCATGCAGAAATAGCAATCTGTCACGTGATCCTTTCCTTCTCTCCAAATCATGGGAATTCCAAAAGGCAAAGATTTCGCTCTGCCTTTGCTCCATCTTCTCAAATTTTCAATGCACGTCTTGCAGCACATATGAGGGGCGAAATTTTTGTCCTGGTCCCCTAGCTTAATTCCAAAGTATGCTCTATACATTGTCTTCACAAATTTAGTGATTTGGGACTGGTTATTTGGCATGGTAACCGTCCCACATATGTAGCAGAATCTATTTGGATCATTTTTACACGCTCTATTCATTATGAAATATTTTATCTATATGCCTGAAAAGTAAAAAAAGATATTATACAAGTGAAACAAGTGATGATAGATGTTACTGTTCCAATTCCGCTTTGACAAAATCACGAAAAATTCTATTTTACTTATGAGGCCATAGCGGGATAACCTGAGCTGATTGAGAAAAACGGATTGCAGATTCGAAATCAGCAGGAAAATCTCTATAAGAATCACTTACAAAACCCTTGACAGCAAAATTGATGCATACCAGTGTTATGATTACATAAAATTAAGTTAATTGAAATTCTTAATATCTTCCTATAAGCTCAGATAAAAGGTTGTGTTGTTTAAGTACAAGACTTAATTATTCAAAGTAATGACAATTTCATATATCTATCATATCAAAATATACAGAAAGTTTGGGTCACACATAACATTTCGAATAATTTGAATTACACAATATTTACATTACGAAGTAATCAAAATTGTCAAAAAGGAGGGAAAACACATGCATTCACAATCAAAACTCCAGCATTTGTGACTATGTGAAACTTAGAAACCATACTGCACACCAAAAATAACCAAAGTTGACCACACATATCAATGGCACATTGATATACGATGCTACAGTCATATTTAGGTCATATTTCAAACCTTTATGGTGAAATATAAGTAGGTAAATGGCTTTTTTAAACAACACTAAAGATATTTCTAAGTTAGCTAGATAATATGACATCATTTGAGCATTAGTAGTTTTTGAATTGTTGACTTTACTAAAATTGACACACCCTAATGCACTCATCCAAGCTCTTGGCAAGCCTGGCGCTGTCGGACATTTGGCGACTATGCTGAATTGTTCTTCGTGGCCGTGACGAGTTATTTCAATGAACACACAACAAGAGTTGATGTCATCTTTGATCGGTACGCAGGGGAAGGATCGATCAAAGCAGTTACCAGGACAAAGCGTGCAAGCAAGAAGAAACCGATTCGGAAAGTCATTGATGGCCCACAAGTTCCACTGCCTGAAGTTTGGAAAAACGTCATGGCCCTGGGTACAAACAAGGCTGACCTAGCCTTGTTTCTGTCTAACGTCATCACTGAGAAGGGCAGAGATCTTCAAGAAAGATGTCAGCTGGTGACAGGGGGTGGCTTCTCTGAAGCCACTGAAGTACGGTCAACTAGGCGACATGACGTTCCACTGCATAGCAACCATGAAGAGGCGGACACCATGCTCATCCTTTACTCATGCGATGCAGAGTCCCAGGGCTATGAACGAATACTGATAGTGTGCAGAGATACTGATGTAATGGTGCTGCTGATTCACTTCGTTTGCACCAAGGTCGCTGAGGTGTGGATGCTGTGCGGAACGGCCTAGAACCGAAAATGCTAGCCCGTGCACGATGTATTCAAGAGTTTGCCGCCCCAATTCAGGGACAACCTGGTCAGCTTCCACGCTTTGACCGGGTGTGACACAGTCTCGTCCTTCAGTGGTCATGAAAAGAAGTGTTGGAAGGTGTTCAGTGACCACCCACTCCTGCTGCACGCCATTGGTCGAGATGGGAATATCGCAGATGTTGAGAAGTTTGTGTGTCATTTGTATGGCACCCCGGAACAACACACAGTTGATGACGCCAGAGTTCACCTTTTTGGGAAAGCCAAGAAGACTCTGGAAATGCTCCCACCGACAAAGGATGTCCTGGAGTTCTACGGCAAGCGGGCAAACTATCAGGCCAAAATATGGCTTCAGGCTGACAAAGAGCACGTAGATGTTGAAGATCCGGTGGACACTTCAGCCTGGAAGTTGGAAGATGGGGGCCTACTACCAGTGTGGACAAGACTTCCTCCAATCCCTGAAGCCTGCCTGGAGCTTGTTGCTTGTGGTTGCAAGAAAAAGTGCAAGACAGCTAGATGCAACTGCTTCAGGAAAAGGATGAAGTGTACGACAGGTTGTGGTTGTGACGACAGCGGTTGCTGTAACCCAGCTGGACAGTAGATCTATGTCTCTTTTCCGGGCTGAAATCGAGAGAAGCTGGAATGTGCTGCAAGGAACTAATAACTCTGTTCTTAAGTGATTGCAATTCACACAATTATGACTATCAGTGCAGTATTTCAGTGCTGTTCATCAAGAAACGTGAACGTGTAGATGTTACTAGTGTGTAAACTGTATAGTTATGGGGCTATATTTACTGCTTTGTGATTTAGTTGTGATAATTCTGTTACTGTGAGTACTTAATTCATGCCATCAAACTTATTAGGCACTAATCATGTTAAAATAAATTGTTTTGACAAACAGACTTGCTCAATGTTTTTTTTCGCCAATTAAAATTTAAAAAATGAATTTTTTTTTAGCACAATTTCGGCAATAAAAAGACTTCTTTATAATCACAATGTATGCACATAATAAGGCATGTTATACATATATATATATATATATATATATATATATATATATATATTTTTAAGTTCGGGAAGAACCGATTCGCCTCTATTGAAAAGGGCATATCTCGGCGGAAAAACAAAGAAAAAGTGAGAGGAAAGACAGAGGAAAAAGAAAGGGTGGAGGGGACAGTCGAAGTGGAAAAAGACCAAGGATGACAAGGACTGCAGGGTCGAGCCCCATCATCCTTGGGTGCTAGGGCCGGGAGGGCGCACGTGAAACCTCCAGGAACAAGCACTTACAAACGAGCACAAAGAGCACTCAAGAGCACGAGCTTAGAACCCCCTTGCGGGGGTATATATATATATATATATATATATATATATATATATATATATATATATATAATATATGTTAAGCATAACAATATTAAAACCTTATCAATAAATATGTTCTCTTTTAAACTCACCTAAAAGAATCTGCAAGTTTTATAATCTATTTAATGTCTAACATCAAAGTGCTGAAGACGCCAATAACTAACTAACTAACGCATACAGATTCAGCTAAGACATAAGAGAAAACTAAATCAAGTGGGCCTGAAATCGAACCTTCAACCTCTTAACCTTGATCAAACAATTTTCTAAGAGAATTTGAGCAACAACGAAAGACGACTTCTCTCTTTGGATCTATATTTTAAGTTAACAAACTTTAAGATAAATTATTTTAAACGCTTTTTAGAATTTGAAAAACTTTTTCATTGTTTAAAACGAATCCTAATAGCTGACGATACCAAATTTTTCCATTAGACCTAGCCTTTCTGCATACATCACCCATAAACACTTTTATAAATTTAAAACATAAAGTTTTTCCTCCTAATCAATAGTAAGATATAGCTTGCCTAAAAGAATCATCAGGGATGACTCCATCATAATTTCACGTCCTGACAAAAACAAAGATACCATTCTTCTTAACAAATCAGATGATGATAATAAGTTGAATAAAGCCCTCAACGACTCAGCCAAATTCAAAAAGATTAATGACAAGCCTCTAGCACTTTCCCTAAACTTGAAGATAAAATCAACCGTTTCCTCAAAAATTATATGATCAAAATAAAATTTCAGAGGATGATTACGACCAAAAACACTCTACCGTCACCTCCCCAGACATTCTTTACGGCCTCCCTAAAATACACATACCAAATTTACCCATTAGACCTATCCTTTTTGCCTACATCACCCATAATTCCCACCTAGCAAAATTCCTAATTCCCCCCAACTCCACCCTAACCCCTAATTCAGAATGAATATTTCATCTCCATTTCCTACGAATTCGTCAAAAAAATACTGACGTTGAACAATTCAAACAGCCTCCATATGCACAGCTTTGACATAGTATTCCTCTACAACAACGTGCCAGTTAGAGAAGCCATCGACATTGGCACCAACAATTTATGTTCCATAATCAGAACACAGACCTCAACCTAACGAAACAAGAATTTACCAAACTGCTAACCCTTGACACTTCAGACACCTACTTCTTTTCAACTTTACCAACAAACCTATTCACTAGCCAGGGGATCCCCCTAAGAGCCACACTAGTTAACATCTTTCTCTGTTAACACGAAAATAATGGCTACTCCATTACCCCACCCACAACAAACACATTTATATAAAAGATATGTCGATGACACCTTTCTACTCTTTCACATTGCTAACCATGACCCTCTTTTTATTAACTATCTCAATTGCCAGCATCAGATCATCAAATTCGCTAAAGAAAACGAACCTAATAACACCCTACCCTTTTTAGATATAACAATAACAAAACAAAATAATAAATTCAGCACTTCCATATATCGAAAACCTACATATACAGACCTAGATACAAACTACTTAAGCCACACCCCCTTACTATATAAAACTAATACAGTTCCCGTCGCTTCGCTGACGGTTAGACAGGCTAAACTACAGAAAAGAACGCAGCCGTGAAAATTTTGAGCTTCACATTGTGTCAACATTTCTGAATCTGGTATCTCCCAAAACCTCCTCACCCCCATTCATGCAACTTGGGGGCTAACACCCTCCCCCATTACCCCCACCCCTCCCCATTACCCCACCCATCCCCCATTACCCCCAGCCCCACCCTTCCCCCATTACTGCCCGGGATAAATTTCAAAAAAAGAGAAAAAGAGAGGCTAAACTACAGAAAAAAACACAGTCATGAAAATCTTGAGCTTCACATTGCCGCCCGTAATACAATTTCTGAATTTTTTTCTCACAATTTTTTCTCACAATTTCTGAAAGTGTGACGGACGGACGGACGGACGGACAGACGGACAGCTCTCTTATTATAATATAGATTAACAGTATTAAAATCTTAATCCATCGTGCTTATCAACTTTGTTCCCTCTACTTATCCTTCCACAACGAAATAGAATTCGATCACAGTTTCTGCATTAATAATCCTTTCCTAAAACATTTACTACATTCTCTAACTAGAAATTTTCTCAACAATGTTTATCAGCCCGCCTTAAAGGCCCCACTTTTAAAAAAGATAGACATTACTTTTCTTCTCCCTACTGCAACTATATTAGTTACGAAATACAATCAGAACTTCGCCACCTACTTACTCATCCCACTTTACCCTCAATATAATCATCAATTTGTATTCACCAATAATAATAGCATTAATTCATATCTCAACCAAAAAGAAAAAACCCAGCCCCTTGTCTCATCCAATATCTACTGTTTCATTTGTACTCACTGCAATACGAGCTATATTGGCAACACCACTCGCCAACATCAAACAAGAGTGGACGAGCATCGTGTCATTTCTACCCAACGAAATCATCAATAAGAGATCATTGACACCTCCACAATCACCCACTGCTCCCCAACACTTTCAAAATTATCATTTCAGCATACCAATCAACCGACCTCAGCATATTGGAATCCCTATATACCCTTAGTACAAAACCCGGGTGTTAATAACACACTGGATTGGTTCACCATTAAACATAATCAATCACTCAATCAATCAGTACAAGACCTACCTAGGACGGTATAAATATTTTGGTATAAAATCTCTTACTATATCTGTAAATTTTTTATTTTTTACTTCTTAGCAATGATGATGGAAATCGAATTTCCGAAACGTCTGACTGATAAACATGTACGAGGCTCCAATAAACCTTAGCCCCCACGCCCATTGCCTAAACCATTAGAGGTACAGTAAAATTAAACATACCTTACAAAAGAGAATTTAATCCTGCATTTAATGAGAAACAATTAAAACTTGGTGTTCCCGCCATTGGCTTCCAAGACAGCCTGAATTCGCTTTGGGTAGCTTGCCAAAAGTGACGTGAATAGATCTTGATCGTTACGCAAATTTGCTAAAACAGTTTCAGTGTGTTGCGTCATTGTATCCTTCGAAAATCGATTTGCTGCAGGTTCTTGAAACAAGAGACATTCAATCTTGTCCTTTATAACTGATCCAATGTGTTCACAGACGTTCAGGTCAGGAGAATTTCCTGGCCATTCTTCATTTCCAAAGAAATCGATCGCATGGTTTCGCAACAACTGTTGAGTGGCTAATGCCTTAAAGCAGGGGGCCTTATCGTGCAAAAGTGTGACCTGATGACATCCATAACATTGTTTGGGTTTCTTAGAAAAGGAATGACATGCTGGGATAGAAAAATATCATGAAAATACTGTCCATCCCAACTCTGACCATTTGGCTTCAGCACCCACATGAGCTTCTTTGCAGTGAACAAAACAAACACACCAACACAGTCTGGACTTTTTAATAATTCGCGATAATGTTCATTGTCATCGATCTCATCTGGTGTTGTGGCCCATACTCGATCATTTTGGTAGTTAGGCCGACGTGTTATGTAAAAAAAAATTCATCGGAGACAGCTAAATGCATGAAATCATCCACATCCCAATCTTCAAGATAATGGGCAAACCACATTCTGTCATCGATGTTAAGTTGAGTTTTTCTTGGCTTTGGAAGTTCATGCCAAGGCTTTAAACCTTGCCTATGACGGTACAGTTGAATGATCTCACCACTAATGATCTTTCCTCTCAACACTTCGATCTCTCTAGAAAGTTTAGCACAGCTGTTTTTCCGCTTACGCGTACCGCTTTCAATGATGTCCTTTGTTTCCTGAGAGAGTGGCAAATTTGGGCGCCCAGATTTGGTTGTATCCATTTCACATTCATCCAAAGTTTTATTCCAATTTCTTTTGACGAAGTTCTCACTGTTTGGCAACTTTTTGGCAACCCATGAACGTGTTATAAAGGTGGCTCCATCAACACAAGCTTCCCGAAATGTTATTGCTCGTATGCGATCTATCACACGTTGCCTCTCCGAATCACCAATTAATTGAGAAGCCATTATATTATCACTTTATCAGCTAGAGTAATTTTAATACCTGCAATAAATAAAGAATTTTATATATTTTTATAATCACTAAAAACTATTTCGATATAAGTAAACATGTAAGCTGCAAATGGGTGGGTAAGGTTTTTTGGAACCCCTTACTACCTTCTAGTCCTCCCATTCCTTAATATATATATATATATATATATATATATAATTTAGAGGGGGTCGAACCATATGAAAAATCGAGTTTCTCAAATTCCACAGTATGCAAGTAGTTGGAAATGATGATCTCAACATCTTGTAAAAAAAATGAGTATAAGCGACCCCCCTTACCCCTTCCTTAGCATCCCTCCCATTTTTTCTCTCCACAGATATAAACCCCAAATGTGACAATCATGCATTATATTAAGTCTTATTAAGTAGATTAGATTAATTTGGATAGATTATTTAGAGAGAGTTTTAGATAGATTGAATAGATTACATAGATTAATTTAGATAGATTAGATGAATTACATAAATTATTGTCACGTTTTTTTGTTTAGTTTCAGATTGTTATTTTCAGATTGTTTATGATTGAATGAGTTATGATTTAATTCCGAATGAGTTATATTAAATTCACATTGAATGATTCAATTGCTAGAATTTAACAATGAGTTTCTTGTTATTAATGCTACTAGGCCTAAATAAGTGAAATCATGGCAGTAGTATGGGCTAAAATCCATGAGTGCAGAGCAATTGCATAATGTTACAAGAGTGCCAACCCCAACCCCCTTGGTGGCATCCCCCCTTTGTTGCAAGGCACCCCCCCTTTTGTTCCAAGACACCCCCTTTTGTTGCCAGCCCCACCCCCCTTTGTTGCAAGACCTCTTTGGGGGAGAAGTTGGGACGGCCTCACCCCCCAAAGGGGCAGAGAGAGAGAGAGAGAGAGAGAGAGAGAGAGAGAGGAGGGGGTTCTTCGCCTGACAGCTGTCAGACGCATATGAGGTCTTCAGCTACCCCGCCGCTCTCTTATAGTTTGTGCCATGTATTTAATTATTCCACATATTATTCAGCCAGTTGTCTTAGAAGGTTGAGTTGCCAGATAGCATTAAATATTTAATTATTCCATATATTAATCAGCCATTTGGTTTAAAAGGCCGAGTTGCCAGATAACAATATTTATTTAATTATTCTATATATTAATCAGCCAGTTGGCTGAGTTGCCAGATTCGTTATTTTTTAAATTATTCCATATATTAATCAGTCATTTGGTTTAGAAGGCTGGGTTGCCAGATAGCAATATTTGTTTTATTATTCCTTATATTCTTCTGTCATCTGGCTTAGAAAGCTGAGTTGTCAGATTGCGCTATTTATTTAATTATTCCTTATATTCATCCGTCAGTTGGACTAGAAAGTTGAGCTCTCAGCTTCGCTACTTATTTATTAAATTATTCCATATATTCCAGTTAGTTTAGAAGACCGATTTGACAAATAGCAATTAATTAAATATTCTGAAATCCGCTTTAGAAATCAAACAAGTGATATAATCGTGTTCAAGGAATAAATAAAATACCAATACAACGTTGATAATTTTAGCTGAATTAATGGATATACAATGGACATATACATATATATGGTCAAATAATAGAACGGAAAATATATATCGTATTTCCCGGCGTATAACGCGCACCCTAATTTTGAAGAGAAAATTATTTTGGAGAAAATTTAGGAAAATAAAAATTTAGGAAAAAATATACCTCCTACCTCACTTCACATGTACAATTTCAACGAGTTAATTTTAACGCAGGGTGATTTTTGGATTATTTTGGGGGGAAAAAAGTGCGCGTTATACGCCGGGAAATACGGTAATCATACAAAGCACAGTATTAACAAAATATTAGTACAGGAAAATATATTTCACAATTCGTGCGGAAATAAAAAAAATATATATATATATAATAAATAAATGAACAATCCGTACACACACACACACACACACACACACACACACACACACACACACACACAAAAGCATAACCAACAATCTTCATACTAGCACAACCACCACACAAAAAAGCATCACATCACCAACAATCGTTATACGAGGACAACCACCACCACACAAACTGATGCATGCAAAGAAAGCCTCAATAGCAAAATATATACGAGCACAACCACCGCAAAAAAAAGCATCACCAACAATCGTATAGACTTTTAGGAGCTCCAACAACACATGGTGAAATGAGGGCTACGACTCTTAAAAGGAGCTCACCCCATCAACAGGAGATGAGGGCTACAACTTTTTAGGAGCTCACCCCACTAACACCACGTGTCCGATATGAGAGCTACAACCAGGCGTCCAAACGAATGATGGTGAAACCAACAACCCACCTCCACCACCGCCTTACTCACCAAAAACAATCCACAAATACACAGTTATATTAAATATATTGAAAATATACAAAACATAGTATTATCAAAATATTAGTACAGGAAAAATACATAGTTATATTAAGTTGCAAAATCGTGCAACATCTTTCAAAATCGCACACCATTGTAGTGCAACATTGTACAACATCTTGCAACATTGCAGTGCAACATTGTGCACCATCTTGCAACATTTGCTGGGAGCCCTAGGCATCAGTCCGTCCGGTTGCTGCCAAATCGTACGGGGAAAAAAGAACAACACCATAGCCAGAAAAAATGGTAACCATGGTCATAGCCATGACCTAACGATCAATTGGGGTTCGAGACCTGTTGGTAACGATAGCCACGGTCTAATGATCAGAAAAAAATTGGTTTCCAGACCCGGAGCGATGGTAACCATGGTGATAACCACGGGATGGTAACGATAGCCACGGCCTAATGATCAAATTTTATTTTCTATCTCCGTCAATTGTTTGCACAGGTGCGAACTGAATTGCCCGGGGGTAAAAGAAAAAAAAAAATATATATATATAAATACATGTCGAAAACATTTTAATCTGTCGAAAGACAAAAATTGTAAACATCAGTTTCTCTCCATCAAACCCATGGATCATTTCAGCGCAAAACTATCTTTAAATGCAAACAAATGGTGCGTACTGAAAGGAACCCTTCTTTATACCTGGACACCTACAGAAAATATTTCATTTTTTCCTCTTTGACTCTTACCATAAAAAGACCAATAAAAATTGTAAAATCCTTCCCACGTAACTAAATTTGTATAAAACGTTCTTAAAATACTAAAAAAATGAAGCTAATAAACTTCTACAAAATCTTAAATACTCAGAATTTTCCACAAAATAATGACAATCACGTATTTAATTAAACTAACATCCCCTTATCTACCTCAAAAAGCAATATATATATATATTAAGGTAGGTTGATTTTGGAACTGTGATCTTTGACTAGTCTAGATAGAAAGGTATTAATGTATAAAAAACGTTGCACCAACTCATATTTGTGAAAATGATTGTATTTTTTGAGGATTGTTAATTATTTTTAAGTTGTAAAATTGCCGAATTTTACGCTTAAAATCGCGCGCGCGGCATTCGCGCAATGTAAACAAACAAAATATCGGACCTTATTTCATCAAAATAATCAATTAAAATTCGGCTTTTTTAACAAAACGATGATTGAAACTTATTGTAAATGCATGATAGATGTTTATTAGTGCATTATTTGGTATTTTTTAATGATATTTACCTATAAAATGTGTATTAAATTAAGTTATTTTATGATGCGTTCATTTAATTGTGTTTATTTTCAAATATTTCATAAAAATGGGTAAAAAACGGGTCTGCAGTGTTAACTCGAAGTGATAGTGCCAAAAAATTCAGTGGCCAGCCTTCCCCTTTGGATAAAACAGAGCCTCCTACCCTCCGCCAAGTTATTCAGTACAGTTATTTCCTCCAAAACAGCCACCCGGACTTGAAAGACTATGATATTGCTAAAATGATAGCAAAGGATGTGATTCAGATCTGGCAGGCAGTGAACCCGCGGCTGCCTCTGTATGAGGAATATAATGTAGTGAAATTGGTGGATAAAGTGTGCTTCAAGAAAGCAAAAGAGATAAACAGGAAATCTCTTTCTACAGTCCAGGAGCAGAATCTGGAGGAAAAGCTGGATAAACTTTTTGACATTTCTGCTTGCACCTGTAACCTACCTGTTCGTCCCTGTGATGACAATGCTGTGAAGTGCAAGAAAGAAAATTGTCAAACACAGCACATAATCTGTACTTGTCCTCCCAGTAAGAAGGTAATGCTATTATTTTTTTAACTTTTAACTGGCCTAACTTAGTGCGATTAGGTGCCTTTTAAATGGAAGGAAATTCAATGCTTGTAATTGAAAAATATCCGCATTTTCCTCCTGTAATCTCCGCCCCCCCTTGGTAATAGAAATTAATAATCAATTTTTTTTCAGGATTTTATCTCTTATTTTAGATCCGCTATTTAATATACTTTAATATTTTAGGTTCCAGTAGAGAAGAGGGAATACTTGAGAGATCAGAGGGCCAAAATAGGACCCAAGGGCTCTTTCCAGCTGGGATCTGTGGATAAAGCTGCTGTGAAGAGAGACCAGAGGGCTGCAGCTGAAGCAGAAAGATTATAGAGCCAGATTCAACAGCAGCAGGAAGTGGATTTGGCCACTTTTGCCTCCACACCTTCACAAGATATTTCTTTTGAATCCAGCTCAGGAGAATCAGGAGAGGTAATATATTTTTTTCTTATATCTTATCCCATTTTTACCCCAATTTATCCCTACTTTTTGTCCCTATTTCCCCCATTTTTTCCCCCATTTTCGCTTTAGTAATTTATTCTTGTTTTCGCCCATTTTCGCCGACTTTTTACCTGAATTTTTACCCATTTTTCCCCCCTATTTTCCCACTTTTTCCCACTTTTTCGTTTAAGTAATTTATTCTTATTTCCGCCCATTTTCGTCGATTTTTACCCATATTTTTCCCTACTTTTTCCCCTATTTTCCCCCATTTTCGCTTTAGTAATTTATTTTTTATTTTCATTTCAGCCATCTGGTGGTGAAGCTGAAGAGTTCAAGCCAAGGAGGCACCCAAGTGGAGGTTACAGCTTTGTGAAAACCCCCAGATATGCCATGGAACTGATCAGGGGTGATGTTTCTTCCAATCTTGGGGCAAGTCTTGCTAATGCCTTCCTCCTGGACTTACAAGCTATGGACCTGCTTAAGCCTGGCCTTGATGTGAAACAGATAATAGTTAATAAATCGAAAATGGACAGGGAAAAAGCTAGAATGAAAGTGAAAAGTGATGAAAAGCACAATGAGGGTCTGGAAAAGTTAGTCTGTATTGGGGTTGATGGGAAAGTTGACAAGGACACTTTGCTGTACAGAGAAGTTAAGGATGAAAATGGGGAGACTAAGCTGAAGAAAGGAAAGGGACAAGAGCACCATTTGACTTTCACAAAGGAGCCGGGAACTGAAAGTGGAACATATCTTACTCACAGAGTCATCCCAATTAAAGGTGCGACTGGAGTTCTTCTTGGTGAAGAAGTTGCTAGTTTCTTGGAGGAGTTTAACAGTGTTCATACCCTGAAAGCTGTCCTCCTTGACAACACAAATACAAACACTGGCTGGGAGGGAGGCCTTGTAACAGCTCTGGAAAATAAAACTGAGCAGAAATTGCACACCATTGGCTGTTCACTCCATCAGAATGAGCTTCCTTTCAGAGCTGTTTTCAAGCATCTTGATGGCAGTACCAAAAGTCCCACTGCTTTCACTGGTCCGCTGGGAAAACTCTGTGAAATTGACTACCAAGATCTGCCACAAGTGGAATTCACCAAACTCAGTGGCCCCCTGGATGACATGGAATTTGCTGAGGAGACACTGAATGATCTCAGTAGCGACCAGAGGCTTCTTTTGGAGTATGTGCTTGGAATTTCCAGGGGCAAAGTCAACCCAAGATTTGCTGCCTGGAAAATTGGACCATTAAACCATGCAAGATGGTTGACTTTGGCAATTAGATTGTTGTGTCTGTGGACCAGAGGTGCTTACCCTCCAGAACTACAGGATAAGCTTTACCAGGCCATCAAGTTCATTGTGGAAGTGTATGCAGTCAGTTGGTTTGAGATCAAAAGGGACAGCAAGTTCCACAATCAGCAGCTGTACATCTTCAACATGATCCAGAGATCAAGCAGCAGTCTGAAGAAATCCAGGGTGTTGCTTTCAAGAACCTGAAGTACAATGCTTTTGCCCTGCTGCCGAGAATGTGCTGTACTCCATGACGAAGTCTGATGACTTGGAAGTGAGACAAGCTGCTCTCAAGAAAATTCTGTCCATCAGGTAAGCATTTATTAATTTTAAAAAATGTGAAAAAAGAAATTTGATTATGGGGATTTATTTAATAAAAAAAGGCCCAAGTTCTATAAATCCACATAATCGAATTTTTTTTCACATTTTCTTATCCCAATTCCCCCCCTCCCCTCTGATAATGGAAATAATCTTACCTTCTTTCTGAAAAAAATTCGATTATGGGGATTTATAGAACTCGGGTTTGTTTTTTTTAATTTAAGTTAAATTAAATCAGCAATTCTGAGACTAATAGGGATTAAATCTTAAACTGGAATAAAAAATAAATTAATTATTATTCTTTCAGAAGTGGGAAGCCAGCCAAGAAGAGGCTGAATAAGATCACAGCCATCAACATTGAAGCTACCACTGGTCAGAACTAATCAACCTTTCTCAAAGTGGCATCTGTGAACCTGCTCTCACAGAAGACTTTTCTGACCAGGAGCTTCAAGAAGCATTGCTGAATGGCACCAAGCTGGATCTGCCTGATCTGCCTTCACATTCTCAGAGTGTTGAAAGGGCCGTGAAGCTGACATCCGAAGCTTCCCATACTGTTTATGGACTCGAATCAAGGCACAAACACATTCTGGCCGAAGCCCTAAGCTGCCAGATGAGGCCTTCCTTTGCTTCTAAGGGGTCTTACAGTGAAAATTATGATGATCTTGGGATCTAAATGTGTCTATTTGACTCTGTACATGTTTTTTTTACTTTTTTCAATAAAATTGTAACTTTTTTCAGGATTTTTTTTTATGAAAATAGCATGATTTTTTCGGCCGAAAATTGCGAAAATGCGGTATTTTTCGGTACGATTTTTTGACGATTTTTGAAACGGTTTCCTCAAAAAACGGTTAAAGCTAGGGATCTGAAAGTTTTTGTCAGTTATTATCATATTAAGCCCTGACTATCTCGACTAGTCCAAAGTCGATATCTAAACAAATGCGGAAAATCAACCTACCTTAATAAATATATATATATATATATATAAGCAAACAACCACAGGGAAAAGGAAAAGGAAACACGAAGTCCGAGCGCTTTCGTGATATAGTCACATCATCAAGGAGAAACAGAAAATAACAGGTTATTTTCTGTTTCTCCTTGATGATATGAATATATCACGAAAGCGCTTGGACTTCGTGTTTCCTTTTCCTTTTCCCTGTGGTTGTTTGCTTATTAATAAGATCACGTGTTGTTCTGTGATTTTAGTGCATATATATATATATATATATACGCGTCTCAGTGGTGTAGTGGTTATCATTGCAACTACGAATTCACCAGCCTTGTGTTCGATTTCGTGTGAAGGAAGTCGGCATGCAACAAACCCAGTTGTTCATCCTTCCACACAATAAAAATTGGTTGGTAAATAAATGGATACCCTGGGTTGCCTAGTGGTTGAGACGCTGAGTTGGTGATCTGGAGGTCGTGAGATCGACCCCAGGGCAAGGACTTTGTAATTTCTGACCAAAAATTTTCCAAATGTATTCCGAAAATGGCCCTATAAAATTTAATATACGTTCCAATTCTCTCTCTCTCTCTCTCTCTCTCTCTCTCTCTATAGGTTAACTATAGGTTAATCTTCGTGTACAGACCTCCGCATCTCCTCCTCGACGAGGATACAGCCCTGTACACCGAACTCAGTAGCCTGCTAGGGGATAGGGTGTGTGTAGTTTTAGGAGACTTCAACTGTCGCAGCATAAAGTGGGAAAACAGGACTGCCGATGCTGAAGGGAGGAGGCTAGTTGACTTTGCTGATGAGAACTTCCTCACTCAGTAGGTCAACGAGCCTACACGAGGCGAAAGCGTTCTAGACTTAGTATTCACGACCGAAGACAACCTCGTCACTGGCCTCACCGTTGACGAATCATTGGGCGGGAGTGATCACGGTCTTATTAGGTTTCCTGTGTGCGTCCCTCGGGTGAAACGTAGTAACTCGAGAGGCAGTAAGCTCGATCTCCGGCGGGCGAACTTTGTTAGCCTCAGGGATAGCGTAGGAGAGATGGGGTTAGAGGTGGCGGTGATGTTGAGGGAGTGTGGAGTGCATTCCGGGACGAGTTTATGGTGCTGCAGTCTGCTGCCATACCCTCAAAACCGGTCACCCCTGCTTCAACGCAGCCTAAGTGGTTCAATCGTGACATCGCTTCGGCTATCCGAAATAGGAAAGTAGCGTATAGGAGGGCAAAGGCCAATCGTTCCCACGAGAACACTGAAGCGTATGTCCGCCTGTGTAGGGAAATGAAGGCGAAGGTTAGGCTAGCGAAACGTAACGAAGAACTACGGGTGGCAAGCCTCTGCAAGGGGAACCCTAAGGAATTCTTCAGTTATGTTAATAGTAGAAAGCCCATTAGAAGCATGATAGGACCGTTAAAGGACGGAAGCGGCGTTCTGCGGACCTCCGACGCGGAGATCGCTAATGTGCTTAATGAGTACTTTGCGGGAGTGTTCACCAGGGAGGATACCCGCGTCATCCCCGAGCCAGGCGTGAGGCACGAAGGTGCTGGCCTGGATAGTGTTAGATGTACCGCGACAGTCGTTGCCGATAAAATAGACAAACTGAGCGCGTTTAAGGCTCCTGGGCCAGACCAGTTTCTCCCCAGAGTGTTGCGAGAAGTGCGCGACCAGGTGGCTCCCCACCTGGCTACAGTCTTCAACAAATCGTTGGAGATGGGCCAGGTGCCTGGTGACTGGAGGGAAGCCAACGTGACCCCTATCTTTAAGAAAGGGGATCACGAAAGTCCAGGGAACTATCGTCCCATTAGTCTCACTTCAGTTGTAGGTAAATTATTAGAAGGGATAATAGCTGATAGGATCGTTGACCATTTGGATTACTACAAGCTGCTTGGGCACTCCCAACATGGGTTTAGACGGCATAGGTCGTGTCTCACCAACTTGCTCGAGTTTTTCCACGTCATGTTGAGTGAGTACGATAAGAGTAGGGCGATTGATATACTTTATCTCGACTTTCAGAAAGCCTTTGATAAGGTACCTCACCGCCGGCTAATGGCGAAAGTGCGCGCGCTGGGTATCGATGGGGAAATAGGTAGGTGGATTGAAAACTGGCTGAGGAATAGGCGGCAGAGGGTGGTAATTAAAGGGGCTAGTTCGGGTTGGGCCTCGGTCACTAGTGGGGTTCCTCAGGGTTCCGTTTTGGGGCCACTGTTGTTTATCATTTACATAAATGATATCGACGGTGGCATCGTCAGTCGGATCGCCAAATTCGCTGATGACACCAAGCTTGGGGCCAATGTTGGGACGCCCGAAGCGATCGAGGAACTGCGTGCGGACCTAGGTAGGATAGGAGAGTGGTCCGAAAAATGGCAAATGCCGTTTAACTTGGGTAAATGCAAAGTGATGCACATTGGCTACGCCAATCCCAAGTCGGACTACTCGATGTTGGGTAGTAATATCGAGGTGACTGATTTAGAAAAGGAATTGGGTGTGCTAATTAGCAGCGACCTTAAGTTTACGAAACAGTGTGTAGAGGTGGAAAAGAAAGCCCAGAAAATATTGGGTTATATCAGGAGGCAATTTCAGTTTCGGAACAAGGAGATTGTGCTCTCACTGTACAATTCCCTTGTTCGGCCGCACCTGGAGTATGCTGTGCAGTTCTGGTCGCCCACCCTCAGGAAAGATATTGAGAGGCTGGAGCGAGTGCAGGCGAGGGCCACAAAGTTAATCCCTTCCGTTAGGCATATGGGCTACAATCGACGGTTACGCCCCTGAACTTGTTTTCGCTTGAAACTCGGAGGCTGCGCGGTCAACTGATCGAGGTTTTCAAGCTCTTACGCGGGTTCAACAATGTCGATTTTAGAAGTATGTTTAGTTTAAATGATAACCCAACTCGCAACAATGGTTGGAAGTTGGATTTGAAACGGTTTAGGACTAGTGTGTGTGGGAATTACTTTACGTATAAGATCTGTGACACATGGAACAGGTTACCTACGGAAGTTGTGAACAGTTCCTCTGTGGATCAGTTCAAGAAAAGGTTAGACCAAATTTTGCACACTATTTGAGTGTGTAGAAAATTTCCATGGCACCCGTTGCCATTGGTACCTCCTCGGTATGGGCCGCAAGGCCTTTTGAAGTACTTCTTTTCCTTGTAACTCCTTGTAACTCTCTCTCTCTCTCTCTCTCTCAAATAATAGAATGAAAAATATATAATCATACAAAAAATAGGGTCCACAAAACGGTGCATTATCAAAATATTAGTACAGGAAAAATATGTATACAGTTATATTAAATATATATAATCATACAAAGCAAAGTATTACCAAAATACTAGCACAGGAAAAATATACACAGTTATATTAAATATATTGAAATTATCTGTAATTAAATTCGTGCCCCGCCCTTAATCTAATATAAACACCATGCGTTTAGGAATTTTTTATTTATTTCTTTTATACAAGAAGTCGTCATTTCATCGTTGCATCATTTCTTCAATGAATGCCAAAGCTATCGTGTTCAGAGAGTTACTTTTACATTATAAAACACGATTTTTAACACACTTTATGAAATTTGAACTACGAAAAGCTTTCAAATGATTCATTATATATATATATATATATATATATATATATATACTAAAACGATTTATCGATGCTTCCATATTAACCATTCTGTTATTCTAACTGCTACAAAAAAAAGCCCCAATACAAGAAGTCAATTTGAATATTTGTTTTTAATGTGTTACTTTTGTAAATTTAAGTTAAAATAATTTTTCCTATCTTTGTCCTGGGTCCCTCCTTCCTGCATAATATATATATATATATATATATATATATATATATATATATACGTCACTGGCATCACCCGTCCTGTTGCTGGGCGCCCTTGGCATTACCCGTCGGTCGAGTTGGGGCCCTTCCTGTAGCCTTTCCAGTGCAAATAACACATGTTCCTCTGAGCAAATACTTCTCTCTCTCTCTCTCTATATATATATATATATATATATATATATATATATATATACATTCAACTGCAAAGAACACGCAGTATAAATAACGTAAAGAACGACGCTTGTATAGGAGATATTCCGCGCAAGACGAGAGAGAGAAAACGGAACAAATGAAAAAATGAAGTGGTTACTTCATTTTTTCATTTGTTCCGTTTTCTCTCTCTCGTCTTGCGCGGAATATCTCCTATACAAGCGTCGTTCTTTACGTTATTTATACTGCGTGTTCTTTGCAGTTGAATGTATATAATGTTACGGCATGCGGGAGGTGCCCCCTTGGGGCATTGGTTTCTGCGAGTATGTAGAAGAATTACGGCATTTGGAAGAGTGAAGTCCATGGTGTAATGGTATCGCGTCTGACCGGCAATCGGAAGATCCCGGGTTCGTTTCCCAGGTGGTTACTTCATTTTTTCATTTGTTCCGTTTTCTCTCTCTCGTCTTGCGCGGAATATCTCCTATACAAGCGTCGTTCTTTACGTTATTTATACTGCGTGTTCTTTGCAGTTGAATGTATATAATGTTACGGCATGCGGGAGGTGCCCCCTTGGGGCATTGGTTTCTGCGAGTATGTAGAAGAATTACGGCATTTGGAAGAGTGAAGTCCATGGTGTAATGGTATCGCGTCTGACCGGCAATCGGAAGATCCCGGGTTCGTTTCCCAGGTGGTTACTTCATTTTTTCATTTGTTCCGTTTTCTCTCTCTCGTCTTGCGCGGAATATCTCCTATACAAGCGTCGTTCTTTACGTTATTTATACTGCGTGTTCTTTGCAGTTGAATGTATATAATGTTACGGTATGCGGGAGGTGCCCCCTTGGGGCATTGGTTTCTGCGAGTATGTAGAAGAATTACGGCATTTGGAAGAGTGAAGTCCATGGTGTAATGGTATCGCGTCTGACCGGCAATCGGAAGATCCCGGGTTCGTTTCCCAGGTGGTTACTTCATTTTTTCATTTGTTCCGTTTTCTCTCTCTCGTCTTGCGCGGAATATCTCCTATACAAGCGTCGTTCTTTACGATATATATATATATATGTATATATATACATATACATATATATATATAGAACGAAGATAGTAGTGCGAACCGAAATGGCACACAAGTGAATTGTCCAGGCGCTATTGTGTTTGTTCCCAAGGGATCCACTTCGTGGCAGGAAGTTAAATTTAGAACAGGTGTTTTCTAATCCTTCATACATATTTAAGATGATTTATTGTATGTTAATATCTTCCAAAGTTTACGGTTAAGCTAATCAAACTAAAACTGAAACCTCCTTTTTGTTTAGCACACAATACCCGTTTCTAAAAGCTGATAAGCTCGTAGAAACCTCATCACGATTTCTGTTCTCTCTCTCTCTCTCTCTCTCTCTCTCTCTCTCTCTCTCTCTCTCTATATATATATATATATATATATATATATATATATATATATATATATATATATATATATATATATATATATATAAACACATACACACACATATATATATATATTTTCTACAAACTAAAATTAGGTATTTGTACGGAGATAATATAACTTATAAATAGACAAACTCTCGTATTTGTAGAAAAATCACTATAATTAAAAAAATAAAATAAACTGCGCTCTTTTTTGAGATTTATTTTCAGGGCCGGGTCGTGACTTGTCAGCGCCAGGCAAATTGATTTTCAGTGTCCTTAAGACTTTTTACCATTTTAATAATTTTTCCTAATGATATAAACTATAAATATAAGAATGCACAAACGACAATAAAAAGACTTCTTTACAATTTGGCTGCATGTCAGACGAATTTCATATTTTGGATTTCTTTTTATTTATTATTAAGTTTTCTCACCGTTTTATATCTGTAAAGTTGATTTTAAATTTCAAGTGCTTCGTAAGTTTAAGATAAATGTTATGCTCTCACCGCCTTCAAAATTTCGCTTCAACATATTTTGTATGAAATTGTGTACGTTTAAAGTTTACTCTCGCGACAAAATGAAGTTTATATAGAATAGAATAGAATAGAATAACTTTTATTAATAATAATAAAATAAATAATTTTTTTCAATTTACAATGACATGAATAATTGTGAAGCTCAACTATTTATTTTATTTAATTTGGCCCTTAAGCTTTAGGCTTTACTGGGCTCTTATTAAAAATAAGCAGCTAGTTGTTATAAATTTATAAAAATAAATAAATAAGTAAATAAGTATTATTAATAGTTAAAACATGTATTACAATATTAAACAATATTAATGGACAATATTAAACAGTATTAGTGGACATTAATCCTAGATTTTTGTTAGTATGCCATTATTAATCGGCATTTCAACTTGGGTTTAAACAAATTTACATTCACAATATTTTTTTATATCGGCATACAAGTCATTCCATAGTTTGAATCCGATGAAAATGGGTAGTTTTTGAGATGAAGACAATCTAAATTGAGGTATAACAAGCTTTGATCTATTTCTGGTCTGATACGAGTGGATTTCTTGATGAGTTACAAAATATCTATTTACCCATTGCAAATTAATGATTTTGTTCTTACACTTGTAAATAAAAATAAAATGTGCCAGTTTGGTTATATCGTTAAGCTTTAGTAGGTTTAGCTCTTTAAATAATGCAGTAGAGTGATCAAGGAAATCAGCATCAGATAATAACCTTATTGCTCGTTTTTGGATGACAAAGATACCATTTAATGCGTTGTTAGCGGAGTTTCCCCAAACAAGGGTGCAGACGTGCAGTATGTTATATAAGGAAGAACGAATGTTAGAAAATCTAGAAGAGGAAGAGCCATTGTTGTCCCAAGGCGATATGATGACTAAGCTGATTGATGCAGCATTGCGTGTATATATTAAGTTAAAGTGTATATACAGTATTTCCATCTCATAATTGTAAGGTTAGTGAAAAATTCACTTAATTTAGAGCTAGCATTTTTGGGCTCTTGTGGCATCATTGTTTGGCCACTCTTGTGGCATCATTTTTTTGGGGCGCTGCGCGTCCTTCCTACTCGTTTGTTGAATGCGGCACTTACAGGGCGTGGTCTTATAGAGAGCTCTCTTGCAATTCAGTTTGGTTGTTTAGATACAAGATTGTTGCATCGTGCAATGGTGCAGGTTGTGTTGTTGCTGCAAGGTTTAGAAGGAAGACCATAAATAGTGCCCCTTTTGTTTTTTATCTTAATTTTATGCAACTGAGGCCTAAGGTAGGCTCACTTCGAGTCAGCAACCCTGAGATAGGACCTAATAGGACCTCCAAGTCCGTAAGTTTTTAGTCTAGCTTAACTTGGGCTGTAGGTCAAACTGGCACTTCAGAGCTTGGCCGTTCACGGCTCAGCTGGGATTCTGAACCCAATAAAAATACAAAAAATAACATGGACCTTCGAAACCGGATTCTAGCCCAAGACTGAGTCAGTGACTATTTTCCGGCAAAGTTCTGATTGTGCAAAGTGTAGCCCAAGTTAGGCCTAGACGGGTTGAGCATAATTGAGTTAAGGTCCCAGGGTAGAAAGTTTAGTCGCCCAATTGCGAAACTTGGCCACTCGTCTGTCGTTGTTTTAGGCCTACATTTTTAATTTTTACCGGTTTGGTTAATTTTGGTTTATTATTCGTAGGCGAAGGTTGCAGACTTCAGTGCGCCAGTTACTTGGGTGGAAAATTTGGTATTCCATACTGGTGGTTGGTCAGTACCCCAACCAAGCAATTCAGTTTATTTGAAAAAAGCGAAATTCGAGTTTGATCAGTTTGGTTAAGTATTTCGCATTGAGCCCAATTGTTGTTTGCATTGAAGATGAGTGTAGCTGAATCGAACAAAGGTCATTGCCACTATAGATTCTGCCATAGAGCAAGAGGATTTAAGCTTAGTGACTGAGCAGCTTTCCATATTAGAAACTAAAAAGGTTGCTCTAAGCGAAGTAAATGTTAAAATTGAGGCTCTTATAGAAGAGGATGAAATAGAAACTAACATAATTTACTTTGAAGAGATTATTGATGATATAATTAAAGTATGCCACAGAGCAAAAGAGTTTAGCAGCTCAGTACAGTTAGAGACCAGGTCTAATAATGAGACACAACCCTCAACAAATGGTGTTTGTGAAGTTAAGGTTAGCAGATCTGCAGTTCAATTACCGAGGCTTGTACTCAATACATTTTCTGGGAGTATCCAGGAATGGCAAGGATGGGCAGACAGTTTTCAATCAGCAGTTCATTCTAGTCAAGTGTTAAGCGCGGTGGAGAAGTTTAATTATTTGTAGTCCCTCTTGGAAGGGGAGGCAGCAAAGACAATAGCAGGATTAGCATTAACAGAGGCTAATTATAATGTGGCTTGGGATATATTAAAGAAACGGTTTGGTAAGCCAGAGATCTTAATTAAAAGCCACCTCCGCGAACTTTAAGCTATACCTCCTGTTAATAATCGCAATAGTGTCAGGGAGTTACGGCAGTTATATGATGAATTTGAAGTTAGAACTAGGTCCCTGGACAACTTGGGTGTAGGAATGGAAAGGTATGGTATAATGTTGGTCACTATACTGGAGTCAAAATTGCCTAGCTCAATTTTGCTTGAAGTAAGTAGGGGACACTCTACAGAACATGTGTACATCCCCCTTCAGCAGATGTTAAGTCTTTTAGGCATAGAATTAGCAAGACGAGAGGGAATTGAGTTTGCGCAGTGGGATGTTAAACAAGGGGAGAAAGGCAGGCACAGCACCAAAGTTTCTACAAAAAGGAATAGCCCAGGTACAGTGTCAACTCTACATGCATCCTCTGAGAATAAATTAAAGGGAATCGAGGAATGCATATTTTGCGAAGGCAACCACAAGTTATAAATGTGAGGTGGCTGAGGCTTTACCTTTTGAGGAGAGAAAGGACAGGGTAACTAAGTCCACAGCATGTTTTAAATGTTTTTTGAAAGGTCACAGAGGAAGGTTTTGTAAGTTTAAAATTTTGTGCAAAAAAATGCCATGGCCGGCATCAGCCATTATTGTGTGAAAATATTCTTAGTTGGCCTACCCAGAAGTAGAGACATCAGTGGCACATGCCACTGCTATGAAAGGGAGTAAAAGTAAAGGGGGATTATTGCAAAAGGCTGCAGCATTATTAATTGGGAATGATGGAGAAGCCACTGTAAGAGTGTTGTTTGATAATGGTAGCCAGTGTAGCTTTATTAAGACCAGAATTTCCAGAAAAATGAAGTTTAAAGAACTTAAGAGGGAAAATTTAAGAATTTCTGGGTTTGGGGGATCCGTTCAAAACCGAACCAAAGTTAAGAAGGTAGAAGTTCTGGTTAAGGGGTTGTTACCACAAAGTCCCACTATCTAGGTCCAAGCTGTAGAGATTGAGGAACTTTGTGCTCCAGTCACTACTTGTTTAGATATGGCATGTGTCCAAGAATTGCAAGTTAAAGGAATTAATTTGGGCAATAATAAGTTTGAAGGAACAGAAGATATTACTCTTTTGATTGGAGCTGACTATTATTGGGACTTCATCACTGGTAATATTGTCCGCACATCTCGAGGTCCGGTAGCTATTGAAAGTAAGCTAGGCTGGATGCTACATGGGAGCTATTGCAATGAAATGTAGGTTAAAGCTCTTTTTGTTAAGATTGAGGAGAACAGCCATGGTTTGGAAAGGCCTTTGAAAGCCTTTTGTGAACTTGAATCCATTGGCATAAAGGACAAACAGGAGAAGCAGGCGAGTCCAGTGAACAGTGATGTTTTAGAGCAATTTGAAAAAGGGATTGGGTTTAGAGATGGTTGCTATGAAGTTGGCCTCCCTTGGAAGGAATCTTGCAATCCCAGTTCAAACCTTCAGCAAGCTAATAGGAGGTTGGAGACTTCATTGCACAGACTAAGAAAAAATGAGGAGTTACTTAATTGAATACAATGAGGCCATCCCAAGCTATGTAAAGGAGGGCTATGCTGAAAGGGTTTAAGGTGAGCTGGTGAGCCAGGAGGCACATTATCTGCCACACCATGCAGTGGTACGGCGAGACAAAACTACCGCCAAACTGAGAGTAGTTTTTGATGGCTCAGCCAAGGACAAAGGTGGTGTGTCCTTGAATGACTGTTTGGATGCTGGGCCAAATTTAAATGCAGATTTATTTTCCTTGTTACTGAGATTCAGGTTTGGTAGAGTAGCATTGACTGCAGATGTGAAGCAAGCCTTTTCGCGGATAAAGTTAAAACCAGAGGACAGAGATGCAGTAAGGTATCTGTGGGTGGATACAAAAGACTTGTTGGAAAATGAACCTAAGGTTCAAGTATATAGAATGCAGTCAGTGTTGTTTGGCCTCAGCTCCAGTCCATTTCTGTTGGCAGCTACTATGCAGTACCATTTTAAGAAATATTCTGAAGTCTATCCTAACACTATTGAACACAAAAGGAAAAATTTTTATGTTGATGATTTGTTGTGTTCCGTAGATAATACAGAAATGGCTAAACAGATATTCAGGGAGGCTAGAGCTATAAAGAGGGGGGCTGGCATGGAGCTTAGAAAATGGCAGACCAATCATTCTCAATTACGACATTTCTCTCCTCAAAAGTTAAAGCCTCAGCCACCTCACATTTATATGACTTGCGGTTGCCTTCGCAAAATATGCATTCCTTGATTCCCTTTAATTTATTCTCAGAGGATGCATGTAGAGCTGACACTGTACCTGGGCTATTCCTTTTTGTAGAAACTTTGGTGCTGTGCCTGCCTTTGTCCCCATGTTTAACATCCCACTGCGCAAACTCAATTCCCTCTCGTCTTGCTAATTCTATGCCTAAAAGACTTAACATCTGCTGAAGGGGGATGTACACATGTTCTGTAGAGTGTCCCCTACTTACTTCAAGCAAAATTGAGCTAGGCAATTTTGACTCCAGTATAGTGACCAACATTATACCATACCTTTCCATTCCTACACCCAAGTTGTCCAGGGACCTAGTTCTAACTTCAAATTCATCATATAACTGCCGTAACTCCCTGACACTATTACGATTATTAACAGGAGGTACAGCTTAAAGTTCGCGGAGGTGGCTTTTAATTAAGATCTCTGGCTTACCAAACCGTTTCTTTAATATATCCCAAGCCACATTATAATTAGCCTCTGTTAATGCTAATCCTGCTATTGTCTTTGCTGCCTCCCCTTCCAAGAGGGACTACAAATAATTAAACTTCTCCACCGCGCTTAACACTTGACTAGAATAAACTGCAGATTGAAAACTGTCTGCCCATCCTTGTCATTCCTGAATACTCCCAGAAAATGTATTGAGTACAAGCCTCGGTAATTGAACTGCAGATCTGCTAACCTTAACTTCACAAACACCATTTGTTGAGGGTTGTGTCTCATTATTAGACCTGGTCTCTAACTGTACTGAGCTGCTAAACTCTTTTGCTCTGTGGCATACTTTAATTATATCATCAATAATCTCTTCAAAGTAAATTATGTTATTTTCTATTTCATCCTCTTCTATAAGAGCCTCAATTTTAACATTTACTTCGCTTAGAGCAACCTTTTTAGTTTCTAATATGGAAAGCTGCGCAGTCACTAAGCTTAAATCCTCTTGCTCTATGGCAGAATCTATAGTGGCAATGACCTTTGTAGGCGCTTCTCCTTTTTTAAAGCTTGTTCGATTCAGCTACACTCATCTTCAATGCAAACAACAATTGGGCTCAATGCGAAATACTTAACCAAACTGATCAAACTCGAATTTCGCTTTTTTCAAATAAACTGAATTGCTTGGTTGGGGTACTGACCAACCACCAGTATGGAATACCAAATTTTCCACCCAAGTAACTGGCGCACTGAAGTCTGCAACCTTCGCCTACGAATAATAAACCAAAATTAACCAAACCGGTAAAAATTAAAAATGTAGGCCTAAAACAACGACAGACGAGTGGCCAAGTTTCGCAATTGGGCGACTAAACTTTCTACCCTGGGACCTTAACTCAATTATGCTCAACCCGTCTAGGCCTAACTTGGGCTACACTTTGCACAATCAGAACTTTGCCGGAAAATAGTCACTGACTCAGTCTTGGGCTAGAATCCGGTTTCGAAGGTCCATGTTATTTTTTGTATTTTTATTGGGTTCAGAATCCCAGCTGAGCCGTGAACGGCCAAGCTCTGAAGTGCCAGTTTGACCTACAGCCCAAGTTAAGCTAGACTAAAAACTTACGGACTTGGAGGTCCTATTAGGTCCTATCTCAGGGTTGCTGACTCGATGTGAGCCTACCTTAGGCCTCAGTTGCATAAAATTAAGATAAAAAACAAAAGGGGCACTATTTATGGTCTTCCTTCTAAACCTTGCAGCAACAACACAACCTGCACCATTGCACGATGCAACAATCTTGTATCTAAACAACCAAACTGAATTGCAAGAGAGCTCTCTATAAGACCACGCCCTGTAAGTGCCGCATTCAACAAACGAGTAGGAAGGACGCGCAGCGCCCCAAAAAAATGATGCCACAAGAGTGGCCAAACAATGATGCCACAAGAGCATCTTCCTCTTCCTCTTCTAGATTTTCTAACATTCGTTCTTCCTTATATAACATACTGCACGTCTGCACCCTTGTTTGGGGAAACTCCGCTAACAACGCATTAAATGGTATCCTTGTCATCCAAAAACGAGCAATGAGGTTATTATCTGATGCTGATTTCCTTGATCACTCTACTGCATTATTTAAAGAGCTAAACCTACTAAAGCTTAACGATATAACCAAACTGGCACATTTTATTTTTATTTACAAGTGTAAGAACAAAATCATTAATTTGCAATGGGTAAATAGATATTTTGTAACTCATCAAGAAATCCACTCGTATCTGACCAGAAATAGATCAAAGCTTGTTATACCTCAATTTAGATTGTCTTCATCTCAAAAACTACCCATTTTCATCGGATTCAAACTATGGAATGACTTGTATGCCGATATAAAAAAATATTGTGAATGTAAATTTGTTTAAACCCAAGTTGAAATGCCGATTAATAATGGCATACTAACAAAAATCTAGGATTAATGTCCACTAATACTGTTTAATATTGTCCATTAATATTGTTTAATATTGTAATACATGTTTTAACTATTAATAATACTTATTTACTTATTTATTTATTATTATAAATTTATAACAACTAGCTGCTTATTTTTAATAAGAGCCCAGTAAAGCCTAAAGCTTAAGGGCCAAATTAAATAAAATAAATAGTTGAGCTTCACAATTATTCATGTCATTGTAAATTGAAAAAAATTATTTATTTTATTATTATTAATAAAAGTTATTCTCTTCTATTCTATTCTATATAAACTTCATTTTGTCGCGAGAGTAAACTTTAAACGTACACAATTTCATACAAAATATGTTGAAGCGAAATTTTGAAGGCGGTGAGAGCATAACATTTATCTTAAACTTACGAAGCACTTGAAATTTAAAATCAACTTTACAGATATAAAACGGTGAGAAAACTTAATAATAAATAAAAAGAAATCCAAAATATGAAATTCGTCTGACATGCAGCCAAATTGTAAAGAAGTCTTTTTATTGTCGTTTGTGCATTCTTATATTTATAGTTTATATCATTAGGAAAAATTATTAAAATGGTAAAAAGTCTTAAGGACACTGAAAATCAATTTGCCTGGCGCTGACAAGTCACGACCCGGCCCTGAAAATAAATCTTAAAAAAGAGCGCAGTTTATTTTATTTTTTTTAATTATAGTGATTTTTCTACAAATACGAGAGTTTGGCTGTTTATATGTTATATTATCTCCGTACAAATACCTAATTTTAGTTTGTAGAAAATATATATATATGTGTGTGTGTGTGTGTATATATATATGTATAGAGAGAGAGAGAGAGAGAACAGAAATCGTGATGAGGTTTCTACGAGCTTATCAGCTTTTAGAGACGGGTATTGTGTGCTAAACAAAAAGGAGGTTTCAGTTTTAGTTTGATTAGCTTAATCGTAAACTTTGGAAGATATTAACATACAATAAATCATCTGAAATATGTATGAAGGATTGGAAAACACCTGTTCTAAATTTACGTTCCTGCCAGAAGCTCTTATCACGATGTGGATCCCTTGGGAACAAACACAATAACGCCTGGACAATTCACTTGTGTGCCATTTCGGTTCGCGGAAATATTCAAATTGACATCTTGTTTTGGGGCTTTGTTTTTTGTAGCAGTTAGAATCGTTGGCGGC